>JABXJD010002893.1:0-41747 GCA_013375575.1 Percina caprodes | reverse complement strand
TTGTTTTGGCCACGGTTAACAACTCTGGGCTAGCTAACCCACAAATTCATCATTAACATTAACTGTAAAGATAGACAACTAATCTAATGGTGATTTAGCTAGCTAGCACACCTCTGTCTTCTGCCTTAGTCTCTCAGCGCTGCAATGCTTCAGTCGGGACGAGAGCTGACAACAGCCCCGGGGACACATCCACAGTCACCCCCAGCCAGCTAGCAGCCACACTATCATTACAGCCCCGACCCGGGACACATCCACAGCTGCCCCAGCCAGCTAGCAACCATACACTATCATTACAGCCCCCACCCGGGGACACATCCACAGTCAGCCCCCAGCCAGCTAGCAGCCATCCACTATCATTACAGCCCCGACCCGGGGACACATCCACAGTCAGCCCCCAGCCAGCTAGCAACCATACACTATCATTACAGCCCCGACCCGACACATCCACAGTCAGCCCCCAGCCAGCTAGCAGCCATCCACTATCATTACAGCCCCAACCCGGGACACATCCACAGTCAGCCCCAGCCAGCTAGCAGCCATCCACTATCATTACAGCCCCGACCCGGGGACACATCCACAGTCAGCCCCCAGCCAGCTAGCAGCCATCCACTATCATTACAGCCCCAACCCGGGACACATCCACAGTCAGCCCCAGCCAGCTAGCAGCCATCCACTATCATTACAGCCCCAACCCGGGGACACATCCACAGTCAGCCCCCAACCAGCTAGCAACCATCCACTATCATTACAGCCCCAACCCGGGGACACATCCACAGTCAGCCCCCAGCCAGCTAGCAGCCATCCACTATCATTACAGCCCCGGGGACACATCCACAGTCACCCCCCCCAGCCAGCTAGCAACCATCCACTATCATTACAGCCCCGGGGACACATCCACAGTCAGCCCCCAGCCAGCTAGCAACCATCCACTATCATTACAGCCCCGGGGACACATCCACAGTCACCCCCAGCCAGCTAGCAACCATCCACACATTACACCCCGGGACACATCCACAGTCACCCCCAGCCAGCTAGCAACCATCCACTATCATTACAGCCCCGGGGACACATCCACAGTCAGCCCCCAGCCAGCTAGCAACCATCCACTATCATTAAAGCCCCGGGGACACATCCACAGTCAGCCCCCAGCCAGCTAGCAACCATCCACTATCATTACAGCCCCAACCCGGGGACACATCCACAGTCACCCCCCAACCAGCTAGCAGCCATCCACTATCATTACAGCCCCGACCCGGGGACACATCCACAGTCAGCCCCCAACCAGCTAGCAGCCATCCACTATCATTACAGCCCCGACCCGGGGACACATCCACAGTCAGTCCCCAGCCAGCTAGCAACCATCCACTATCATTACAGCCCCGGGGACACATCCACAGTCAGCCCCCAGCCAGCTAGCAACCATCCACTATCATTAAAGCCCCGGGACACATCCACAGTCAGCCCCCAGCCAGCTAGCAACCATCCACTATCATTACAGCCCCAACCCGGGGACACATCCACAGTCACCCCCCAGCCAGCTAGCAGCCATACACTATCTTTACAGCTTTGGGGACACATCCACAGTCACCCCCCCAGCCAGCTAGCAACCATCCCCGGTCAGCACTTAACTCCGGTGGTAAGGACGCTAACGTTAGTTTACTGCACTGTTGGGAAACAGACCCAGGCACTCGAGTCAAACAGCGTCCACTCATAACGTTACACCTCCGTTACTGGTGCCCCCCTTTCGCTTTTAGCCATCTGTACAGTTAGCTAAATTTACCAGAGAAAACAGGAATAAGGCACCAAAGGACTACTAGTAATTTAAACATGTGGTAGCACTGGATCTGGATGAGAGGCATAACTGTGGAGTTGGAAGGGGTGTGTCGCAGCCCTACCTGCTACGCTACTTCTCTTCCGGTTACGCACGTGACAAGACTCCTAAGTGAAATTCCTATGTTTTATACTTTGAACAAACATCTTATGTGGGTGTTTTTCAGGTGGAGACAGTCTGGAACCCGAAGCAGGAAAACATAACGCGTTAAAACCCTTGTCGATGCACATCCTCTTGTGCATGTACGACACAAACTTATTGGGGACCGCTTGTACAAACATTTCGCCTATAGCGGCAGCGAATGTACTATGCAGCCAGGGTCAGTCTAGCAACTCTCCGTTATCTTGTGAGCTGGAAAAACCAAATTCTCGTCAGGCCAATCACATTATGTATAGAGTCGGTGGGCGGGCTTAACATAAGGACGGTAGGACGATTCCATGCGAATTCCCTGCTACTTGTAAACAAAGATTGTCTATCGAATCGGCTTTGGCTGCGACTCTGGACGACTTGAAGTCACTCTTAAAAAAGCAATCGAAATCTTTGCCGACCGGATACGGCAAAAGTTGAATCTATCAACCAGCGTTGCTCTGGTTGGTTGTAGTGTTATTCTATTGTGTGCAGAGGGAATTTATCCCGCTCCGCGGATTGAGCCCTGCCTATGGTGAGTTCCCAGACCCAACATCTGATGTGGGTCTGGCTTGTCAGCCTCACAAAAATTGCTTAGTGGTAAAAGACTTAACATGGGACTTTCAATCTACAGGTTTGCTGAGCATTTCATCAGCAACATGCTGTTTCACATTCATACAGTCACACCGAGAAGGGCCCAGTTAAAACATCGGCAATTAATCATTCGCAAACACTGCAATGGAAGAGGTTTCTTTTTAAAACTTGATCTGCTCTTCTAGATTAAGTGTATTTGTGTCCTACAATAATATGTAGCCACTTACAATCCCTTCAACAGCAACTCTTTGTTACAGTAAAGCCTTTGTTTAACTACTGCCATAGAAACCAAGTCATTATACATCAACACACAGCCCATAAACCCAGAGTAAATCACCCAACTGGTTCTCAGTTAGCTCCGAGCATTAGCTGCTGAATGAGAGTGCATGCCTATCCAACACTCTTCAAACACCACAGGATTAGAAGGGCTGGTGGTTCTGTCAACACTGACACCAAAGAGACTCTCATTCCTTCATCATACAGTCAGAAATAAAAACCTGCAAAGCTGGTTTTCTCACCGGCTTACAAAATGTAGAACCAGATGTTTCACAGCGCGTTAGGATGATTAAGAGTATTAAGAGCGGAAAACAGTAGCAGAGTAGTATGAAAGTGTGAAATTCCGCGTAGGGAGGTTGGTTCAGGGGGCAGATGGGTCAAACAACACAGGACCGGGGTTAGCGGATTTAGATCTGATGCTAAAGAAGACTTTTAGCATCAAAAACAAGAGCCAAAGGCACCTGACCAAGTGTCCATATTTTAGACGATGGAAGTGAGTCACTGAGTTGGCAGCCTGGTGTCACCCAATGGGTAATTTCTTAAGTCATTTTGCATGTTATTGCAACATAACTAAAAGTCCTCCCCTAATAAAAGGCCCATGTAAGTTGTTTGTTCAAGTGGCAGTTACAACCTCTAGTGGCCGTAGTAAGTTGGGGTTGTGGATGTTTCAAACAGGACAAGGACAATCACCCAGGAGACCGAGGTTCATGTCCCGTTGGTCATATTAGAAGGTAGGGACAGATGACAAATATCGTCGTATGGTTTGGAGGATTTGGTGCTTTCCCACCCAGAAAGAACATTTTAGGTAATATCTGTGATTGGCTACTTCTCTTCCCTACTCCAACCCAGATTGGTTGACTTAGCTCCTGTTCAGGATCCATTTTGAAACTGGTATGATGCTGCAGAAGAAGGAAGAACTACAGATTTTAGGTTTTTACTGAAACGTTTTTACAGTATGTTTCACAGTATGATTATATTTTAATTTATTTTAATTATTATTAATGCAGGATTTAATATATATATATATATATATATATATATATATATATATATATATATATATATATATATATATATATATATATATATATATATTAAATCCTGCATTGAAAGACGACCACTGAAGCAAACTCAAGCCAATTCATTCAGATTTATGCTCCTCTAAATAGACTCTGGGGCCTCCACATTAGGAATTCTGCCTGGAATACAAAATGAGCTTTGTCTGCTGCGATGCAGGTAAACAAAACGCACGTACTTGCGCACACACACACACACACACACACACACACACACACACACACACACACACACACAAATGCACACACACACACAAACAGCGCTTAGAGGTAAATCGTATTGGAAATGCAAATTTGCAGCAGGGTTTTAAATCCTCCTGTATGCACACAGACAGAAAACTGCCGGTAAAATCTGCATCTTCTGTTGGATTCCCGGGCTGTTGGATGACCAAAAAGAGTTGCCTAGCAACCCTGTCTGCATGTGAGGCAGCAAGTGATGGGATCACAGCACATTCGCTGAGGGGAGACCAGCGTGTTTGGGTGGAGAGAGAGAGAAAGAGACAAAGAGGGCGAATCCTCAGTCCAGCTTGGCTGAAGATCGAGCTGAGGCGTTGTGTTCGGATGATGAACATGAAGCGAGCGGAGGATGTTAATATGTCACCGCGTAATCAACAGCCACAGATTCACAGAGAGCCTGGATGCACCACTTCACACCGTCCGTCTGTTCCTGATAACTGACATGCAGCTTCATGCTCAGTTTAACAAAGAGCTCCAAATGGTTTTATTCTGAATGAAAACCTCTTTTTCAAGTATATGAAACAAAAAAACAGGAAGGAGAAATACAATATTTTGAAATGCGCCTTTCTGCTCAAATATGTCATATATAGTATTGTTTAAAAAAAAAAACTGGGTGTTTATTTTACATTGTCTTTGTGTATATGATAGAAAATATAGGATGCTAGGGATTTTATTAGAAAAAGTCAGATGCTTAATGCTAAGACAATGCTTAATTTGCATGTTTATACATACCAATTCTGAAAATGTGTAACAAAAAAACATAACTGACTTAATTTTAGTGATCAACAGGGGACGTTTCATGCTGATATCTGTTAAAAATAATTTTACCCTATTTGCTGTGTCTTTAAATCATCATTTGATACTTGCAGTGAGCGTCTGTTGTCAAACTGTGGAGCACTTGAGTTACAAACTACATTCAACCATCATGCTGATGTGAGTATACCCAGAATGACCCAGAATGACTAAAGGCAGGCCCTGGCTGGGCGGCCTTCTGCATCTGCCAGTTGGGGCAGGGGGGAGGGGGGAGGGGGGAGAAAGAGAGATCATAGGAGCAAACGAGCAAGTAAGGTCACAAGGTATAAGAGCGCCAAATTCCAACAAACACAGACTTTCACTCAAAGGTCAATGGGTCCCTTTAAATGAACCTACCATAAGTGTGTGACGCAGTTCCGTCCTCATTTAATTAGTTTTAGGTAACTCATTATAGATCAATCCCGACCCTTACTAAGTATTTTTGGTTGCTTAAACTTAACTAAAATAATGAATCGACCATCAAAATGTTCCGTCATTCAACTAACCGAATAATCTCCTAATTGTTGTAGCTTTAGTTACTACAGTCGTTAAAGCTTTAGTGTGTAACTTTTTTTTATTATTAATGAACGTCTGCTACCTACAAGCCATTGCCAAATGAGTTGCTACAAAGCTATATAAATCAAGCTCAGGGAAGGCTTGTATCATGTGGACGCGCCGACAGTTTTGTTGTCCTTACTTAGAATTCCTCAGGGGGGCGACCGAAACTACGCACTATACCTTTAACACACTGACTCTCTTTTACGACAGCGTTTTCAGTCTCCACGCTCAGTGAACTGACTTTGTCAGTGAAGTTACTCCCATAACTGACTATGACTGTGACTCCCAGTCTTTATTGGCACTAAACCTCCTGAATGTCCAATGCAGGACTTTTACTTGTAACAGAGTATTGTTACAGTGTGGTAACTCCATTTATTTCTCTGGTAAAAACTCTTTCCACACGACAAACAGTCACAGCTGTTTTTCACAGACTCCGGGGTAACGAGATAGAATTTCAAGAAAACCAACAAACTGAATCTCCGTCCCACTCCTCATACCTGAGAGATTTTTGCAGTCCCAGCTCAAGCCAGCTGGTTGCGTCAGGCGGGTTCACATGGGCCCCGTGTTTGCACACCTGGAGAGCCTGTTGGTTCAGAGATAAACATGTGGAAACATGCTGAGAAAGCCCAGTGTACTCGCACTGAACGCCTTCACACTACTGACTCAAAGCCTGCAAGGACGTGCTTGAGAACTACATACACACAAAACAAAGCTCATGTTTTTATTTGATATAGGGGTAAGATTGGGGTGGTGATGGCGTAGTCGATATGACACATGCCTTTGGTGTGAAAGACCCGGGTTTGATTCCCACTAAGATACATAAACGATACATCAACCAATGTGCCAATGTAACCCCTAGTTGCTCCAGAGGCGTGCAACCTCTGACATACCTAGCAATTGTATGTCGCTTTGGATAAAAGCGTCAGCTAAATGACATGTAATAATAATAATAACAATAATAATGTTATAATCCAGTTGACATGCTGTGCTGTAAAAGGTTTTTGTCATCGAAAACCTGTCTTTCTCCAAATTGGGTGAAATTTAGATTAAATTATTATGCTAATTTTCAGGTTATTAAATGTATTTTAAGGTTGTACCAGAAAAGGTTTACATGGTTTAATTTTCCAAAAACACCATATTTTTGCACATTGCTGCCGCTCCTCTTTTCACCCTGTGTGTTGAGCTCTCTTTTTTTAGCTACAGAGTGATGCACTTCTATTCCATCTTTGTTGGGAGTCGCACATGCTCAGTAACTAGGTACTGCGTAGCGCTGGTAGCAGTTAGCCACCTCGAAGTTCTCGACAAAAACATCTATAATTACAATAATTACAAGGCCACACTACTTTGTGTTTGATTGGTGCATCCTTTCCTGCAGCATCCTTTTCCCAGCAGCGTTGAGTTTTATGTGTAAACAAAGTGATTCACAATGTCAGTGTTTTACTAAAAACTATAGAGACTCCTTGTGCTTAACACTGAATCAGGCAACTGCATTTCACATTGCAATCCATTCTTACCAACATTAACTTAAATGCTATGGAGACAAAAAAATGTGTAAATGTGTGTTTTAGCACTCTGAGCTGTTGCATGGGAGGAGAACGAAGACAAACAACAAGCGAGTGGCGGCAGTCAGCACAGCTCTGCATGTCTGACTCAGTTGAACCAGACAAGGATTGGGATTTCCAGCCCTGCAGCTGCTCGCCGGCCCCGGGGACACTGCAGGGAGTTTGGAAGGAAATCAAACATCACTGCCACTGATTCATTTAACACCAACCCTTCCCCCAAATCCTCCCCCATCCCTCTCTGTTTCTGGCTCTGCCCTGACATCCACCTCTTGACCCGCCCTCCCCCCCCTTTCTTACTGTAATCCACAGCAGTAATGGTTTTGGGTTTTAGGTTTCCATGGAGTTTGGTTACATTCATGTCAATTGTTCTCTTTGGCTCTGATTTTATTTAGGCCTATTACAGATAACAATGTTTATTGGGTTTTACAATACAGCAGCAACAGATGACTTTTACACCATCTCAGGGTCATAAACACAGACATGGCCCGTGGCTCCACTATGAACCTGGATTTAAATGCCATACTAATTATATTGTTGCTAGGAAACCTCAGGAGTGTTTTAATCCGAATCCATGCTCTTTTTCCTAAACTTCACTTGTCATTCCGTGGTCTATATTTAACTTTCGTCGCCGCATAAGTCTCAGTTTTTGGGGCCTAAACTTAACCGTAAACGACCGGCAGCTCAGGGTGCTCTGTACCAATAAGACAGAGCGGCGCCATGCGGCACACCGTGGCCGCTCTATAGCTGCAACAGCTACTAACTGTTGTTGATACGGTCGAGCTGGAGTTCTGACGCCGGCGTCGTGAAGCTCCGTAACTGCTTAAACGATTAACTGCTCCTCATATGTCCAATATGATGAGGGACCCCCTACTACTAATATTTAAAAAAAAAAGGAAGTTGCAGATTAAACTGGGCCTACAATTACATGTAGGGTGGCCTGATGCCTTCTTCAAAAAGGCATAGGCATAGGAAGGCTATCATCAGTGGGGATTTATGTTTGCTATTAATATGTTCGATACATGTTAAGCCATTTTTATTTTTGAAAAAACTTTCAAATATGACCCACCTGTTGTGGTTCGGGGTTTTGTTTTAGATTCTTTTTCCCCTTTCTTGGTACTGTTGTCCTGTCTTGTGTTCTCTCTGGTCTTGTGTCCCCCTGACGGTCTGTATGTTCTGTTTCCGGTTTTATTTTGAAGTTGGGTTTTTGTCCCGTCCTGTTTTCAATTTTACTTCCTGTGTCTTCCTGCTCTTGTGATTACCTGATGTTTTCCACCTGCTTCCCTGCCCTCTTGTCACCTGCCTCTCGTTACCTCATTACCTCGTGTATTTAATGTCTGTCCTTCCCTTGTCTCTGTCAGATTAGCCTGCATGTTTGGTCCTTGTCTTGCTGTGTGTTCTTGTTCCTGCGACCAGCTTCCCTGCGAGTCTTCACTACCTTTTTTGTCCTGTCTGTTCCTCGCCTTTTTTCCACCTGGACCCCTGTGGATATTGTGTTTTTGGATTTTTCCCTTGGAGTTTTTGGACTGTCTGTTCCCTTGTGGATTGTTCTGGGTTTTTCAATAAATTAACCTGCCTTCGCCTGCCAACCTGCATTTTGGTCCTCCTTCCCCAACACATTAACACATCACACCACCTACAGTGACTCTGAGGACCCCCTAGGAGTCCCAGACCCTCTGAAGATCTCTGGTTTATAGAAATGCTAATAAACCAGAGCACGTTTGTCTCCCATTCCAAAATGCTGTGAGCTAGCCAGGCCCTCCTTTGCAGCGCTGTGGAGGAAGGTCTGGCAATGTGAGACAAGTATCTTAATCGGCTCGCAGCACCTCATCTTTATCCCACAGTCTTTTGTGCGAGTCCCAACCTTCAGTTTGGGAACCACTTCCTCAGATCAGCACTTGATATGAACTACTACGACCACCATTTGTAGTCATTGTTCCATTATCTTTATTGTGACTATTATTGCCACTGTGCATCACACCCCCAACCGGCACCGTCAGACTCCACCTACCAAGAGCCTGGGTCTGTCCCAGGTTTCTTCCTAAAAGGGAGTTTTTCCTCACCACTGTCAATTCAATTCAATTTCAATTCAATTTTATTTATAGTATCAATTCATAACAAGAGTTATCTCGAGACACTTTACAGCTAGAGTAGGTCTAGACCAGATAGAGTAGGTCAAACAAGACAGAAATAAAGCAACCGGAACAGACACTGGTGCAAGGGTTTCTTCGGTCTGAAATCCAGATCCCTGTCTCAAGTAAAAAGGCATCTTCACTTTACTATTCTCATCTGTACATTTCATTATGAGAGAGAACTGAACTTGTGACTGAAACATAAAGCAGCGTCCGCTCGGTCCAGAGTCGACAACAACAAGCCACGCTTCCAAAAGCTCGTCCAAAGTGTCTAAGGATGCAGCTGTCCTGGTTGTTTTGCGTCAGTTGCTTTCCATCAGATTGCACAAGACAGACTGCAGTGTCGACAACCAACGTGACTGAAAGTCCACATCAGTAGTGGAGATATATTTTAGGACAGAAAAGAAGCATTAAATCTCCTCTGTTCTGACTTTAGTCTCGCCATATACATAATTTGTTTGGCCCTATCCACCCTCTGTATTAAAGATGTTAAGATGAACATTTTCATTTGTCCCTCTGTCCTGCATAAATGTCCGTCAGAAATGTACTCAGAACATCTGTAAAATAAGGATTCGGCAGAGCGATGAGCAGACCTCAAAAGAGCCACCCATTAGTGCTGCCAGCCTTCATTTTCTCCCCACAGAAACCGCCCTGTCACCACCAATCACACACATCTGCTCTGCTGAGACGGTCTCTGTCGTCCCAGGATGCCTTGCCTGTCCAGACGCTGTGTTCATACTCCAACTACAAGGGAGGGATAATACCCATGTCAGACACGGGCTTTGATTTGATTGAACATTTCAGACTAGATGTAAATCAAACAACACGTCACATTTGACATGTATGGAGAGAATGGGAAACACAGAGAGGAACAGCACGAATGCTTCGTGGATGTCGATTTTTGCAAGAGAAGTCAAAGCTTGGTCAGCCTTTGAAAAGCAGAGACGAATTATCCTGCAGCTCAGGCTGGAAGGGTTTCTAGGAAATAAACACACAGTGGAAACATTCACAAATATTATTATAACTGTATAACCATTCAGACACTGTTTATAGATGGTTTACAAACCAACTAGTAACCCTTAACAAGTGTTAGGAATAGCTAGTCCGTCTATGTAATATTTATACAGTAGATGTTTTAAAAATGGTTTCTTAAAGGCTTACAATATTTTTTTCATCATTACCCAATACCTAATATAGTATATTAACAGCATTATTAATTATAATTTCATTATTTGCTAACAGTTAAATTACAATTAACTAAATATCAATTATCCATCTATTAATGATGGTTATTATAAAGCGTAACTTTTCACCCCTACCCAGAAATTTGTTTTGGGGCAAGTTCTAGTCAAGTCTTAGCCTGGCTCCGTACTCAGTCTGAGTTTGCGGTATATTCCCAGGTTTTCTCTGGCCAATCTTTACCGGTCCAATCAGCGAACAGAGGGAGTGGCTGAAAGCAATGACTTTGAGGTTGTGCACTAGTGAGTTGTAGTTCTGTAATGGCGGCGGAAAAAGATGCTAGCGAAGCAATTTGGTCCATTGTGTCAATGCTGCCAAATATCCAGATGTTAAAGCCCGACCAAGAACAGTGTTTGCTGAGTTTTGTTGGTGGCCATGACGTCGTGGCCCATCATGGTCTCATGGCAGTTCATGAAATTGTCAATTCTATTAATTGTCAATCTATTGATTTGTGTTGTGCACTGACACGTTGGACACGCTACACGCCAAGACACGACCCCCGGGCTCCCAGGTGAAAGTCTTGTGTAACCCATCCACCACCCCAACCAACCTCCTATGCGGATTTTTGGCATTTACTAATAATCGCTACCATAGTTGTGCTGTGGCAACGAAACATGCCTTCCATTTCAATACATTACTTTAAAAATCGTCCTCACCAACACGAAAAAAAATTAGAAAAACATGTCATTGTACACAATTCCATCGATTAAATAACGTGACCATTTCACGAACTACCATGAGACTGGGTTGTGTGACCCTCCTCCCCACGGGGTTTGTGAAGGAGTTGGTTAAGGCAAACGCTAGCGATGCTAAGCCGACGTCACAACCAATCGTTGGCGATTGGTTATGGCAGATCCAATAGTTTTAAACTTCAACAAAGTATCCGCCTTCAAGGAAGTTAACACTTGGCTAATGGACCAGACTCTGGTAGGACCAGGCTAATGTACCAGACTCTGGCAGGACCGGGCTAATGGACCAGACTCTGGCGGGACCGGGCTAATGGACCAGAGTCTGGCGGGACCGGGCTAATGGACCAGAGTCTGGCGGGACCGGGCTAATGGACCAGACTCTGGCGGGACCGGGCTAATGGACCAGAGTCTGGCGGGACCGGGCTAATGGACCAGAGTCTGGCGGGACCAGGTTATGTGATGATGCAGATTTTTTTCTTTGCTACTGAAAGTGAAACCCTGGTTTATCCACATCCGCCTTACTACATTTAACTGGCTTTATTGAAATTAGACGTTTCTAAGAGGAGACTTTCAGCAGTGCTGCACGGCCAAATCACTTCCCCTTTAAAACCTGCTCTGCTGCTATGAAACGTTTGTTTTTTTTTTACATACTGAAAGAATCAAGATAAGATAAAAAGTAATTGTCTACATAATTAGTTGCAGCTGTGTCAAAATGAACAGTGAGAAGATAGTTTGAACGTAAAGTGCGTCGCTGTCAGCTTGTGGTTTTCTCTTCCAGTCAGTGCTGTAGTGGTGTAAAGCAGGAAGCGATGAGCTGGAAACGTGTGGGCTGCAGGAGCCATTTCTCAAGAACAGGCGTTATTTCCTTTAAAGACTGCTCATCTGTGTCACAGGTCTTTCACTCCCCTCTCCGTGGATCTGAAGTGACGCCCACTCTTTTCTTTGAGAACATTAACCTGTTAACATTTCTTCAAACATCTCATGGACTGTTCCTGAGCAGTTAACCTTTTTTTGACCGGACAGTTTTAACTGTTCTTATTTTAACATAAATACCAATAGAACGTGTGTGTGTGTGTGTGTGTGTGTGTGGATGTCTTTCATCTCCTGAAAATGATACTCTTTCCCATTCATTTCAAATTTGACCGTAAAAGAAAAGTGTGACCAAGTTGAATAAATCACTCAAAATTCAAAGAAAGTAGTCACAATGAATTGTACAGTGTGTTCAAATGCCTTTTGGGAAGGATATCATAAGGTCTTGAGGCAATCTGATGAAGAATACCATATTTATGGTACAGGGAATGTGTAAATCTGTCATTTTTGACGGAACAGTGTTAGGTTTAAAGAAGTATTCAGATCCTTTACTTAAGTTAAAGTAGGAATACGACACTGTAACACAACTCTGTTACAAGTAAAAGTCCTTAATTGAGAACTAAAGTTTGTAAGTGTCATCGGGAAGTTGTAGTTAAAGTATTAAAAGTAAAGAACAATCCTTCCATTTTAGAAAGTGGAAAGGATCCAAACAGTTTGGTTGTAATGTTCTCACACACACACACACACACACACACACACACACACACACACACACAAACATACCCCTCAACATTTGGACTTAAGTACAGTACTGGAGTAAATGTACTCAGTTACATTCCACCACTGCAGTTCGGGAGGCCCTGTTGGCTGCCAAACAAGTCCAGACTTGTGTGTGTGTGTGTGTGTGTGTGTGTGTGTGTGTGTGTGTGTGTGTGTGTGTGTGGTGACGTGGCTGCTGCCTCCCATAGCACTCGTCTGCATCACCACTTTCCAGCCTCCTGCTGCAGGCGCAACTTGTATCGCAACTTTCCTGCAACGTCACCCACAACCTCAGAATTACTGGAAGAGAGAAAAGCAGAGGCATCTTTTCTGTGATTTTGGAAGTGTCTTGCACAACCAAACTCTTTCAGGGTGTGTAGAACTGCTTTGTCATGAGTTCATGAAACCTCATGACAAAGCAGTACTGATATTACTGTCAGGGTGATTCTTATTCCTCTTTCCTGGATATCTCTCTTGAACAGGCCGCTGTCAGATGGGCCGGAGATCTGCTGATGTGGGTACCACCTGCTGGTCAGTCACTGGGGTTTTAGAAAAGCTAATGGTTATCGTTATCGTAGATTTAGAGGGACATCTGATTACACTTTGACAGCATTAATGCATTGTCATTAGCCATCCACCTACAGTATGCGCTGCGCTACCCCTAGTTTTGAACACTATTCTGATTTTCCGCATTGCGCTGCGCCCAAAGTTCAAATTATTTCAACTGTCAAAAAATCTTAGAGAAGATTGTGCACAGTCAATTATTGGCCTTTTTGGAAGAACATAAAATACTAGAGGTTTTCCAGTCTGGCTTTAAAACCTTGCACAGCACCGAAACCGCACTTTTGAGAGTTTTTAATGATATCTTTTTAGCAACTGACTCTGGTGACTGTGTTATCCTTGTGCTTTTAGATCTAACTGCTGCATTTGACACAGTGGATCATGAAATATTGATTTCACGTTTAAGGCAGTGGGTGGGCATCAGTGGCATAGCACTGGAGTGGTTTAGGTCATACTTAGCAGCTCAAACGTTTTGTGTTAGCATAGGTGAATATGTATCCTCCTCTGCTCCTCTCTTGTGTGGGGTCCCACAGGGCTCAGTCCTCGGCCCTCTACTTTTCTCTTTGTATTTGCTTCCACTTGGTTCCATACTTAGAAAGTACGGCATTTCTTTCCACTGTTACGCAGATGACAGTCAGATTTATGTACCTCTTAAAAAGAAAAATGATAACTCTGTTGGACAACTACTCAATTGTCTCGACGACATAAAGGTCTGGATGGCTCTGAACTTTTTAAATTTCAATGATAACAAAACAGAAGTGATGGTTTTTGGAGGCACCACTGGGACCCCGCCTGTAGATCTGGGCTCCTTGGCACTCTATATTAAACCTAGCATTACAAACCTAGGAGTTAAAGTGGACCCTGAGCTTAAATTTGACTGTCAAATCAAAGCTGTTGTCAAATCAAGCTTCTTTCATTTGAGGCAGCTGGCCAAAATAAAGCCAATTCTGTCGAGACAACATTTTGAAACTGTAATCCATGCCTTTATAACTACACGGCTGGACTACTGTAATTCATTATATGTAGGGGTTAGTGGGTCCTACATCACCCGTCTCCAGATGATCCAAAATGCAGCAGCACGTCTTTTAACGGGTACACGTAAACATGAGCACATCTCCCCTATTTTAGCCTCATTACACTGGCTGCCTATTCAATTTAGGATCAATTTTAAAATTTTGTTATTTGCTTTTAAATCACTAAATGGTCTTGCCCCGCCATACCTCTCTGAGCTTTTACATTCTTATAAACCCGTCCGCGCTCTCAGGTCAGATGATCAGCTGCTCCTGACTGTGCCTAAAACTAAGCGTAAGCTCAGAGGGGACCGTGCCTTTGCTGTGGCTGCCCCTAAACTGTGGAATGATCTGCCTTTGCATGTAAAGCAGGCCTCTTCTTTATCTGTTTTTAAAACCCTTCTTAAAACCCATCTTTTCTCTTTGGCGTTTGACACCCAGTAAGATGTCGACTTCATTTACTTGTTTTTATTTGTTACTTTGTGTGTTTTTATTGTATTGTTATTAATTGTACATATGTTTAGGTTTATTTTATGTACAGCACTTTGGTCAACTTTGGTTGTTGTAAAGTGCTTAACAAATAAAGTTGGTATGGTATGGTATGGTAACTGTGACCTGGTTGCCGCTGACCTTTTTGAAAGCGCAACCAATGACAAAACAGCTGTTGTTACCTAGCAATGGAAAATAGTTTCCTCGCCACCCTTGATGGCACTGCGCTCGCAAATCATGTGGCTTAACACTTGAATTGCTGAATAAACTGCCTGTTATCAGCCAATATTGAGTCATTTAAAACATACGTGGTCATACGAGGTGACATTTGCAGTCTTATTACATCCTCAGTGATGACAAAATCACTTCCTTGGAAGGTTCTTAACTGCAAATCTCACTGTTGTCAAAGGGAGCAGCTATTAATGGTTGCTTTGGACAGATTTACATCCTCCAGCTGGAGACACCTCCTCCTTGCCTCCTCCCCCCCATCTTCTCCCTCCCCCATCTCCCCAGAGCTCCCCTGACCCCGTCACAGCGACAGCACAAAGGGAGGAGGGGGACTCTCTTATATCGGACCCAGGTCTGAATAGTAATGTTTTCCTGTGAAATCTCCACTCCAGTGGGAAAGGGACAACAGACCCTTTGTGTTGTTGTTCTCCCCCACCCCCCTCTGCAGGGACCCTCCAGCGGTGGAATGTAACTAGTACATTTACTCAAGTACTGTACTTAAGTACAAAAGTTGAGGTACTTTACTGGAGTCTTTTCTTTTCATTCCACTTTCTACTTCTACTCTGCTACATTTCAGAGAAATATTCTACTTTTGACTCCACTACCTTCATATGACCGCTTTAGTTACTAGTTACTTTACATGTTAAGGTTTTTGCACACAAAACACATGTAGTTTATAAAATCTGATGTTTTATTATAAATAAAACAAGCCAACAATATAAAGGCCTAAAAGTCCAGCAGAGATAAGACCATCAAATCCTTTCCACTTCCTAAAATGGGATGACTTTTTTAGAATTGAGTACTTCTAATTTTAACACTTTACATACATTATAACAATTATACTTACATAGTTGTACTTAAGTAACGTTTTCAAAGCAGGACTTTTACTGTAAGTATGTTTTACTGTGGTATTAGTACTTTTACCACCATCACCGCCTGAACAGCGTAACTCTCCTCGAGGGTGTAGCCTTGACAGACACGCCAGCGATGGTTGTTGCCAGCTGTCGTCTGATGTTTTGATTCGCCGCGGCAGAGGGCAGGTCGTGATGATGATGATGGACAAGCACATATTCGGGAGGCCCGAAGTGTTTTTTTCTTGATGATACTTACTTTTACCTAAGTAACAATTTAATGCATGCTTTCACAGGTATTTTTACACTGTGGTATTAGTACTTTTACTTATGTAAAAGGATCTGAATACTTCCTTCCAGGGGTGTTACTAGAAAAAAAGCTCTATTGGGGCACAGCCCCCTTCCCAAAAAAAAGGCCCCTGCAGTGGCTTTGAAGATATACCAGGAGAGCATGCTCACTTTAGGGACAGGGTTTTTTTCATGCCCTCTAAAGCGATCCAGAGCTTTTTTTTCCACACTTTGTTAGGCCAGTAGTGTGGTCTTAGTTCTTAGTACCAGCATCCTCCACCTGTAGTGCAGAGCCAACTCTTAACAGTGTGGTTCCAGAAGTAATATTCCCATTAATTTTCTCTGTAAGGATTTGTATTATCAGCCATAATGTCTAAACCAAGCGCTGCGAGGTTCTGAAACAAAGGTTTCTGCTCCTGTAGAAGCCAAAGGTCCATATGAAATCAACCTTGTTTAATGTCATGTAGAAGTTGTACACTACCCACAATCGTAAGTGAGCATCGACGTCTCTGATTGTTACCCTAGAAATGTTTACTGCACCCGTGAAGCTCTATAGCGAGTTTCTACCATTTCTGATAGTTTCTGTACACTACAATCTTGTACCTTTGCCTTTTTTGACCGGTTTTAAAATGTTATTTTGTGCCAAATCAAATGTTTTATGGTCACGGTTGGCTTGGTAATAGGCATTAGAACTCTTTATATAAGCCTTTAATGATACGTCAATGGAGATATTGATTGGGAAAAATCACTTCTAGAACCGGAGCCATTCAAAAAGTGGGCGGTAACCCACAGTGGGTGAGCCCACAGCAAGCCGACCTCTGCAGTGTTTTCCTCCTTGCTATTCTTTTTCGGGACACAAAGGCAGTTCCACCTGTCCCACTTCATACAATGGCTGAATGAGGTGACCTCTTAGCTGGGGATGTTTGTTCAGCAGGTCTGCTGTAACGCTAGCTGTCCCAGATTTAAACCAAAAACCATAAATCACTCTAATGTAACTCAGATCCCAGAGGGATCCACCAGTGGAATGATCCAAGTAGAACTCGACCTGGAAAAACATGGACAAGTACATTCATGCTTCAGCCAACCAAAGGCAAATACGTGTACAGCGTCAGATAAGAAGAAAATGGTAAGAACAGTTCAGACCAAAGATTAGCGAAGAGACAAAACCAGTTTAGAACGTTAAAGGGAAAAGTTTCAGTGGTCTCAAGCGGCCTGTCTCAGCTCAAATAAAACCAGCTAATGGCGTGGCTGCGACCCAGATGGTGGAGGCTGGTTTTAGGACGTAAGAGACGTCTCCTGTTTCAACAGCCAATAGAGAAGTCAGCTGGTGGAGTCTCCAGAGACTGGATTTAGAACGTAAGAGACGTCTCCTGTTTCAACAGCCAATAGAGAAGTCAGCTGGTCCAGTCAGCTATGATAAAATGATCCAGAATCCAAATGGCAGAGTTTCAGATAGAGGCTCAACAAATGCCCGCGAGTGTGGTCGAGCGAGCTGGAGAGTGACTGAAGAGGGAGCCATTCAACCATTCAAATGTTACAGGTTTCGCTTGATGTGAGACGTAGTCTTGTAGTTTTAGGCCTTGTTCAGACTGTCAACGTAAATCCTTTTTATTTCACCCATCAAGATTAATTTTAGAAATTTTGGCAACAAAAACAAAAAAAACATGCAAATATTATACTAAACCACATTTGGAGCTTGTTTGAAAAGCGATTCCAATGGGATTTCTACGGACGCTCTGGCCAGATTTCAAAGTGTCTTTTGCATCAAACAATGAATTTATTTTGTTGGATGAAATCATAGAGGTACAATTCCAGGGAAATGTTATCCCATCAGGTCTTTCAACCTTTGCTTGATTCATTATGAAGCAGAAGGTAGCTGTCAGATCGGCACACAGAAAACGAGTCACCCAGTTGAACGGCGCTGGCCCTCCAGGATCCAGCAAAGTCTCGGCGACTGGACGCCACTGCTCTTGACATCCTGCTGGAAAGATGGCTATAAAAATGGTTATAATCTGTGTTGCTTGGCCACACATTGTCACGCCCATTGATGCAAAAAGTCTCCTTTAGCATCATATTTATACGTGCTTGGTCGGGACTCTTGCCGCCAAAATCCTACCTTATCTACATTATGGAACTTAAAAACAAACAGACAGTTTTTGCCTCGTTTTAGGTGGCAGGAAAGGAAATGAGTCATCCTCAACATTTGCTCTGGTTTCAGAATGATGAAGACCTTTGAAGAATAGTTGGATACAGAATGATACGAATTTTCATCGGCAACTATTATGTTTTTCACAAATTATGTACAAATTGTTTGGGATTCTGTTATGAAATGGCTGTACAAATAAAAGATACACATAGCTGCCATAAATGAAACATGTCCCCGGACCCTGCATAGGTTTGGGCTGAGCCCCGAATGATTACAATGTCTGGTTCCGCCCCTGGTCCAAGGACAGCGTCACTTGCAACCTAGTCTATATCCACAACGTTTCACTTCCGGGATAGCTGTGGTGCCACTGGAAATTCCACCGGTTGTCCCTCATTTCAGCCAGATGTCCTTCACCTTCCGCTTCCTTGTGTTGGCGTTCTAACCTCCGGTGGATTTCTGAGGACTATAGTTACCTGCTCCTCAGATCTCTGCAGGGTCAATCCAGACAGTTTTCTGTTGAACAACGTTTGAACAAACAGATGTTCCAACCGTTGCGCCATCCAGCGCTTTGTGTCGCCCAAGATGATTGTGATTGGTTTACACAGCGACTTTACAGCGGCATTGTTTTAGAGGACGAAATGATGGAGCGCTTGAGATTTTCATGCTTTCAGATAAATTGAAGGATTAAACCTTGATCTTAAAACCCTCTAAAACCTGCTTTGATAACGTTGAAATTGGCAAAAGTCATTTTCGAGATACAAAGATTTCATGTGCTAAATTTTCCATCATAATCCCACTCAGGAAAGTAACAGCTGTTATTGGAGGCTTGTCTCCTGCATCACTTCGGGTTATATTTAGCTCAGACACAGTTTGCCCATTTGGGTCACTGCTGTCTCTGGCGTCGGAGTACTTTTGGTGAAGGCTCTTTGCTCTCACACTGCAGGTATCTCATGAAGGTTTGCGGGTTTTCCGACTGCTGTTTCATTATCTACAGGATGGCTGCAGGCGTCCGCTCTGCCACCAGCAGAGCATGATAGGAGCAGCCGTTATCATGAAGTGCATTATTCTTTCAAAAGCTAGGAGCTGTTGTGAAAATGGCTCTGTAACCATTTCTGCTTTTATTGTAACATTCCAAGGAACATTTCAGCTTGGTATCTTGGTCACCAGATATAACCGGTTTAAATACATGGTGACAGAGTCAAAGTTTCAACCTGAGTTTCTTTGTTTAATCAGTTTAATTTAGTTTTGAAAACTGTTTAAACATGAATTTTACCGCCAACATTGACAATGTTTACATGCACATAACGTTCCGTTTTTTTGCCCTCATCCCGAAAAAGAGCTGTTTACATTGCTAATGAAGGTGAAGTACGACTTATATTCATGGTCGTAATCGTGGCGTCCTCTAGTGGCCGTAGTAGTTATGACAGGAGCAAAGCGGGAAATAATGTAACAAAATATGAGAGTGACACATTTTCGTGTAAGGAGGCAAACACCGGACTTTCAGCCAGGCGACCAGAGTTCTTGTCCTGTTTGAAAAGAAAAGTGAAAAGTGAGTTGAATGTAACTTTACAGAATAAACCAAACAAACAGATCTACATTATATTCTGCGTCACGTGTGTAACCAGTGTAAGTACTCTGGCATTGCCAGACCTTTCTCCACAACTCTGCGGAGGAAGGTCTGGCTAGTCCACACAACATTTCGGTATAGAAAACAACGTGCTCTGGTTTATTGGCATTTCTTTAAGCCAATCACATGTGTACATTCAAAAGTAGTTTTAGTCGTGCAACAGAAAAGATTGGACAGATAGTCTAGCTAGCTGTCTGGATTTACCCTGCAGAGATCTGAGGACCAGGTAACCATAGTCCTCAGAAACGCCAACACAAAGAGAGGAAGGTAACAGACATCCAGAGGAAAATGAGGGACATCCGGCGGGATTTCCAACGGTCCCGGAACGATCCCGGAAGTGGAACGTCGTTGATAAAGACTAGAAGTGAAGTTACATCTGATAACCCAAACCAGTCGTAGTAGAGGGTAGGAGCCGATAACCGATGTTGATGGTTTAGAAGATTTATTGGGACTTTTGCAGACTTTGCAGGAATGTATTTGTGATATGTCAACAACAAACGTAACTCGGGACAAAATATCCTGAGGAACATAATAGTGAATACAGCTCAATTGTATGACAACGAGAGACTTTCGTCTGCACTCACAATATCACAGAAAAGTATTCCATCCATCTTTTATCCCAAATGTGTCAATAAATTGGTTGCATGCTCGGTGAATAGTAAGCAAGTTGTTCTGTGTAATCTGGGAGTGGAAAAGATCAGTTTCAATAATCAGATCAAGGGCGGATTAAAGCAGAAAAAGGCAGAAACAGGAAGCTCAAGGATTTGAGCTTTCCTCTCATTTAATCAGCGAGGGGCTTCCAAACACGACAAGACTTTAGTCTGCAATTTTAATCTTCCATGCACTAATCCCTCCCTGCATTTTAATGCAAGCCCACTACGTTCTTGGCATGGAGGGGATTCTTGTGATTCTTAATGATTCATTGAGAGCTCATTCTATAATTTAGGGGTTTTGAGGTTGTGAACGTGAACCAACTGCTGTGAAGCAAGAGGGTACTCCTTCCTGACGCTACAGCGAGAGCAGCGTTAGTGTCTTTCAAAGCCAAAACCAAGCACACCAACTGCAGTTCAGTTGGAAAATTTGCAAAAACAAATAACGGGAACCACAAATCTAAAGAAATTAAAATCATACTTCACTTTTTGTCTGTTAAAATGGTTTTGTCTGTTAAAACCTCTTAGCATTCCGTGCCTTCTTTTTTGAGAAATGGGGGACAGATGATGTTCAGGGGGACAGTAGATGCCACATAGAAGTGACTTACATCGTCTGAAAGCTGGGAACCTGGATATTAATCTGAGATGTAGTCTCTCACAGCACTGTGGAGGAAGTTCTGGCTACACCACAGATCCATCCTGGGACAGGAGAAAGAACACTCTGGTTATCGGCATCAAACTTGTTTTGCATCCCGCTAAAGAAAACGTCACAAATAATATTAAATGAAGTTAACGATTGACACAGTACAGTGACGTGAGCCATTTTAATCAGCTGATACATGTCTTAAAGTCATTATCTCATACCAGTGTATCTCTGTGTGTACTTCGTCCACAGCAATCTCACCAATCGGCCCCAAAACGTCCCAGTTAGAGAGGAAACGCCCTAAACGTATTCGTCTTTACAATTATTTCTTGAAAGAACCGAGCAGGCTGGCCTTGTTGCACCGTGCGCATGTTCATCAAAGCTTGACATTTTCAGTGTGTAGCTCGCGGGCTCTGAGTTTGTTGCATTGATTTGTGCTTAAACAGCAGACTCTAGCTACTTTACATTTCACTTGGTGTCTTCTCCTCTGCTTAGCCCCCTCCCATTGCACCGCTCGTCACTTTCTCTCTCTATTCAGCAGCGTTTCGAGACATAACTCAAACCGTCCCGCCAACATGCTGGCGCACATATCCGAAACTTTTATCAAAAACTGACCCAAATTTGCATCTCTGCCGGTATGAATGGTTTGGATGCGAAATGTTGGCATGTGATTATTATTTGTCTTGCCCCCTGCTGTGTATCAGACACCTAGATCGTTATGAACACCGTCCATTCGATTTGTTCCCAAAAACACTTTTGACATTTGGAGATTTCTGGAAAAAAAGAATCTGATTTGTGAACGTAGCTTTATAGACACTTCAGAGTGAAGATTGTACAGTAGATATACCCAACAGTTATCCACAATCTTTAGTTCAAGTGGGTGCATTTAGAGCAAGCGTCACCTTAAGACATAACACAATATTTTACGTCTCATACAGTGTGAAAGCTCAGAAGCTACTAACGACACAAAGCAGTGGTAATAAAAAAAAAATCATCTGTTTTGAGCAATTTAATCGTAAGTGAACGACGTCCCACTGAACAGCTGACGTTCTCATTTCTTGTAACAGGCACATCAAATCACAGTTTAAACTAATCTGCCAAAGCTCTGGGACTGGATATAATGCAGCTCCAGCTTCCTGCACACACAACACCAGCAAGTAGATTCAAGTTCAGATAATCTTTCTGCTTTTCACCAATGAGTCACAGACACGCTTCACTATGACCCGACTTCCTAGATGTCTTAAAAAACAAAAACCAAAAGAGCTTTTGTGCTGTGGCCTTTGCACAAATAATGCATTTGTGGCACCAAATTGTGTTAATTCATGATTGTTTTAGGTAGAATATTCTAGTACAGTGGATCCAAATCGTATCAGATCAATTTAAGTGTATTTCCTGTTTGACCTCTTGCCTTCTGGCAGGCTCTACAGGTCCACCAAAGCACAGATCACCAGAATTAAGGCAAGTTTCTTTTCCTGGGTCATAACCACGCATAACTCCTACAAAAGAATAAGAACAACCACTCACAGCCAACGTGTTGGTTGACCGTCTTATTAAAGCTTTGGTGCGTAACCTTTTGATATTAATGAACGAGCGTTACAGTCGAGCCATTGCTAAATGAGTTGCTACAAAGCTAATTATGAGCTCCACACAACTCTCTCTGTATTTCTCTGAATGAAGATAATGACCTCTTCTGAAGAGTCTGTTATGTTTTTTTTTTAAATCTATCTTGTCCTCCTTGGCTACTAGCAACTGCGAGGAGGAGGGCGTGATCACGGAAGGCTTGTATCATGTAGACGCGTCAACAGTTTTGTCATTACTTAGAATTCCTCGTGGAATATAGCTTTAAGATAACAAGTATTACAAATAAACGCTATCTGTTGTCTCCCCCCCCCAATACGACCCACATTAGAGTTTTCCGTCCTCATATCTAACCAGAGAAGGTAACAGCCGCGGTTTTAAACACGTTGACGTGAAACGGTCCAAGTTTGGTTAGGTTTAGGCTACAAAACTACTTAAGTTGATAAAAAGATGGCAGTTTGGGTTACTTCACTTCCTGAAGGTTACGCACATGATGCTAAAGGTGACGTTACTTAAAGGTCAGTTATTTTGATTATTATTATATTTGGTTTTATTTAAAGACCTTTTTGAGCACCTGTGTCATTTAGAGCCTCCTCTTTATTAGATGTGTATTCTTGTTCAAAGACTTACCTTTTCCTAACCTAAATGTGTATGGGTTGATTTTGATGATGATTTAATGAGTTGAAAAAACCCACAAGCAAATAATTTGGAGGTGTGCTCTAATATTTGTCTATTATAGTCAGATAACATAATTACCCTTTGTCTTCATTATTGGAAATATGAGTAAACATTTTTTTAGGTTAAAAATTGATTCAGATGAGAAAATCATAGGGCCAAAACAACAACATTTAAAGCAGTGTTTACATGCAAATGAATACATAACAAGTTAGCTATGAGGTGAAAAACGATATTGGATTATTTTAGTTAAATCACGGCTCTAATTTGACCCGCTAACACAAAAAAAATGTGTGCAGCTTTCTATCACATTACAAGAGTTACGTAAACTTGTAGTGGGTTAGGGTTATGGTTGGGGGTTGACCCCTGTTATGACTTCGGTCATATTTGTTTCTGTGGTCCGCTGTGTGTGTGTGTGTGTGTGTGTGTGTGTGTGTGTGTGTGTGTGTTCTTTCACATGCAAATAGGTGTGTGTCATAGCCGGGAGACAAGATGGCGGCCGTCTGCTGGCAGGAGGCATTCCTCATCCTCCTCATCTTACGACCGGCCACACTTTTGCTTTGTTCAACCTTTGTGTTAGATTAGGTACTGTTTCTTTTGAATAGTACGGGGGACCGCCAGGTGTGTCAACCTTATTTTCTCCTGTTTAATTAGTTAGGGAGGTAAGTCGTTTGTCATTCTTTTTGCCATTTTTGGTTATTTTGGTGGTAGGCCACACTGAAGCCTTGTATCAGTTACCTATATCTATGTTTATTTATGTAAAATAAATGTGTGGCTACTTGGGAGATGGGGTAGATGGGGCCTTTTCATGTTGTGCCCTCGGCACCCTTAGACTGGGGCGTACACCTGGGTGAAAATCCAGTGTTAGGTTGACCCATCCACCCTCCCCCAACCTGCCTCCTTACTCACACATGTGGCTCTGTGATGATTAGAAATGAATAGAAAACCTTTTTGTGTTGTGTATACAGTATGTGGACAGGAAAATCCTCTCTCCCTGATAAATCTACTGTAGGTTTCTCTTCCCAGATTGCAGGAAACCCGTTTCATGACGCGGTTAAGATGGAGATTACTGCCGAAACCCGACAGGAAGCTACTCACAATGCACAGAATTTTAGCAACATTTCTCAGTTTTGATTCCCATGCAAAAAAACATGCTTTTATTTTTGAGATGGTTGGATGGCTAATGCCTTTTTATAACTTCTTTTTTAGACCTTTTTGAAAGAGCAAAAAAAGCCTGGCCTAAATCTTCAGACCACTTTAACTTGGACCGGTGCCTGAAGGACTCTCGCCATACAAACACAACATTCTCATCCAGAGAAATCAGAGAGCCATTTCACCTTGAAGGGAAAGTGGCATCAGAGCAGTTTGAAATATACGGATGAGCAAGAAATATGGGCTCACTCAGCTGGACAAAACCAAAGGTTTTAAAGACAGTCAGACTCTGGATGGAGCTGAACTTTTCATGACCTCTTACATAGATCTTTGCCTACAGGGCCAAGGAGTTCTCCACAGACTCTAGCTTTCACTTTTTATAACCTTTTGCTTTTATTCTTTTTCTAATCCCTTCTCATTAATTAGCTCTCGTGGTTGTGTGTGAGATATCAGCGCCAGCGGGTTCAGAGACAGATCAACTGCTCGGATTAGTTAATTTTCCTAATGTGAGTCACTAAAGAGACCCTGATATTAGACAAGGACACTTCCACTAATGGCCCAGACAACATTAAAGTCCCAAAAATCAAAGAAATACAGACATCAAGTGATGAAATTAAATCAAATCATGTCAAACTTTCATGATATGTCATTATTTAGGTTTTCTCTTTTTTTTTTCTCTTTACTTATTTAAATCATATTGCATTTGTATCTTACTGTGTTTTGTGGACTTTGCTGCAAGTCACTTTTATCTTGGGGACCCCAGGATGTGAGTTTGTTGCATTGTACATTTGTTTTTCATTTACTCTTAAAACCTTTTTTTCCTTTTCAAAATAAAATACAGGACAGCGATTAATGAATGCTTTTCAAAAACACTTAGTTTGTTAAAGAATTGTGAACAACATACAAGCACAAACAACATGCTAATTATTCAGCTCTTCTGACACCTTTGGTCCTGAATGTGGGGTGGGTGAAATCAGATATTATTATTATATTATTTTTCAACCTGATCTCACAGAAGTCCATAAAATGAACAAGGCTCCTTAAGTTAAGGAAAAGATTACGGGTGGATTGTGTACGTTCAAAAGTAGTTTTAGTCGCAGAAAACTCCGATTGGACAGATAGTCTAGCTAGCTGGATTTACCCTGCAGAGATCTGAGGACCAAGTAACCATAGTCCTCAGAAATCCACCGGAGGTTAGAACGCCAACACAAAGACAGAGGATGGGGACGGACATTCAGGACATCGGACCAAAATAAGGGACATCTGACAGAATTTCATTCACCTTCTGTAATAAAACCTCTAAAAGAAAAACTTCTATCAGGTAGGGGACCCCAGGACCAAGTCTTATCAGATAGGGGTCCATGGTCTAATATGTCAGTTTAGGGGTCGCTGATGTTAAAAAAAAAGTTTGTGAACCACTGCACTAAAGAGACTGCTGATCCTAGTGCGCTTCAGCTCAAAACTGCTCCGTTACAGTTGGACAAAGCCGGGGGACATGTTCTGAAAAATGCTGACTGATGATAGGAAACAGGAAGTGACATGTCAAAAGTCATTGTTGATATGGTTTCTAGAGGTCGCTGTCAGAGTGCCGTAAACAGATTGATTTAAGCATTTTAGTCCATGAAAAGTCAAGAAAACAATCTTGTGTTTTGACTGGATGGCAGCGCTACAAAAAAGGGTCAAACGTTCATCCCAAATAAATTAGTAATGTCCTCTGAGGATTGTGAGTATCACCAAATGTCATCTCGGTCTGGTGAAAAATTACATTTAAAAGGCGCAGTAATGAATAATTTGTTAAGCGGACAGGAAACAAGATTGAAGATTAAACAAATTGTGACAGAATCCGGCCAAAAATACAACACATAGATGGCTCATCAGTGCAAACAAAAGGAAACCGATGCTCTTAGGAGTCGGATTTCAACAAAATAGTCTCCCTGAAGAGCCTGCCGATCCCAGTGTTAGATAACGTCTAGGTTAGGGTTAGGTAAAGATGGTGGTCATGGTTAAAACAAAATCTAGTAACATCGACTGTTGGTAGGAAACAGGAAGTCACATGCTTTGTTGACCCAACCAATCATTAGTCATATAGTTTCTGGATGTCAAAGTATCGGAAACAAGTTGCTTTAAGCATTTTGTTCCATGAAAAGTCAAGAAAACAATCTTGTGTTTTGGCTTGATGGCAGCGCTACAAAAAAGGTCAAGCTATCACTCCTCTGAGGATTGGGAGTGTCACCAAATGTCATCTCAGTCTGGTGAGGAATTACATTTAAAAAGGCACAATAATAGATGATTTGTTAAGAGGACAGGAACTGTTAAGAAGTGCAGGAAATGGTGGACCCAGGCTGGAAGTTATGTTGCTTGAGCTTTATTACACACAAAAATCCAGACAAACAGAAGGTGTCCAAAAACAGCCGGTCAAAACACAAAGAACCAAGATGAACTGGGGCCGAGGGAAAAATTGAGGAAACAGGCAGAGAAACACACAGGACGCTGACACAGGGAGATTAGCACAAACACAAAACTACACTACAAGGATCTGACAACGGACGAGGGGAACACAGACACTTAATACACAGGGTAACGAGGAAACACAAGGCGGGTGGCACCAGGGGCCTGTTGCACGAAAGTAGAATGACAATATCCAGGATAATAAGTGAAAAAGTGCAGCTTGACGTAGTGTGATCCGCTCGTCGCGGCTTAATTGGTTGCACGTTTGCCGAGCCAAGATGAACAGGTGGAGCTATGTCCAGCCAGGTGTAGATAGCTGGGATAAGTGCACGTTCACGGCTTTCTTAAATAGACCACGGTATCGATCACAGATTTACTGATGCAGACATGGAGACGCATGCAGCATAGCTTTCACCCAAGGAGCAGCAGCTTCTAGTGGAAAGTAACGAGGAGGTGAAAAATACGGAAAAAGGGAAATACTGCTGTTATCAAATGGAGAGAAAAAGCCCAACAGACTATAGCGGACCGACTAAATGTGGAAGGATGTAAAAATATCTACTTGGCCAACTAGTCACTCCACATTTTTACAAAGTTGTAGGCTGCACTGTGTTTGAAGTGCTTTAAATATGCTAGTTTCATGTTTCTGTTTTTTATGTAATAAATGTGGTTTTTAAGTGTCTTAAGTAGCCTACCATGTAAAGCACAATATATAAATAAAAAGTGAGCAGAGGGGATTAATGTTCCTCGGGGAATGTACCCTAATGACTCTAGGCTTAATTTCAAACCCTTATTCACAACGTGAGAACATGTTTTACAACCACATGCACAAATCTCTATAAGCTATGTCAAATTATAAATATCTTTGTACAATTAATGTTCATAAAGAACCAACAGAATGGGACAAAACCTAGAAAAAGAAGTAAGTGACTTCAATACACGCTGTGAGCATATATGGAAAATAATATTCATGTTTTTTTTTATTCTTCTGACAAGTGACAGCACCAAAATAAAAAGATGAAGGTGGTGGTGGAGTTCCCTGTGTGATGAATGTAATCTACAGTATATACGTATATAGGCCACGTTATTGGTCCAGTGATGTGAGACTTATTGAGAAGGTTATGAGACCAAAGTAAGCTAACATAAAAAAAACATTAGGCCTACATATTAAGGAGTAACACAAACTATCCTTTATTAGAGAAGAAAAAGCAACAAGGAAATTAAACCATGAATGTATTGGTCTCTGACCGTTCTGCCATTATTATCATCATCTGGGAATATCGCTGCATTGTCCCACTTAATCTCCGGAGCGTCCTGTATAAACCTGAAGCTGCACAGACCACGGACGCCGCGCTGCTCGTCTCTACTTTTACAGAGAGAGTGGACACTGATGTGAAGTACAGGTCTGCCGGCAGGCAGCGGCTACGGGTAGAGCCCCCCTGGGCAGCAGCCACGGGTAGAGCCCCCCTGGGCAGCAGCCACGGGTAGAGCCCCCCTGGGCAGCAGCCACGGGTAGAGCCCCCCTGGGCAGCGGCTACGGGTAGAGCCCCCCTGGGCAGCGGCTACGGGTAGAGCCCCCCTGGGCAGCGGCCGCACGCCAGGCCGCCGCAACACACTACCGTCCCACCTGGACTCTCCCGATTGCCACGCCGCATCTGGGTGCCAGTGCAACCATTTCTAACCATCTAAACAACTGCAATAGTAGGATAGGATTTAAATAAAACTCGTGACAACAGTGACAAATAATGCATGTTAATAAAAATAAAGCAGGACACATGCAGAAGACAACGGAATAAATTAAACACGTTTATTTGGGATCAGAGCGGCAGCTGATTTAACACATGAGACTCCAGGATTAATCTTAGCCCGGCTGTTAGCCTGCTCTGGACCAGGCTAGCTGCAAAGAATACATCTCCATGGTTACTTGGCTGGGTTTAATTCAACCTGGTTTCGTGTAACCAAGTCAAAGCTAAATTTATCCAGGATAATTTGAATATCCTGGCTTAATCCCTAATCCTGGTTTCGTGCAATAGGCCCCAGGGAGGAAACTAGGACATAATATACAGACCGAAAGTTACACAAGCACAAGGAGACAAGACAGAACCAAAACACCAGATAATAAGGCACGCAAAACAAACCAAAATACCTAAACCATAACAGAAACATGATTAAAGATTATACAAATCCTGACAGAATCTGGCCACAACCAGAAACCGCCTCCAGTTTGCCCTCTCGCCGTCCGTCTTTGTCTTTCATGTTAATGTGGAGGGGGGGATGGCTGGCTGCCAAACAAGTGCCGGCCCTATGGATAGGAGGGGGCAGGCATGACATTCCTATATCCCTGAAACAGCCCAACAGCCACAGACAGCTGGACGGGAACCAGCTGACTGGTTGCTATGTGAATGCCTTTCTTTGCTTTCATCCCCAAACAATTGATGGGGAGCGACTCAGTGGCCCTTTAATCCACCCCTGCCCTCCCAACGTGACCTCAGATCTTTGTTCCGGCTGTTTGAGCCGGAGCGGTGTGTTTCATTATCCCCCCACACACCGTTTCTTACTGATTAGTGAATGTGTGGGAGCCGGTTTTATGCTGTGGCCATTAGTACGTGTTTGTAACAAGTCATGATTTGTGGGAAATCCTCTTTTTTGCACAGCAGTCAGTATGTAGAGTACGGGGAAAATGCATGAAGCCGTAATCGCAGAGCAGGCGGGTTGTTTTTAGGAAGTGGAACGCGGTCTTTGTCACGTTGGGTCACATAAAAGGGTTAAGGTTAGAAGTTCTGTTTTGTCTCCGATGTAATGATGATAAGTTTACGCTGTTCTGTGGAAGTGAGGATGTCGGCAAGAAGTCATTCTTCATCAGAGTTTCCCCAGATGAACTCGGCACAATGTCCGACGAATCAGGTCCCGTCTAATGTTCAATGAATGAAAGAATGAAAGTTTAACATAATTGACTAAAAAAGTATCACTTACTTTTTAGTCAATTATGTTAAATTTTCATAAAATAATGTAAATCTTTTTTCTCCTTGCTTTTGTTTTGTTCACATCTAAAGACCCCATAGAAGGGGCCGGGTGCAGGAAGCAGAGGTGCTCATGGGTAATGTGGTAATGTGGTCTTTTAAATTGAGAAACTTGTGATATATGTATACACATAAAAATTACATAAAAACTTTATATCTATAAAATGTTTTTATATAATTTAATGAAGGGCAAGAAATGTATCATTGCTTGGTAAAGCAATTGTACTTGTGTAACTATGAAATACATTCACACTTCACAATAGCAGCCAGATAATACTTATAGATGGTTTACAAAGTATTTATTAACTATTTAACAAGGTATTATAATCATCTGTTGCAACTTTATAATAACCCTACACTGTTTATAGACTAGAAACCCTTAAAGTGTTAGAAACATCGGGCCATCACTACTTATATTTAATACAATTTGCTAACAGTTAAATGAAAATTAACTCAAAGATGATGATGGTTATTATAAAGTGTTACCAACCCTGCCGCTCTGGGGACCGAAAGCTGCTGGTTCCTCTTCCTTTGGCTAACGGCCAGAACCCGCCACGGAAACCCCCCCACTGGGATGTGATAATGACTTCTTGATATCATCGCAGAGATGTGAAGTTTGGAAATCACACGTTTTAGCGGTTTAATGCTCTCTTCCTCTTCCACATGCTGGGCGTTACCATGGCAACTTCCTAAACTCTCAGCAGAAAGACAACAGGCTCGAATGCGATCAGGCAAATGCAGATCTACATCGGATGGGAGCAGAGACGCCAGCCAGTAAGCGCATGAAGATAAAATATGGATATCGAGCTTCACATGTAAAGTTACTGCGCTGCTTTGAATAACAATGTCCTGATGAAGACCTGTGTGTCTTTGCCCCCATTTGCACCTCATCAGGGTGGAAATGTCCGTATACTGTGAACATCAGCTGCTCGGTCTTACATCTTTGATAAGCAGAAATCTTTTCCTTATTCATAAAATTAAAAAAAGAAGCATGAAAGCACGTTTGCAACAAAATGCAACTCAATTCATTTTAGTGAGTGATCAGTGGGGTAAAGCTGGCTGTAAGTAATAAGTAATAACCCGTTACCTTGTGGCCGAAAAAATCCATACACACGCACTAACATTAAAAAAAAACTGAGCTTCTACTGGAAAGGTTACAATCCATCCAACACGTTCTCTCTCCCATAGTGTCAAAAAGCGACGCTTGGTCCTTCAGCGTTTGTTTTTGACGCAAAAAGTCTCCGTTATGCACCTGGTCGGGACTGTTTAATGCTCTTGGAACTAATGCCCAGCCCTTTGGCGTCATATTTAGACACGATTGGTACATTTAACTGACACGCGGGACAAGAACGGGACACGAACTCCGGTCTCCTGTGCGAAAGTCCTGTGTTGTTTGACCCATCCAACACCCCAACCGAATAAAACATACTTTCAACCAAAGGTCAACGTTGGTTTCTGTTAACCATGAAGACGGCGCTCCCCAAACTGGTTTATCCCAATGAGACTCAAATAGTCAGAATACGCATCTTGCAGCTGGTGTTCAGACTGAAAATAGCTCTACGTTAAGAGAACACAAGTGGCTGCATTGGTGTTGGTGTATTGCTCCATGCAAATTCATCCAGTAAATCCTGTTTAAGATAATAATACCATATGTGTGAAGGCTTATTAGACATAAACACCGCACAGCTGTGTAGTATGAGACAGAAATAGAAATAGGCTGTTCACCTTACATAGTAATCTACGAGTAGTGTGTACAAATTTCATGGGCCAGACAACAGATAATGTGCTTTGTTGCTCGTCCCTTCTGATTTTTTTTATTTTATCTTTATTTATTCAGGGGAGGCTCACTGAGAGGCAGCCTCTCTTTTGCAGGAACACCTTGATCACATTCACACAGTTCCACATTCATACCTGGAAGCTGCCCAGTACAACCACCGTCTGATCTGCTGGCCACTGAGCAGCTCGACTGGAGCGGTTGGGGGTTAAGGGCCTTGCTCAAGGGCACCTCCGTGGTGGTAATGAGGGAGGGGACAAGCACTGCTCTTTCACTTTCCCCACCCAGATTTTATCCTGTTGGTCTGGGGATTGAACTGACGACCTCCCAGTCACAAGCTCTCTTCTCTAACATCAAGGCCACAACTGCCAGATTCTCTCTTGAGATCTGGATACAGTCCAGAGTTTAGCACGGCCGAGATGATTGTGATTGGTTTAGTGAAGTGCCAATGAACCAGAGCACATTTATCCCCCATCTCAAAATGCTTTGTGGACGAGCCAGACTAACCGGACCTTAACCTTAGATGTGACAAGGCAGAACATCCATGTGTCATTTGGGAGAGTCATTGTTGCTGTAGCAACGCTATGTTTGTATAGCAGCTGAGTCGAGGACTTCCTCCAACAAACTGACAGACAACTCAATCCCTGTGAGACCAAACAAAGCTGGAGTTGTCTCCGCTCTCGGGCAGCTGACCACCGAGTTTCCGGCTGATATCATAAACACAGCTCTAATGAAAGCTTTGCCTCCTCTTGTGAGCTTCCCACTCGCATGCTGACAGACTCGCACAGAAATCTCAGTTTGTCACACTGTTAGAAAAGCGGAGAGGACTTTAATTTTCACCTTGCATAACTGCTTTTTTAAAGGACTTGAGTCCTGAAGGGAAAAGACATAAGAAGCTACAGATAAAGCATTGACAGGGTTAGAAAAGCATTTCATAAACAGGATTCTGCTGATAAGTCTGGAGTCATTCTATATTATTTAAATCGCATGAAAAGTAGAAGCGGGACAAAAACCCCGATACATGCAAAGTATCGCGATCATTACCGTGGCGATACTGGACAGATACACCAACACCAAGCGTCGATCTTTTATCTCATGAATTGCACATAAGAATTTAACTTTTTTTGTACTAGAACCTTCTTTTGAATTTACATCAAATTATTCTTCTGTGCAGGTGCGGAAATGGGTTGATTGAGAAAAACTCCCAATGAAAAGTGAGCCCAACACATTCTCACTCCCATCTAGTTAAATATGGACGCTTGGTCAGGTGACTTTGTCATAGTGTCAATGATACGTGCTTGGTCGTCTCCTTGTCCACGAATGTGATTGGTTTAACCCTTGTGTTGTCTTCCCGTAAACACTTTAGTTGACGCTTTTTAACGATGTTTTTAACTTTTTCTCAGGTTTTTATCCCTTTTTTCGACACTTTTTTCAATGTTTGCCACTTTTTTTGACATTTAACACTACGTAACACTAACTTATTAACTTTAGTTTTACAGTTATTTTTGGAATTTATGGTCAATAAACCTCATTTATAGGAAATTATACCTAATGTTTGAGTTAGAAAAGCAGAAATTAGGAATTATTTAGACTAAAATTAAAGGAATGGATGTTGATGCATAATCACAGACTGGAATATGTCAACTTTTACTCAATACTATTTCAAAACCAAATGCTCCAAATGCTATAAAATTGAATAAGACACCCCAAAATTAATGAAAGTAGAGATTTGTACTTGCCAAAGAGCGTTGTGTGGAATCAATCATGTTATTTTGGGGAATTAAAAAGAACATTGATATAGGAAAACGGGTCAATTTGACCCGAGGACAACATAAGGGTTAAAGTAATGCCAATAAACCAGGGTATGTTTTTCATACATCCCAGAATGCTGTGTGGACTAGCCAGACCCTCTTTAACAGCGCTGTGGAGGAAGTACTGGCAATGCGAGACTCGCCTGAACCAAACGGAGGATTTCCAAGAACTGAGAACGCGTCTGACACAGACGGACAATCTCCTGTTGTGTGCTACATGTGAGAAAGGGAAAACTCCGGCAATCTTAGGACCTAGCAGCTTTCAGTCCCCTGAGTGGCAGGGCTCTCTCTCTCTTTATATATATATTTTTTTAAAGGTTTTAAAGGCTTGTGCTTTCTACAGCTGTAGACATCAAAATAGAGTGGATTTTTTGACGTCGTGGGTCTAAACAAATGCATACTTGACAGCTAGAATAGTACTGGAAGCGCGTGAATCAGAAATAATGAGGGATGTATAGTGTTGTGGAAAATTGGTAATATTTTAAATAGAAATATATTAGAAATAAGATACTGTATGTTAAATGGGGGTGGACGTAGCATCAACCCAAGTAAACAATCTACAATTAAATCTATCCAGAATCTAACTTTCAGCTGTAAATGTTTTTTCCGTTTCTCTCTCACTCACACACACACACACACACACACACACACACACTCTCACACACACACACACACACACAGGTTTACATGTTTCTCCATTTAAAAGACCACATCACCCATGAGCACCTCTGCCTCCTGCACCCGACCCCTTCAATGGGGTCTTTTGATGTTAAAGAAAAAAGGAAGAAAAAAGGAGATTTACATTTATTTATTTTTATTCACTTACATTTTATGTTGAAAACTTTGGTATTTTATTTGAATAATATTGAACAGGATCTGTTTCATCGGACACTGTGCCGAGTTCATCTGGGGAAACGGACGTGTTATATTCATTGATGAAGGATGACTTCCTGCCGACATCCTCACTCCCACAGAACAGTGTAAGACACCTAAACCTATGATCATTACGTTGGTATACTGTATTTTCCTCAAACTTTCAAAATTTTAGGATTTCTTTCATCATGCAGGCATGACGCAAATTCTTCTCTCACCAGGAGAATAGTCACGTCTTTCCGAATAAAAGTACCACCCCACGTAGATAAAAGACATGTTTAATTTGTCTTCTTCAAATCTCTGTAACCCAACATAAATTGAAATGTGACGTTTCACGTTTTTTGATGTAGTTTCATTACCAGATGTCGTTAACGAGCCTTTCTTCTGGTTTGCAGCCTTCATGTCATTTAATACAATTAAGTTCAAAACAGCCCCGTTCATGTGAACTTTTAATAGATCGCAGCTCGAGAGGGATCGTGGTTAGATGAGCATTGGAAACCAAAATGGCTCTTAAGTCAATTACAAGCTGCTGTCATTTCAGGGATTTCACGAGAGAGCCCATGTTTTTGCGAACCATATGAAAAACGTTCTGGGGCTTATTAGTGCAAATCAAATCAATTAGTACCACAAGACTTTGTAGTTAACGTTCAAACGGCCCCCGCAGGAACACAGAACTGCGTGTTAACTCTGCAGTCCTTAACGCTGAACTCACAATCTGCCCAAACATTTAAAACGGTTAATGTTCAACACTCCTCCACAGACTTGAAACAGAAACACAAGTGGCTGCTAGGTTTGGCTTGTGTTTACTCTGCCAGGCTGAGCCACAGTGTGATTTGACCTTTGACCTCACCCATCCCCCCCCCCCACATCAGCTAACAGGCAGCAGTGATGCCGTGTTTTTCTCCCACACAGTGAAAACTCAGACAGAGCAATCGTCAGGGAGCTAGGACGGTTCAAAACTAATATGTGATCTCACCGAGATCCCGGGAACTTTTATCAGGGCCTGAACATGAACGTGCCAGGCAATGGACATTCAGGAACCTATATTGTGATTATCTATTTTTTTTAAAACCCTTGTGTTATCCTCCCTCGTCCTGGTCTGGTCTGCTTGTTTATAAAACACAGAAAAGTATAATTTATAACCTTGCGTTACAGCTTTAGCCAACTTCATTCCAACTTATTTTTTTGCATTCACGGTCAGACTTCATTTATATGAAATTAGGTCTAATTTCATATAAATTAAGTCTATTGACCATGAATGGGGGCAACATTGAGCTTAAAACAACATGAACACAATGTACTACATGAACACATCCCCTCCCCCCGAACACCCCCATTCATCAACGCCACCCGTCCAAAGAAAAATCGAGACAAGCTAATATAACCATAATTATTCAGTTCAATAAAACAATTTTTTTTAAAACATCTGTAAACCAAATGAACATATGTTTATGTGACAAAACAATAAGCCCATCACGTCTCTCCCCAGCACAAAGCTTCTTAGGAGCCCTCCAGAAAGTTCAGGTACCTTCCCCATTTTCTAGCCCGGCTAAGGGAACTAGCACACAGATCGACGCTGCCAAGCCTCCGACTCCCCAACACCAGATAGAACCATCACACACAAAATGGATGAGCTACAAATACACACAGAACTGCTGCGTGATGATTACAACTGAACTTATCACGCTTAACTATCACGAATGGCAGCTAGCAGCTAAAAGGGCAAGCTAGCTACCGGCAGGATAGGTTGAATTTGAACAATGTCTGAGTTGAAAACACATCTTGATGTTCCGTAAGGGCCCTGTTCATGCTGCACAGACATTTTAATTGCATTTTGTGTCTGTTAAGAGGCACAAAAGACACTCTAAAACTGGCCCCGATAGCTGCCGTTTTAACTCAGTGGGAGCTTGTACACGTAGCTGCAGATACTCCGTGTTGCCTGCACCGATTCGGGCCGGGGTTTGTTCAATCGAAAGTACTCGCATGTTCATAGCGATCAAGATTAAGTTCTCCTTTAAGAAACATCAGCACGATCAGAAATGACCATTTGAGGAAAATGTATTTGAAGTGTACTTTGATTTTTTTACTTTGGTCCATGTCCAATCCGCCCAACAGTCCCTGAAATGGTGAGGAACCTTTTGTTTTTTTTAATGATTATTATTGTTTTTCTGATGCGCAATCACACTTCTGAATGGCTTTGAAATGCTGGAAAACTCATGAAAAACTGTGACACACATGTCAGACATGGCCAAAGTTGTAAAGTTGTGCAGCGATTGGGCTCGGTCGTGGCACGCCAGTTGATATGTTAAATTGGTGCCCTCACTCCGCTAACAAGTGAATAGCATCTCCGTTTTCCTTCAAATTAGTACCAAATACGTCATATTTACCAGGAACCTCATTAGGAATTTGCAATGACATACCAGTTCCTTTTTCAAGGAAGTTGTCGAAAACTATGGGACCCGTAAAACAACGTTAACGAAACAGGTGTTAGGGAAACAGGGAGTTCCTGACTCGGTGCAGGATGAGTTGAATCTAAATGTGAAGGAGTTTCATTTTCAGTATGTTTCATACAAGGAAATTTATTCTTGCTTTTACATCTTGGAAAAAAAAGAAGACATGTTAAAGAAGCCTGTTGGTTGTTAACGATTAGGTTTACAAGTATCATTTGAGAATCTGACCGCTTAGTCAGGGAGAGGGTTGTGACAGGAACGTCTTTGTCAAGAGATTTTCCACGTGTCAGGAATTTGAGACTTTGCTGTCAGGTCCACTAAACATCACATGTCACCACAGCAAACACATGGGCCTCTGACACAGAACACTTTGCATTTCAGGGTGTATTTCAAGTAGCAGAACAACAAAATAGTGAAGTGGAAATGAAAAGGGGAAGAAGAGCAGTAGATCCTCTTGAGGAAAAGGCTTACAGCTACATTCTGATGTGAAATTACACAATTTACGCCAGCTGTGAATGACTGTATCAAGTCAGGACATGTATCTAGTCAGGAGAGTTCAGACATAACCAGAGATTTAAATAGAACACCAAACCAAATACACTTAAACCTGAAATAGGCAGTTTATTTTAGACAAATTGAACATAAACTAGACTTCTGCAGCTCCTCATATACCATTTGAGAAAATCTCTAGCCTGTCACACAAGACTTTGTCCAATCCCAGGTCCTTTGTGAGAGAGAGAGAGAGAGACTTGGCCAAAACCCTCAATGGTTAATTGTTACCACTTCAATCAGGTATCTTACTTCCTGTTCACTATGAAAAGCACCCTTTTTTATTTACAACAATGGAAGATGCCGCCGAAGTATTTTTCTTGCCTTTTTTTCTGCAATTTTCTTTTTCAGTTCACTGTTTTTTTGTGAGCATATTTTTGTTCAGTCCAACATGAATATATCTGCTGTGCACACGTTGCACCGACCTGTTTGTTGACAAATCTGAATAATTAATGTGTGTAAACAGCATGTGTGTGTGTGTACTTGCAAATATTTCTGTGCACAATCTGAGGATTTTTCTACAGTTTGAACTATTTTAGTATTATGGCAAAGCATACTAAAGATGAGAGTGCTTTCATTGGGCCCAACAGTGTGTAGTTGGTTAGACAAAGATCGGGTACTAAATGAATGAAGTGTGTGCCATTTGGTGGTTTGATAATGCCAGATGTAGTTTTGGTTGGTCATTTTGCAGCATATAGTGTGTGTGTGTGTGTGTGTATAGTTAAGAGATATATCTATATATATATTTATCTATAGATAGATATATTTCTATCTATCTATCTATCTATCTATCTATATATATATATAGTTAAGAGATATTTTGCAGTTCAGGAATGTGGTTTTGTGTATTTTATGTTAAGGTCCATACAATCTAGGACCACCAGATTTAAAAATAGCTTCTTCCCAAATGCAATAGTATCCTTAAACAAATTAGTAATTAGTAGTTAGACAAACCTAGTTATTCACTGTCTCACCATACTTGCACTAACCTGATCATTGCTTTTTTTGCTTATTTATTGTATGCACCCAATGGAGTAGCGCTCCTAATTTCGTAGTATTGTTAAGTACAATGACTGTAAAGGCCTTCAATTGTTTTTTATAAAAACCAGCCTAGTTTGTAAAATAGTGTTTTAAAAATTTGGAGAGAAAAAATGTACTTACTATAAAAAAATGCATCAGATCAGTCTAGTATTTGTTTGTTTTTTAGATCTTTTGTTGTTAATCAATCGTCAGCCGCAGTGACAGCACTTTTTTGGAAAGCAGAGGTTAAAAAAAACAATTCTCAGGGTTTGTCAAGGAGGTGAGAGACCTGAGAGGAACATACCTCCTGTTGCAAAGGCCACACCTGCAAAAGGTAGAGGATCAAAGTGTTTTAATAGCAGAGGAACAGGACCAGGTGTGCCAGAAACAGGCCGTAAAGCCATTAGACAGAGACCCATAAAAGCTGTGTGTGTGTGTGTGTGTGTGTGTGTGTGTGTGTGTGTGTGTGTGTGTGTGTGTGTGTGTGTGTGTGTGTGTGTGTGTGTGTGTGTGTGTGTGTGTGTGTGTGTGTGTGTGTGTGTGTGTGTGTGTGTGTGTGTGTGTGTGTGTGTGTGTGTGTGTGTGTGTGTGTTTTCACGCACTTTAAGTGACCTGGTTGCTGTCGGCTGTCTCTGGTGTCCTGATTCCTAAAGCCGTTTCATGTTTCCTGTTGTCCTCTGGTCAAATTTGACCACCATTATCTAAACAGATGCAGTTTATCGGAGCAGATTTAGAAGATTGTGGTGCCAGTTTTGTTTTTTTAGCAGCAGGTTGCTTAGCAGCCGCAGTCATAAAAACCAGTATGATTAACTACAGTCCCAGTCAGAGATGTCTCTCCTTACTCTCAACACATTTCAATCAGGAGAGACATGTTTGCAGATATGCAAATAAGATTTATTATACAGCTCAATAAAATGTACAAAGTCTTTGGCAATTAGACTCCATCGCTATATGAATATTTCCTATATCTATATAGGGGTAGAGAACCATCAGACCCCCAGATGGAATCTAGACACCGGTGGTGGTGACGAAGGAGCCCGAAGACCAGACCGAAGGAGGCTCCGGACCGGTGGGCTGGAGTAGATGACTGGAGGTGAAAGGGGGGGGGGGGTTGCACTCTTTGCCTGCAACGACAGCTGAATGGCACAGGGAGAAACTGATTTAAAGCAGGGTTGGGACTCTTGCCATTGTGTACGATTCTGATTGGCTTAGCAGGAAGGTGAACGCCTCCAACAGCTGATTCGAGTACGGTAGAACGTTGATTAAGAGTTAGGTCTTCCTGAAAGAATTTAAGCTGAGTCAAATATGTTTTTAATGTTAAGTTGCTTTAATTGTCTGTCTGCATATTTCAGTTTTCCCATGTTGAAGCTGTGTAGGCCCATTTCAATTCATATTCGAGGTTTCATGAGTGCTTCAACAGCCTGGGATTGCAATCGAGAAAGTTTGGAGCGCAACTGCAAAGCTTGCGTCAACTTTCAACTTAAAGCTATAGCGTTTAGTTTCTGTCTCCCCCATGAGGAATTCTAAGTAATGACAACAAAAATGTTGGCACGTCTACATGATACAATCCTTCTGTCATCGCGCACCCCCCCTCCTCCTCCTCCACACAGTTGCTAGTAGCCAAGGAGGACACAGAGGATGACAAAAACATAACAGACTCTTCAGTAGACGTAATTATCTTTACTCAAGCTTCTGTGTGGGAACGTCACCGGACGCCAACAGCACCAGTTTATGAGGTTTTATTTAATATTAATATGCGTTCCCCCAGCCTGCCTGTGGCCCCCCAGTGGCTAGAAATGGCGATCAGTGTAAACCGAGCCCTGGGTATCCTGGAGAAAATGAAAGCTCAGATGGGGCAATCTAGAATCTGGCTCCTTAAGACGTCTGCACCAACGCTGGAATTTTGGTAAAGAGACTTCAGATACAGTATTAGGGGACCACTAAGGTCTATATAAAAGAGACTTCAGATACAGTATTAGGGGACCACTAAGGTCTATATAAAAGAGACTTCAGATACAGTATTAGGGGACCACTAAGGTCTATATAAAAGAGACTTCAGATACAGTAGGGGACCACTAAGGTCTATATAAAAGAGACTTCAGATACAGTATTAGGGACCACTAAGGTCTATATAAAAGAGACTTCAGATACAGTATTAGGGGAACACTAAGGTCTATATAAAAGAGACTTCAGATACAGTATTGGGGGACCACTAAGGTCTATATAAAAGACTTCAGATACAGTATTAGGGCCACTAAGGTCTATATAAAGAGACTTCAGATACAGTATCAGGGGACCACTAGGTCTATATAAAGAGACTTTAGATACAGTATTGGGGACCACTAAGGTCTATATAAAAGAGACTTCAGATACAGTATTGGGGACCACTAAGGTCTATATGAAGATTTCAGATACAGTATTAGGGGACCACTAAGGTCTATATAAAAGAGACTTCAGATACAGTATTAGGGGACCACTAAGGTCTATATTAAAGAGGACCCCTGGTACTTTAATTTGGAAAGAGAGAAAAATTATTTTTTGATACCATTTGAATTGAGCCATGGATTACAAATATGATGCCCGTGTGCCTCAGCTAACCCATAGGAAAAATGTGTTGCTCATCTGTTGTTCAATCTCATCTCTTGAGATCAATTTGAGCTTCTCATATTCATATTAGATCAATTATGTCTTGGTTATTTGAAATTTTCAAATAAGGGATATACAATTATGAGATCTCCTCTGTTTATCCCACTTCTCAAGTATTGCTCAAATGGTTTTCTCAATTCAACCTCCTTTGTCTTACTGGTGTCTTGTCTCTTTTTAGCTTATGTCTTGCTCCTAAGGGTCCCTTAGGAGAAGTAACTCAGAAACAAATGATCACAGAATGATATGAATATGAGAAGCTCAAATTGATCTCAAGAGATGAGATTGAACAACAGATGAGCAACACATTTTTCCAATGGGAAATAGCCTCTGGAAGGAACTTATTTTGGTGGAACATGTGTACGTTCAGAAGTAGTTTTAGTCGTGCAACAGAAACCTCAGATTGGACAGATAGTCTAGTCAACTATTTGTTGTCTAGTCTGGATTTACATGCAGAGATCTGAGGACCAGGTAACCATAGTCCTCAGAAATGCACCAGAGGTTAGACGCCCGACTTAAAGAAACAGGAAGGGGACGGACATCCGGCGGCAATCTTGGAAGTGGAACATCATCGTTAAAGACTATG
>JABXJD010000226.1:750000-1020140 GCA_013375575.1 Percina caprodes | reverse complement strand
TTCATCTTCAGTAGACTGACTACTGTAACGGGGTCTTTACAGGTCTCACTAAAAAATCAATCAGACAGCTGCAGCTGATTCAGAACGCTGCTGCTCGAGTCCTCACTAAGACCAAGAAACTGGATCACATCACTCCAGTTCTGAAGTCCTTACACTGGCTTCCTGTGTCTCAAAGAATTGATTTCAAAATACTTTTGCTAGTTTATAAATCACTAAACGGTTTAGGGCCAAAATACATTTCTGATCTGCTAGTACACTATGACCCCCCCCCAGACCTCTAAGGTCATCTGGGACAGGTCTACTTTCTGTTCCCAGAGTCAGAACTTAACATGGGGAAGCAGCGTTCAGTTTCTATGCTCCTCATATCTGGAATAAACTCCCAGAAACCTGCAGATCCGCTGCTACTCTCAGTTCTTTTAAATCAATGCTGAAGACCTTTCTTTTTGATGTTGCCTTTCTTTAAATGATGCTTATTTCTTTAATGTTTGATTTCTTATACTGCACTGTAACTTTTATTCCTGTGTTTTTTATCTGTTTTTATTTATTTTTTTAATTGTTTTTCTTTTTTCTTTTACATAACTGTTTTTGTGTAAAGCACTTTGAATTGCCCTGTTGCTGAAATGTGCTCTACAAATAAAGGTGCCTTGCCTTGCCTTACAATTGTAAAGTCAGATTTGTAGACTTGTGGACTACTTATTCAAAATGTTACAAATTCGAGGGTTAAAATGTTAATTATGTATAATGCTTGCCTGTTACAATGCCATTATAATTTGTTCAAAATTCAATCCCACTCAGGACTCCTAATAAACATGATTGGGCATGTTTAGCATCACCTGCTTTTATATAAACTTAAACAGTTGTGAGCGCTGGTTAAAAAGTTCACCTTTGTTAACATTGTAGGTATAGTAGGAAGCCTCTAATCCTGTGTGTGATGTTTGACTGGTAAGTTCATCCTAAAGCCTCGCAAGATCAATTCACTGCAGCCAAGAAGAGGTAAAACAAATGTCTCTACAAATATTAAATATACTTTTTCGTTTTTTTTAGTGAATTATGAATTGACTGGAAACATTTGCTAGACATGATTAAAAAAAAGACTCAATAAATTAACTGTATCTTCAGATGGTAATAGGGCCTTTCAGATAGTTATATCATAACATTAATGAAATTACCAGATAAGCAAATTTAAGCATTACACTGATCTGCCACCCAATCCATCCCACAGTGCTTTTTATTTCATGTATTGCATCTGCTGGAGAATCACAGGACGTCTGGGTGGACAAATGTTCACTGTCTGTCGTTGCACTCTCTTTTTAGTGCTCATAATATTTCCAGATATTTTGAGACAGAATGTCTCCAAAATGATCTAACACACAATATGACACAAATAAATGTGATTGATGGCTTGATTGACTGGGCGTTCCTTTAGCACCCTGCTGGTCCCAATGTTCGCGGAAAGTGACCAATAAAAAAGTTACTGTCCCCATGTTGGACATTCAACAGCAAAAAAACAAAAAAACGGCTTTACGAGGAGAAGCTGACCCATCGCAGACCAATTGAATGGTTGCATTTCACTCTGCAAAACATCTATGTGCAACAAGAAAACATTTAGATCCTAAAAGCCCAAAATTATTATATGAAATAGAAACAGCAGTTGTGATACTGATTGTGATTACATGCGATTCCTATGACATACTGTACAAATACAATGAGTAAAATTCAAACTCAAGCAAAAGGCATAACAGCAAGGGCTGTGTTTTGTAAGTAACAAGTAAAATGCTAAACAGTAACTATCTGTTTAGCATGAACATATAGGTCATTTCATAGATCATAGACTACATGCTTCAAAGCAGCCTGAACACAGACGGTTTAGCACACACACACACAAAATTCTGACACTGGCTCTGTTATGACCACAGAGGTCAAAGCGATGCAAGGATCAGATGTCCTCAGTCTTTACAATGCTAATGAGGATTGTGGAGGACCCCTTTTTCACAAGTGCTGCGTATGGCAACACAGATACAAAATTGTGTACCTCAGTGACGATTTTCTATTGACTACATTTATTCCATGATCAACAACCTACTTTAAACTCAAGCTCTAAACTAGCCTTTTAAAGGAGCGAGAGTCAGTGCAAATTATTTCATTCATTTCTAAAGTATCACCAGAAATAATCTCTGGTTTTAGCAAATCATTTTCTCTAGGAGTTTGGTGACATAGTGACTACTTGTTAGGGCTAGCCGACCGGGCCTGCACTAGTCAGTGCAGTGGTCTTTTTCTCGCCTTTACATTTTGTTCACCATTGTACTCCATTTTCTTGAATAAAAAGTTATTAAAGGAAATAGGTATTTAAAAGAAAGCACTTTAAGTTTCTTTAAAAGACATATTTGTACCATCCACTGTCTGCAAACCATTGCTTTTTTGTGGAACAGTTTTAATCTAATAAAGGAGGTTAAATAAAAGTGCAAAACAGCTAATAAGATATGCTGGCTTCCCCAATTTTGGACTCTCTGCCCAGCAAACATCAACATTATTGGTCAACAGTGCAAATTCCGCAGATCAAAGTTCAGCAAAATTAGACTGGACATTTTTTTTCTGCTGATTTAGTTCACTCCTGCAGGTGAATCCATACATTATGGTGATTCCATTGGGATTGTTTTAAATGCTTGTGTGACAAGGATTAACACCACAAGGACCGAGCTACAAGAACATTCATACTCTGATGTTTACAACTCTTTTCACCTTATAAAATCTCTTGTTTTTCTAATACAACAGCAGCCTTGTCAGTTATTTATGATGCAATACCAAGTCATTCTTTTTACAGCCACCCTGGACACAGAAAGGCACAGAAGGTCAGAGTGTAGGTTTTTATTGGCACATACCAATGGGGAAGTCATAATGCTGTCAAAATCATTTCACAGCATTTTAACTGCTTGTTAAAGACATATCGGCCTGTCAGATATGATTGAAGCACCTCTGCGTACACTATATGCCGTATGTTTTAATCAAATTAATCTTATTTTAAAATAGTAGGGTGTCTGGCACTAGGGCCTTATTTGTTACCTTCCTCGCTTGACCTGAAATTACGCTGGGGTTGTCATAGCAACAATGCAATATGACAAACCTGATGATAGAGGAGCACTAAGCGAAGATCTGTCACTGAAATAGCCTCATATGGTGGAGCTATGCTATAATGATGTGTGTACTTGTGTGTGTGCACAGGTGAATCAACACACTTCTTCTGCTGCGTCCACAGAAAGCCAAATCATTTTGGTTTGATTTGACCTGGGAGTTCTCTTCTGACCACTAACATGACAAAGAGGAAATGTCAAGTGTGTTTGGACAGTATATCATATATTGATGACAAACAATTAAGACTGGTCAATGTGGTTGCGGTTGACTGAACGAAACCTTCACAAAGACTTCTTACAACAGTAGAACGTCTGACAAATAATGTTTGAGAAGCACCAAAACATATTTTGTCAGCTTTGCAGGAGGTTGTGTTTGGTGGCAGAGGGTCACACACAAACACAATGGATACTGTATATGCATGTTGTTGATGTGTTTGCAACCTAAAATCCTTCTGTTTGTTAGGCCAGTCAATTTTTATTTAAAATTTGAACTACTGTTAGAACGTTGTAGAAAATTACATTGTTGGTCTGTAATTGTGTTTGTATTAAGAAATGCTGTGTACAAGTACAACAGGCATTGTGTTGTACTCCAACAGGGGAACCTGTTCATCTGCATGCCCGGTTGACTAGTCAGTGAGCTAGGCTTTTGTTGTTCTCTGTGCTAACGGAAACTAGAAAAAAATAGCGACCCAGGCTAAAAAGTTCATCTTACTATGTGAGGAAGTCTTTTGGATTCCACAACATAGATGGAAAAATCTTGGATAAAGGTTTGTTTGCCAATTTAGCAAAGCAACTGCCTATATTAATTCTGAAAAGTATTTTTAGAATAGGCTACATGGGTTGTATTCAAATTTCTTCGAACAAATTATGTTAGGGTTAAATTCTTTATTTTTTTAATTTACAGGCTTACTCTGGTTGCAATTCTTATATTACTATTAAGTTGGACCTTATAAAGCATTATGACTAGATAGTGGTGCATCCGATTATGTGTTTGGGAAATGCTTTCAGATTTCTCTGCACCGCTCATGCCAAGAAGAAGCACTTTCCCTTTGTTGACCTTTAGTGGTCAATTCATCAGAACAGAGCATAAGGGCATGTTAGGGTCACCCTGTGTCCCAGTGGGGGTCCTCTTCAGTCAAAAAGATCAAAATGGTTAAGAGGCTTAATCTCATGAGAGGGAAGCTTGTTCAGTGGATCCAGGATGCCAAAAGGTCAGTAATGTGTCAGAGTTCGAATGGCACCACTTAACCTTTCATTCTTGTTCAGCTTTCTTTCTTCTACGAAGTTTTGTAAAATTTTCTGAAATGTTTCAGAAGAAAAAGCGTTCTGTTACTTCAAAAAGTTGGTGTTTAGCCCTTTAGGGGCGGCACAGGTCTGACTCCACAGATCTCTGTAGATCAAATCTCTCATCAGCCATCACGCTTTATTACTGTGTTTTTCCATTTCATACAATTCCACTGTGTTGGAACAACAGTAACAGCAGTGAATTTTTTCTCCATGTTTTCTATACAGTGTAGTCGAGTACTCTAAAAGTATGCTGCTAACACATCCAGACATATCTGGCATTGCATTTTTAAAGTGCAGCTGTAAAACAGTGTGTGCGTGTGCATGTGAGTGTGCGCGCAAAGTAATATTAGAACTAGCTCTTACTCATCTCGCCCCCTTCACTACAGATATTACCACATACAACTGCAGGGAGAAATTGCTTTTTGATTGATTTTGATTCTCAATACTTTTTATATGCATTGTAACACAGATAAGAGAGAACATATAGCAATACCTATGTGAGCAATATGATGCAGGTCATTAAAACCACTTTTAAAAAGTTTGAAGCACCCAGATAAGACATTTTAAAACCTGGTTCGACCGCATTGCTGAGTATCTATGTTATTTGTGAGGTTACTTGATCTGAGAGGCCATGTTTGGGTTTTATGATAATTTCAGTGTGGTCTGGCCTCGCAGCATCCATGAGTGTCTTCAAGTGCTGCAGTGGCAACCAAGACCACTCAAAGCTTTTAGAGCATGTGGCATATAAATATGAAGAGTTCTATTTAAAACAGCAGCATCCAATCCTGCCAAACATAGTTATAGCTTAATGTAGGTCTTAATGGCAGAATATTAGGGGCATTTAAAAGGCCTCTTCTATATTCGGGTCTCTTTGCTTCACCAGCCATTACCTTTTCACCACCTCCTCTAATTTTGGGGTGCATTTTCAGTTATTTGTCAGCCATTGTCCATTTCTTGCTCAGAAAACTGTTGCATCATCATTACACAAAGAGAGAGAGAATTGCCACTAAAATTGAATTTAAAACCAGTAAATGAAAAGTGATACCATGTACCATGAGGTGTCATATTTATGCTACAGCAAAACTAATAGAATTCCTGCAATATAATTGCCCTTGATTACATATGTCATTGCCATTGTGACCTGAGCATAGAGCTGTAACTAGATGACAATGATTCTAATATGCAGTAATGTAATCTCTTGCCACTGTGGTTTTGCCTTAGGTAGAGCATATTAACTTAGACTTAGACTTCTCTTTATTAATCCTTTTGGGATGACTCTTGCAAGGAAATTTGAAATTTCTGTTTTTAGCAATAAGAATACAGTATAGAGAGAAAACAAAGTAGACAGTATAAAGATAACTGTAATAACAGTAATGATAATAACAACAACAATAAAAAACAAAATAAAAACCTAGCTATAAAAAAAGACATAAAAAGACATTTGCCATACATTTTCATAAAGTTTCAGTGTTGAGTCAAGTGTTAAAGTGTCCAGGTATTTATGTGAGTCCAGGTGTGTGTGGGTATGTATTGTCCTCTCTGCCCTATTTCCTCCTCCCCCCGAGTGAGGAGTTGTACAGTGTGATGGCATGAGGGACAAAGGAGTCCTTGAGTCTGCTGGTCCAACACTGAACCGGCTCCTCTGGGTGCTGATGACGGTGTGCAGGGGGTGGCTGGCATTGTCAATATTGTCCAGCAGTTTGTCCAGTGTCCTCCTCTCTGCCACCATCACCAGTGAGTCCACCTTCCTGCCTACCACAGAACCGGCCCACTTGATCAGTTTATCCAGCCTGGAGGTGTCCTTCTTGGATATGCTGCCCCCCCCCCCCAGGCACACCACAGTGTAGAAAAGGACACTGGTGACCACAGACTGGTAAAACATCCACAGCAGTTTGCTGCAGATGTTAAAGGACCGCAGTCTCCTCAGGAAGTACAGCCTGCTCTGTGTCTTCCTGTACAGTTGGCTGGTGTGTGTTGTCCAGTCCAGTTTGCTGTCCAGCCACAGCCCGAGGTATTTGTATGATTCAACTGCCTCCACCTCAACTCCCTCCAGCAGGACCGGTCGCGGTCTGGACCTCCCAAAGTCAACAACCAGCTCCTTCGTCTTAGAGGTGTTGAGCTGTAGGCAGTTAGTGCAACACCAGAGAGCAAAGTCCCCCACTAGTCTCCAATACTCCTCCTCCCAGTTACCCCTGATACACCCAACTATAGCTGTGTCATCAGCGTACTTCTGTATGTGACACAGCTCCGAGTTGTAACAGAAGTCTGAGGTGTACAGGGTAAAGAGAAAAGGGGCCAGCATTAACATGAACTAACTTTTAACATAGTGTCGGTTGCATCACTGATCTGCCAACAGCCATATTTTACTCAATAACAGTGTGATGGCTGGGGCTGGCTGGTTGTATTTGTTTTGTTATTTCGTTTTTGGTTTGTTTTGCCCTGTCTGTTTTTCTGTTTGTGTCCACTCTCCCCCGCCTACCTTCACCAGCCAGCTGACTGCGCACACCTCTTGTTCATCTGCCCATCAGCAGGCTCCTCGATTCGGTTCCCCTTCTCATGGCTCCTTGCTTCACCCTGCCTCCACTTCAGTCTCCCTCTCATCGGCTCCCTGGATCTCTGTGCCTCAGTGTCTCCTCCTTGGCTTCCTTCGCTCCGGTCTCTCTGCGCTCCCCTCGCCTGCCTAGCCTACCTTCCCATGGCAAAGTGGTTCTGCCTCTGACATAGAGGGAGAGGTAGTCAAACAATTCCACAGTGGCAAAGGATTGATGAAATCCATCCAGAAATGGTGAAAGCTCTGGGTGTGGAGGGGCTGTCTTGAATGGCACGGCTCTTCAACATTGCATGGACGTTTGGAACAGTGCCTAAGGAGTGTCAGACCGGGGTGGTGTTTCCCCTGTTCAAAAGGGGGACAAGAGGGTGTGTGCCAATTACAGGGGTATCACACTTCTCAGCCTCCCTGGTAAAGTCTACTCCAAGTTGCTGGAAAGGAGGGTTCGGCCGATAGTCAAACCTTGGGTTGAAGAGGAACAATGCGGATTCCGTCCTGCTTGTAGAACAACAGACCAGCTCTATACTCTCACAAGGATCCTGGAGAGAGCCCGGGAGTATGCCCAACTGGTCTACATGTGTTTTGTAGACCTGGAGAAGGCGTATGACCGGGTGCCCCCAGACATACTGTGGGAAGTGTTGCTGTGATGGGATGAAGGGGTGCCTTCTCAGGGCCATCCGATCTCTGTATGACCAAAGCAAGAACTGTGTCCAGGTCCTCAGTATTAAGTCATACTCGTTTCAGGTGAGGGTTGGCCTCCGCCAGGGCTGCGCTTTGACACCAATCCTATTTGTAATATTTATGGACAGGATATCGAGGCGTAGTGAGGGTAGGGAGGGGTTGCAGTTCAGTGGGCTGGTGATGGCGTCACTGCTCTGTGCAAATGATGTGGTCCTGATGGCATCATCGGCCTGTGACCTTCAGCACTGACTGGATCGGTTCACAGCTGTGAGTGTGAAGCAGCTTGGATGAGGATCAGCGGAGGATAATCAGGGAATGAGTCCTTACCCCAAGTAAAGGAGTTTAAATACTTTGGGGTCTTGTTTGCAAGTGAGGGGACAATGGAGCAGGATATTGGTCGGTATTACATTCTATTTATTGTGTTGTGACAAAAAGAGAGCTAAGCCAGAAGGCAAACCTCTCGATCTACCGGTCAGTGTTCGTTCCTACCCTCACCTATGGTCATGAAGGCTGGGTCATGACCGAAAGAACGAGATCCAGGGTACAAGCAGCCAAAATGGGTTTCCTCAGGAGGGGGGCTGGCGTCTCCCTTAGAGATAGGGTGAGAAGCTCAGTCATCCGTGAAGAGAAGGAGCCAGTTGAGGTGGTTTGGGCATCTGGTAAGGATGCCCCCTGGGCACCAACCCAGAGAGGAGTTGCAGGCACGTCCAGCTGGGAGGAGGCCTTGGGGAAGACCCAGGACTAGGTGGAGGGATTCCAGTTGGTACGGAAAGTATTCAGACCCCTTTACATTTTTCACTCTTTGTTTCATTGCAGCCATTTTCCAAAAATCAAAAAGTTCATTTTATTTCTCATTAATGTACACTCAGGACCTCATCTTGTCAGAAAAAAACAGAAATGTAGAAATATTTGCAAATTTATTAAAAAAATAAAAAATATCAGTATTCAGACAATTGAATTCATATCTTGCTACTCAATCAGAATCTTTTTAACCTGGAGTCCCAGTCTCTGTCACAATAACCATGTGATGTTTTAGGCCTATTGGCAGACATCCATTTAAAATGTAGGCAATGGCATATAAAGAGCCTTTTTCCATGTCCACTGAAGTTCTTCAGCTTGCACTCTAGTAACATCTGTGTGGTCCAGGTAGCTTTCAGTCATTCACAAGGCTACTTTTACTTTTATACTTTAAGTAAATGTCCAAGCCTGTGCTTTGTTACTTTTACATGAGTAAATAACTTAAATCAGTACTTCTACTTTTACCAGAGCATTTTTTAACACAATTATCTGTACTTCTACTTAAGTTGCCATCCCTGTCCAAATTTATGAAAGGTACTGTAATCATGCCATTTGCTGTCTATAACCCTGTACAGTTATCATACTGTGTTCTGTATTGTTACCATATATGACTAATATCTGAACAAATAATTTGTCAGAATCTTTGACCAGAACTTAAAGCAGACTGAGACAGACAGTAGGTTTAGCAAAGTAAATGGCTAGTCGTTAACATAGATTCCACACACATTTGTGGTGCTCAACATTCTGGCAGAGACAGGAAGGGAGGTAGATGTATGGAACTTCAGAGTAGCTGGATGAGGATCAGGTGTGTTGATTACTCAATGCCATACAGGTGTGGAAGTGATCCAATCAGGCAACCAGCACTACTTCCCGCAACTTGATCCAGTGGTGAGAGAGAGAACACAAAAAGAAAAACAAAACTAAAACATGCAAATCACTCCACACACAACTAAAGGGAGAACTGAAAATAAAACACACTCATACACATACCAGAATGTGCAATGAGGGGTTGAGACAGGATTAGTACAATAGCAAATCTCTTGACCATTAAAATCTCCTTTAGAAGGTTATATGTTGTACTTAACAACCATACTAACCACTATGATCTACACAGTGTAATAGCCAGCATAAATACTGTTGTGTATGTGCGTGGTGTGTACTGTATGGAGACTATAAAAGGAAACATATCGGTATGAACTGCAGAGAAAGAGAGGAGAAAGACATGAAGAGAAGAAACTGAAAAAAGTAGTGTATAAGGAGGAAATAAGGGGAACGGACAGTAAGAAAGAAACATGGACAGAGAAAGATGGACAAATGAAGAATCCATTGATCAAAAAAGATAGGGTTGGCTTGCCCCGTTCTGGGTGAGACAAATAGACAGGGAGACAACCATACTATGCTTGATACTGATAGAGCTACTGCTGTCTGTTCCCGTCATGCTCCCCTGCTTCCAATGCATGACAATAAACCTGCTCCAGACTGCATGGACAATAAAAAAAACAAGACTACATGAAATTACACTCTGCCAGTGTTGTAGTACAAAACTTTAGCTGTCAACAAGTGCTTTGTGCCTTCTTGAGATTTCCTGATAATTTGGTGTTAGACTGACTGTAATGTATGGGCATCCTCCATCCATTCATCCATGTTCATCCGCTTATCCGGTATCGGGTCGCGGGGGCAGCAGCTCCAGCAGGGGACCCCAAACTTCCTTTTCCCGAGCCACATCAACCAGCTCCGACAGGGGGATCCAGAGGCGTTCCCATGGCCAGGTTGGAGATATAATCCCTCCACCTAGTCCTGGGTCTTCCCCGAGGCCTCCTCCCAGCTGGACGTGCCTGGAACACCTCCTTAGGGAGGCGCCCAGGAGGCATCCTTACCAGATGCCCAAACCACCTCAACTGGCTCCTTTCGACACAAAGGAGCAGCGGCTCTACTCCAAGCTCCTCTCGGATGACTGAGCTTCTCACCCTATCTCTAAGGGAGACGCCAGCCCCCCTCCTGAGGAAACCCATTTTGGCCGCTTGTACCCTGGATCTCGTTCTTTCGGTCATGACCATAGGTGAGGGTAAGAACAAACACTGGCCGGTAGATCGAGAGCTTTGCCTTCTGTCTCAGCTCTCTTTTCGTCACAACGGTGCGATAAATGGAATGTAATACCGCACCCGCTGCTCAGATTCTCCAACCAATCTCCTGCTCCATGGTCCCCTCACTTGCAGACAAGACCCCCAAAGTATTTAAACTCTTTCACTTGGGGTAATCCTGCTGGCTTTATATCTCTTTATCTCTAACATCAGTCAAACTTATATCAGAGCTGTTGGAAAGATGTTTGGGAGAGTACACATTTGAATCCTCATGATAATTATTATTTATTAAGAACCCTAAAAAAACTCAGCTATTCTGCTTTATCGCAACTGTGAGTGCAGTTTGATTACAGTCGGTTGACATAACTGGCAATACAAGCAAACAACCCCACAATTGTCATCATGTTGACTTAAATGTTAACAAACTCTGATTGGTGCAGGGAAGCCTGTGACGTCACCTTTTTCCAACTTCAAACCAGTAACAAATCAAAAACAGAAATACAACAACAATACAGAAATTTCTCATATTATGGTAAAACCGTTTCAACTTATTTGTCTGGTCATGTAGGACGCTATTGCTCATAGTAAGAAGATGATTGACAAAAAAGGTTTTTAGGCTCTTTAAACTGCACTGCTGCTGTTAACACATTTCAATTCAAAAGTAATTTGTCCTGTGCACATGTAACAACTGTCAAATATAAAATGTAGCATCTCAAAAAACCTTCAATATTAAATAATGAGGTTGCTTCAAATGTCCCCTTCACAGTGTCTAATATGGATTTATGGCTTTGGCTTGAAGCCTTTGTCCTTTCACAGGTCATACACTGGGAATCAGAAGTCATGGCAAAACAAAACCCACACATAGATGACATATCTCACCAAAAAAATTGGAAATATCTTAATCGAAACCACAATCTTTTTCCAAAACTTAACTAGTCGTTTAGGCGCCTTACATGTACCTCTTGGTGGCTAAATAACTTCTGCTGGTTTGTCCTATCGCACTATAGACTGTTCCCGTTAGTGCTTTACTTTGTTTAAAATACTTCTATTTTAGGTGTATTGGTGAAGTAGCATTACAAATTTTCTGCAAATTTCCAGTTTCCGCTACCTTAAAAGAGAATGTTTTCTGTCTTATTTTGTAACTTATTTGAATGAATAAAATGCCATCATTGCAAGAAAATGCAATAAAATCCTTTAATAACTCTTCAACGCTGTGAAAGAATTACACTGTTTTTGCAATTTCAAAAGCTTCAAAGGCCACACAGCAACATAAGAGAAATGAGAAATCGAATTTCCCCCACTAAGTAGAGCATAATGAATGGATTTGTTCTTCTATTATTTATGTATTTCTGCTTCACTTTATATTTGATTTAATGTTTTTCAGTTTTAAACTTGGAGCCCCCATTTATTCCTCTTAGTGGCCAAATAAAAGTTGGAGAGGGTAATTAAAGTGGCAACATAAATTTCAATTACTGATTCCAATTATCTGAAATTGGTTTCACCTCCATCTCACAAACAATGACAAAATAAAATGAGCTCCATTAACCTCAGCACACACCCACACAGACATACACATTGCATATGCACACACTTTTACATGCAGAGGCACACCCCAGGAATAATATAATCTTACAAAGTAATGTAATTATTACAGATATTAAACAATACAGAGCAATTTGTTTGCAATCATGAGATCCTTACGTCAGTTAAACAACGCAGTAGGATTCAGAGGGTCGGGGACATTTTCAGTGTTTGAGAAGAAGGTAAACAAATCAAACCCAATTAAAGAGCTGCATTTGAAAGACTTGATGGCTAAATGTGTTAAAAAATAGTTTAACAATTAGACAAATACCCTTATAGGTATTTGCTTTCTTGTCATGTTAGATAAAAAACCAATACCACTCTAAATTCTGTGAATACAGCCATCAGCCACTTAGCTTAGCACAAAGAGTTGAAACAGGAAAAAAGAGCCAATGTGGCTCTGTCCAAACTTAACTTTAGGTAACTTACTTACTGTTCTGATAACTGGGGAGTACAGTCTGTGAGTTTTTATGATATTGTTACATTGTAAAAATAAATTTCAACAAAATAAATAGTTTAACGCTCTGCAAAATATTATAGTTTTCCTGGCGAGTAGATGCAGTTTAGTACAAAAGCTAGAAAATGGAAAACATATTAGTCTGTCTCTGTCAAAAGAAAGAAAGCAGCTCTTGGACAAGTGCTAGCTTCTTCTACTATAAACTGCAGTATCATATTCCAAACGTACCTAGTTGTTTTGGCGCGTTAACTGTCATCGCTGCATGATGCTCACCTTTTCTGGCTAAATTCCACTACATGGCCCATAAAAGGACCTACATCTGGCAGTGCCTGTACCTGGCTCACAGGTACCTCTTGGCGGCTAGTAGCCGGCGTCTAAGAGCTCTGCAGTATGTTGGTGCATATATTAGAAAGCTTATTTCAAAGAGTAATACTATATCTCATCAAGACTCTATTGAGAGATACAAGCATGTATGACTGTATTGGGTATACATTCCCTCTGTATAATGAACTAAAGTATTACATTTTGTAGCCAAGTACAGTGCACATTTACTTTAAAGGACACTAACATTAATACAACAACATGTATTGTAGCTCTAATAAATTCTCTTGACTAGTTTTTCAATATTCTTTCCTCAGGTTAAAAAAAAAACAACCTTAAAGCTATGCTTTTTGCACCAAAATGTTAAGATGTTATTAGAAATTTTTAGTCTATTAATGAATATAGTAAGGAAAATGTGTTTTTCCATTGAATACATTTTGAGATAACTAGGTAACCTTTATTCTTTTCCTTAAACACATTCGGATACACTGTGGTACAACCGGCCCATAAATATGTTCTTCTGGTATTGAAAGGTATTACAGTAAACTATACACTCTCATACCACACATTTAAAGCAATGCTTTACACTAATCGATACCACAGCCGCTGTGTTAAGGGTATGCAAGTTTGAAAGTAACCTTGTTTGAGGATTCAGCTATGGAATTGTGGAGGCTGATAGAGATTAGTTTTATTTGTTTCGCTACTTCCTTGCAGAGAGGACCTGTTGAGTCGACCCTTCTGTTCAGCTGCTGATTATCTTTTCACCGTAGAGAAAAATATGTTTCTCATTACAAGCATTGGAGATTGATTGCGGTCTTCTTGCCCCAGCGCAGTGTGCCTGATTAGCCTGCGATCAAAATAATTGCTTTCTTTTTGTCTGAGGAACTGGTTCTCATCTGCAGGATTGTCAGTCTGGCTGCCCACACCAGAGCCCAGTTCTTTCATTTGTCTGAGGGTCTGAGGGTCACAGTTTTCTTCTTCACTGCACATGCAAATATCCTCCTCTGAATAATACTTTCTATCTTCAGTTGAGGTAAGGGTTTTAATACTAGCAGTATTAGAACAAATGGTTGATCTTTTTTGTCTATAGCTACATATCTTTTTTGCCTTAACTTTCAGTTAGTTGCATATTATTTGATTACTTCAGGCCTTATTCTTGTCTCTGTCTCACCTTCTGCGTGCTTGTTTCTTTTATGATTGTGTAGTCTGCCGCCACTTGGAAATTGATCAATGTCTATATGACATAACAATCCATATTCTTCATTTATGTCTCAATCTGTCTAGACTAGAGTCTTGTCAGCCTGATTGTCCACACTGTAATTTTAATTTACTAGGTTGGTGTACCGTACACATCTATTGCAAGTCTTTTGGCCCTGAGGCTTCCCTCTGTTGTTCTCTGAGTTTTTCCTTACTCAAAATGAATGTCTAAGGATAAAGAGTGTTGTACTGTATGATATATAGATTGTAAAGCCCCTTGAGGCAAGTTCAGTGTCACATAAATAAAATTGACTCGACTTGACAGAAGGGTTTTGTTCAACATCAGTGCACCCAAAACAAAACATCTGTCTAAATCCTGTCTTGTAAGTAAAGCCTTTTTAAAAAAATGTCATTGCTTCCTGTCGTTTTTTTCCAGGCTAGATCGTCCAGATGCTACTGCTAATGAATAACTGTTTCACAAAGCTCAAGACGCACCGCAACAGCTTTGTACCTATCAGCTGTCAAAATGTAATCCATCAGCCGTGTGTCATGCTAGTTTCAGTAACAAGCTCTGCACACAAAATTTGGCAGGTTACCTCATTATCTGCAAACAACAATCTTCAAATAATGAGTGACACTGCGTTGGGCATAAGCAGCAAGATAAGCCAAGTGTGTCAGATTGTGTTTGCCATGCTGAAATATGAGGATAAATACTGACTGTGGTGTGTTTTACTATGCTTTCACTAAAGCTTTTTAACCTTTTAAATCTATAAATGAAAGATGGATTAGTGGCCAGTGGTCTCATTTATAAAACTGTGCGTAGGATCCTTATTGAAAGTATATGTACCGCCAAAAGCCAAAAATAGCACACGCAAAAATAAATTCTGATTTATAAAACTGTGCGTACGCACATCTGCAATGTTCCCTTTATAAATCACAGATTACCCACAAGTGTGCATTCGTAAACCAGCCTCTCATCCCACCCTGTACACACCCATTTTTAACCATAAATAGTCAATGCGAAGCACCTCATAAATGCTGATCAGTATGTTAATGACCTTGACATTTTTTCTTGCCGAATCATGACGACTGGAGGGGAAAAAGCAAAAAACTTCACAGACACTTGGGAATTGCTGCAAAATTGATTTATAATTTTGACCTGTTCCCGCACAGTGTAGGTAAACCTGATCTATAGACTAACTATATTAATAATACCGTCCCAAACGGCAGGCATCACGGCACTCTAGGACAGCTTCGATATACCAGACCTATATGATAAGGTTTAACAGAACTATACATTATATCCAAACAAGCCCTACTATTCCTTCTGGAAACAGACATGTCCCCCAGAGTGGCGAGGACATGTATTTGGACCGGGGCGGCATGGCTCCAGTGCGTCACCTGGACCCAATTCAGTACATAGATCCAAGAGCGCAGCTTTGGAGAATTTAAATCGGCATATTAGCCAGTCATCATCATGGTCAAGTCTTTCCTGATTCTTCCATTGGCGTAGTCCTCATGCAGTGCTAGCACGGCTCTTGGGGGTCACCGCAGTATTTATACGTTTTACAATTTGTGATTGTTAACACCTTGCCAAAATCACTGCATCAACTAGTGGTATCCCCTACCCCGAGATACAATTTGAAGACAAAAGTCTAACAGGCAAACACACTTTTCAAGTTTTATCATAAACAAGTATTAAAGTTTCTATAGGACCTATAACGAGGACATTACGTGTAATGACTACGCAAGAGTTTAACGGCTGTAATTCCAGTGTTTGTCATTTGATCATATATGCACAGTATTAAAGAAAGATATTTAGTTATGTAAACTGTGTTCTGCCTTTATCCAATGCTAGGGTAGTTGATGCTATCCTGTATTCCATGCAGTCGGGCCATCTCCTCCTCTTGCGCTCCATATGTGTGACGGTGAGATAGTGCAGATTAAATACTGAGAATACATTTTATTGTAAGATTTGAGTAGGATTTTACAAGGTGTTGATTGAACAATTACTACTCAGTACAAGCACAGATAACACTGCTGCATTTAATCTTCATGAAAATGTGGATGATATGGAGTGAAAAAAAAGTGTGTGAGGCATTAATACTTGTTATTCCCACATTTACTTTCTGCATTCTGACTTCAGTTCACCACCTCACCATCTGCATTGCCAATTCCCATTGTCTCCAAAATGTGTGTACGTATGGGTCAGTGTTTGCCTGCAGGACCGCACATTCTCCTGTCAAGTTTGTTTTTTATAAATCACAACCTTTGTGTGGGAAGTGGCCTACGCACATTTTCAGCCCTGTTTTGTGTGGAAGCCACGTTTTTTAAATGAGACCCCAGGTCTCTCTCTCTTGTATCTAACAACTGCTTACAACCTAAATTATTACTCATTATAGTTCATTGTACCTCAGATGTTGATTGGGGTCATTCTAAAGGTTAAAGGTCAAAAATAATCCCCATGCTTCGCTGGTATTTCTTCATACTTTTCACAGCACAAGTGTTTAATCAGACAGAATCCGTGACTGAAGCATGGAACTTTAAATAAGTAAATTGAAACAGGATTGCGTGACTGTGCAACAAAAGACAATAATCTGTTGAAAGCTTATTTACTCAAACCCCAAAACCCTAGGAAGACTAGCAACCAATTTATGGAGCATGAAGCTAATTGTAGAATAAAAAAGGGATCTAAATATGATATTAAAGATAAGAAAATGGCTAACATCAGCAATGCTATATTTTACTATCGGTCAGTAGTGAATGAACTGATAGGTAATCACATATATATGTACAGTGAATAAAAAACAGAAACAGAAAAAAGTCTGTTTAAAGAAGAAAATCCCTAGAAGATCACCTTTGGATGACACACCCTCTTTCATCATTCACCTCTCGGTCCCCTCCGCCCGACTCACCACCATGGATGGTGTCTCTGGAACTCATTACCACCCCAACTTAGAAACATTATTCCCCCATTTCAAATCACAACTCAAAACACATCTGTTAAAAACTGCCTATTCCACTTGAATGTCTATTGCTCTGCTTTTTCTTGTTGTTATTGTTATTTTTGCTGTTTTTCAAAATGTCTTATGTCCAGTATGTATACCCTGTACGGTGTCCTTGAGTGCAGAGAAAGGCGCCTTTAAATAAAATGTATTATTATTCTTATTACATCCGTGACCTATATTTCCTCCTAAATTAGCCCCCCTCTCAGATCATGAAGAGTTGTTTGCATCAGGGTTACAGTAATATATCACTGTCTGACCCTATTACCCTAAAGCCCCTGCCATCTGACCTTTAACCTCATCCTGACGTTCAGGCACACTCTGGGGTCATGCCCTATGTCCACGATTGTCACTTCTCTAACCTTTTGCATGAGAAGGAAACCGTGTATTTGTCACAAGAGATTGACGAGCCCCACGTGTAAACCTTCTTGTATGTATCCTTCTTGTTATGGCAAAAAGTTACAATGAGCCTTATTTTTTTATTTCCTTTTAGTGGTCATCACTTCAAACAACCCTAGTCTGTTCATCCACAGGGCACACCCTTTACATTTTAAGGTGTGTGACAAATGGGTTCAGAAATCAACCCTGACAAAAGGTAGTCTGGAATCGATGGGCTAGGCCTCACTGTGCATGGGGTTAATGGTTTGTTGAGAGATGGGGATTGTACAATTTCTGCTTTTTGGGGTTTACTTTGCTCGTTTTGGGACAGAATACAAGGGAGAATGATGGGAGAGGTGAGACAAAAAATGGTGTTGTGAACCCAATCATGGACCAAACTCAAACATTTGAAGCACATCACACAGTATGTGCCTTTGTGAGATGACCCATGAGTGGCTTTGTGTTTTTGAAGAGATTTGTTCCTAAACAAGACATGTTGGTAGATCTGCAGTATCCCCAAGTCACTAAAAGCACAGAATTGAGACAATTTATGACACGGTCAGGTGAAGTTAGGTTTAGGCTCTATCTTAATATTTCTCAATCTATAAATACATATTGAACAAACTTAAACCTGCATTAACATAAGCTCTTCATTTTCTATGGTTTCTATAACATGAAAAACAATGTGTCCTTCTGAAGTGTCCTTGAGTAAGACATTTATTCCCTACTTTCTCATACATTTCTTCAGTCTAGATCAGGGTGAAAAAGTAAAGTAACCTCCTCTCTTCAAGCTGCTTACAATCTTTTATCCAAACAGTGTGGCCCAAAAGTAAAACTGTAGCATTAATAATTCAAAGAAAAGGCTTATTTAAAGGCTTACTCCTTCAAACAGATGATTAGCAACTAATCTGCTCTCACAGAGGAGCTCTGGTGACATCAGCGAGGAGTGAGCTTGACATAGAGACTCAGCTAATTTGGGTAATGTTCAAGAACAATGGGAAAAAGGGGCTTCACTGTGTCATCCTCCAATGAGTAATGCATGGCTATGGAATCATTTCTCCTGGGAATTGATAGGATATGGTTCCTATTGTCTGAGAGGCGTTTCTTTACAATGAGGCGGTGATGTCACACCGGGTGCATGCACGTCACACCTGTTAAACCTTTTCCACCCTGCATCCTTCTTCTCCATCCTCCCTCATAGTCAGGGTGTGATTTGTGAAGAATTCAGAGAGGTAAGGTATGTTGATCATGCACAACAAAACAAAACATGCAAGAATTGAATCCCCCTTCCAATACCATGGATATAGTGCCACTCGGCCGGCCTTTCCAAAACACTAATGCACTTCAATATCCAATGGAAAATAATCTCAAAATGAAATAGCACAATGTGTCAACATAAAACACAGTGCTTTCAAGCGGGACAGCAGAGTTCACTATGTGGTGAAAACAAAATACTTTCACCCAAGAAATGCTTGTTTCTTCGTCTGGAGTGTTTTAATTTAAATCCAATCTTTTTCCTAAACTTAACGAGTTGTTTTTGTGCCTAAACTTAACTGTCATCGCTGCATGAAGCTCAATTTTTCTGACTTAACTACCACGGACCAAAGACTCTTCCCGTTACAGCGCTTGATGAGAGTAGATGATCGCTTTGAAGGGGTAATACATTTTGTCTCCTACTGGGGATAATAATAATTGAGGGATTTGTAGACCAAAAAAGGGGGAAATCCCATGCATTTCACCCAGCAAATTGCACCCTGCTTATAGTAGTCTATCATGGCCAGACCTACCATCACAGCGCTGTGGAGGAGGGTCTGGCTAGTCCACACAACATTCTGGTATGGGACAAAAATGTGCTCTGGTTTATTGGCATTTCTTTAAACCAATCTCAATCGTCTCGGGTGCCGGTAAGCGCCAGATGAAACCACAGTGAAGCGGCAAAATAGCCTCGGGAATGAACTTTTTTCTTGATTGGACAGAGAGTCTAGCTAGCTGTCTCGATTCACCCTGCAGAGATTAGTTTATGCAGCCCATCCCTCACAAAGACAAGCATTTACAGAACAGATGTTTCTACAAGTAGTTTGCATGGGTCTCATTAAATAAGTGACATTATTGCATGACAGGAACACAGTAAGCATCCTCACGTGGAATGAAACTGGCAGTCTTGTCTTGGAGGTTGGTATAGGAACTTACTGAAAAGTAACCTAAGCATCTGCTGTGCTGTTCATTTTAGCACCCAACTGTGGCACAGTCTGCAGCCTATTGTAACTCCCCTGAGGCTTTTGCAACATATGGCAGCAAAGGAAATCAGTCTATTTGTGTGTGTGTGTGTGTGTGTGTGTGTGTGTGTGTGTGTGTGCACATTTTTCTGATATGTGCAAAAAATGCTTGTGTTTGCATCCCTACTGTATGTTGTGTGTGTATGTGTGTGTGTGTGTGTGTATATATTTATATATATATAGTGGTCCCTGCAATGCTGAAATGTTACATGTGCTTGATTTTCTCCAGATAATTGGAGATAGATACTGTTGAACCGTGGAGGAAAACAGATGTTTTGTTTGGTGATTGTGGATACAATTGTGGTTTGTGACGCCATTAACAGTCTGTATTCACTAAATGCATGCATTTAGAAGAACTGAATATTATTATAATATCTACAGTGCTAAAGTTAACAAATTTGACTGTAATGTGACAATATACTGTACCAGCATCCTATAATTTGCAGATGAACCCTTTCAGTATTTCAGGACTAAAACAAATGCAGGTTAAAAGATTTTACCAAGGGGAAAGGACATTAAAAAACTGCAAAGTTCGTCTTTCAGCGGCGACCCAGAGCCATATCCATTAGTGTTTTTCACTTCCTTGGCATAATTTGATGCCTCTCTGGCTTTGAGCAAGGACTGGTCATTAAAAATGCATCTGTCTCAATTAAGGTGATAACACATTAACTCTTTACAACGCAAGACGCTTTCATCCCCTTGTATTTACCCGTATGTGTGCAAAGATTTTCTTAGGTACATCACAGGTGTTCAGTATGTAGCTTTACAAGGTCTTGAGCTCTATAATTTTAATTTCTCCACTGCTTTGGTTAATGTCCAAACAAATATTGGAAAACTATCGACATTCCCATCAACCCAGCTGTACTTTGTGTTTAGTGTTCATTAGCAAATGTTTACATGCTAAGATGAATTAAGCTGACAAATGTGGTAACATTATGCCTGCTTAACATCCAAATGTTAGCATTTTGATGATAGCATTTAGCCTTAGCAGTACAGCCTCACATAGCCAGCATAGCTGTATTTCCATTTTATTTCCAATATCCTTTTTCCTCCAAAATTAGCATGTGTGTTGTTTTTGGGTTTTTTAAATGCAGGAAAACCTGGTTAAAAAATGCTATACAGGAATTAAAATTAATCAGAAATAAAATGAACAGAAAATGGAGGAGATACTAAAAGGAGTTACAGCCACACTCAAAGGAGAAGGAAGTGGCCTAAAACCTCATAAAAACACAGCAAACAAAATAAGATAAATAAAATCAATAAAACATGTCACGGCAAAAGGCACACAATAAAACATGCACGTAAGCGAGGAATTGGCCACTTATTCTATCAACTACTCGTGTATTAAAAACACTAGGGACAAAACTACAATAGCTCAGTTAAAACAATCAAAAGCCTGTATAATAAAACGCAGGCAATAATCAATAAAATAAAGAACTAAAAAAATAAAAAATGGAGTGAGCTTGTGCACAAACTTAAACCAGCAAAAAGCAGCACTGACACTCTCTGCTCTCAGCTGTACAGTAGGATATCCTAAACTCTCGGCCCCGAGCGTGCAGTCACGCTGGACCTTAACGAGTCAATACTACGTGTGACACCGGAGCTGCACAGCACAGAGAGATGTCTGTCTCGCACCTGGAAGACACTGCAGAGAAGAAGAGAACAATTTGCTAACAGTATTTCCATACGGGGGAACTGATTTGTGGAAGCGTTGCATTGGCCTGTTGTGTGGACGGGGCAAGGGGTAAATTAACCAGCTGGTTACACAAGTAGCACTGAGATTCTTCTGCAACCGTACTTAAGATGTTTGGCTGCTATAATACGTATAGGCTTCGCCCTCTAAGAGCTGTTGCAATTGGGTTAATCCCTTTGCGCATGCGCCGTCGTAAAGAATTTCTTTCCCACCCTTGCGCCCAGCATGGTCCACTATCAAATCCACAGATACTGTATATTACAGGTGCGGAGCTGTAGATCTGCTCCTAATTTTTCTTCAGCGTCAAGCAGTCTGAAGACTTCCACTTAAAGCAGTGTTCGTCTGTGTACCGGTTGCCAGACCGGCTACATCCTGTCCATGAATCTCCACCCGAGCTGCAAGTCTTGCCTCGGCCCCGTTTACGCTCACCCCCCAGTTCAGCGCCCGCCTTCCTTTTAAAGAACTTAAACGCTGGGCGGATCCATTCTTGGCGCTTCAGATTGACGGGGGCAGCGAAGGCAGTAGCTGGGCAGATTGACAGGACCCCGGCGACTTCCTGGAACTCCCAGAGGAGGAAAACCTCTTCGGCGAGCATGAGTCCGCTGATTCAATTCCCGCCAAAGACGGTTCTCTCTGGCTGTTCCTTCTCCCCACTGCGAGGCCTGGAGCTTGGGGTGGGTGACGACAATGCTTGGCTGCATTTATGGAGCTTTGGCCCTCCCCTTCAACCCGGGAAAGTGAAGGCTCCCTTTTGTTAGCTACCCGCCTTTTAACAGGGTTCACGGCAACACAGAAACGCGCTCAACATTGGTCCCACCTTTGGAACAAATCTTTGCGTCCATCCTGCTCATGAAGGCCACATTTTTCGGCAATCGGAAGCCCAAGCCTCTGTCCCCCCAGGACCAATTCTATGCTCAGCTCACCGACGGCTCGCACCAGTGTGCAGCCCAGGGGATCACAGCACAGAATAACATCGCTTTGATGGCGCCTGGTGGTGGTGCTGTCTAGGATCACAGTGTCGCAACCTTTGCACAGCAGAACATGTGGCTTGGAAAGATCCATAGCCCCCGATGGGATTTGGACCGCGCCTTCAAACCAACACAACCCACATTGCACAAGCGGCAGAGAAGGTAGAGAGGTTGCAGACAGGACACGGCCGCTCCGAGACATGGCGCGCCGTCTCAAACCCCAGCCTCTGCCATCTGCGTCTTTGTCCCTCTCACAGCAAATGGAAACTTAATCCCCATGGCAACCGCCGTGGCAGGGGGACGCACAGTCACAGCTGGACGGTGCAATATCCAACCCCCCTGTGAAAAGCCAGCGGCTATGGGCCTGGCCGCTGAGCGGGAGCGCTTGGAGAGACCAGGCTTGTCGCCTGCCATTGTGCGCACTACTCTAGGCACAAGAGCCCCCTCCACTACGGCTTGTTACGTGGGGAGGCAATCCGCTTTCCAGCGCAGGTGTGTGGAGACTTCCAAACATTGGTGGATTATGATTTGGCTCCGTCTACGGTTAAAGCCTATGTAGCGGCCATTTTCACCCAGTTTTTGCGCACACCCTGGTAAAATTTTTTGAAGAGGGTAAGACGACAGAAACCTGATGTGCACTCTCCCCCTTCTCAATGGGGTTTAGCTCTGGGGCTCCAAGCTCTGGGGAATCCTACTTTCGAGCCTCTGGCACAAGCCTCTCTCAGGATGCTGTCGCTGAAAACAGCGCTTCCCCTTTGCCTTGACGTCGGCTAAGGGGGTGAATGATTTATGCATGCTGTCGTCCTGCCTTTCTATTAGAGGGGACAGGCCCTGACAGAACACCACAACTGCTATCTGTGTCAAATACTCAAACAAAAAAGGGGAACCATTATTGAAGCTTCCAATGCCACACGTTTATTTTTATTTGGCCCACACAGGAAAGTCATAATTTAAAGTGGGGGACATATTTACTCCTATGTTGTTTTTTTAGTGGAAATAATATTTTATGAACTTCTTGTTAAGATGGACAGTGTCTGCTGAGTACAAAAGCTTGTAACACAATAAGATGTATCCGATCTGTCACCTTACTTAACAACGCAGCACCATTAATGACTGTTTATGTAACTGCTGTGTTGACAATAGAGCCTGTCTCTGTGGCTAAACCTGAGCCTGCAAGATCAATCTGCTAGCCTTGATGACACCAGTCTGAGATAATGTGAGCCTGTGCATGATAGGTATTTCATGTAGCGTCCCGTCAGAGTAAAAAAGGCGAATTACCCCAAAGAATGCCTTTAAAACGGAGACAAAGGACTATGCAACACACACCCAGATAGAGATGCATAGACAAAATAAGGAGACATAGACTTTTAGGTTCTACTTTCATGACACATCCTCCCTGTTGGAGAAATCTTCCTTGTGAATAGGGAATGTGTGATAAATCTTGCCATCATTCTGAGGGTGTGAGGAAGGATGTAGGTGATGATTTTGCCCCACGGGCACTGAGTAATGCCACATCATTTTGTGGTGACTTTGAAAGTCTATCTATTTTCCATCTCTCACTATCTATCTTCTGTTTTTTTGCCAGCTAGCTTTCTGCCTCTCCCTGCTTCCACCCTCCAGCTGTTCCTTCCTGACAGCACAGATATCACATTCCTCTTTTATAAAGCTGACATCCATCCTTCATTGCATGGCCTCTTGTGTGACAGCTGAGAGTGCACCACACTAATGGCTGAAGCCCTTCTCTCCCGTCCATACCAGACACAAGAGCAGATATTTCAAGATTATTCAACCTTGAAGAAGCTTCAAGAACAAGGCACCAGTAGGCCTATCTGAGTTTTAAAGGTCCCATGATATGGTGCTTGGTGGATGCTTTTATATAGACTTTAGTGGTCCCCTAATACTGTATCTGAAGACTCTTTCCTGAAATTCAGCCTTGGTGCAGAATTACAGCCACTAGAGCCAGTCACACAATGAGCTTTCCTTAGGATGTGCCATTTCTAAGTCTGTAGCAATTGAGAGGTGGGTGTGTGACCTTGACCAACTGCCACTTTGCTTGTTTGCAAGCCATGATGTCTTTCTCTTCCTAATGGGTGGGCCTTTGACCTACTGGTAGTGTAGATGAAAGGTCAGAGAAAACTAACTAGATAAGGTTCATCATCTAGGGACCATCGCTATCTCGAGCTAATTTCATGGAAAGTGTTTAAATGGAGAAATTTGACAAAAAAACTAAAATGTCAACCGGCTGGTGGTGCCAGCGGAGTAGTCAGAGGATCACCAAACTCATTAGGGTTCATCTTTTGGGGACCATGAATGTCCGCATTAAAGGTCATGGAAATGCATCCAGTAGTTGTTGTGGACAACCAATAACACATGTTGGTGCAAATGTCCTAACTTTTACAGAGAGATACATATTTTTTTGTTTTACTCCATTGTCTTTGTTTTAATGTCAGTGAGGTATTAGTATAACCAGTGCTGCTACAGATGTCAAACAACGACAGCTGTTAACAGATATGTCTTCTGTACTCTGGATGGCCCCTTTCCCATTTTCAGCAATCCACTGAATAAACATCCCTTAAACAAAAGCTGAAAATCTATTTACAGCAATAAATGTTCCTGGCTCTTTAGACATACTGTGTTAATCTTCAATTGGACTCAAAGAGGATAGGAAACAGTTTTTCTGGCATCAGCAATACCAAGTAGGTATCAGGTCTGCCAGCACAAGAAAGCGAGGAAGAGAGAGGATTTGCCAAAGCAGACAAGGGGGTCCTGGTGCAGAGGGAGCACAAATCTGGCAGAGGGCAATGAGCCACACAATAGTACAACCTATCTGTTGTTATTTCTGAATTTAGACAGCACTGTCAGTCAGGCTACTGGGTGTAGGGAATATTTCCCAATTTAGCCAATGGACAGGAAAAAAACCTTTTCTGTGAGAGTATACAATGCTCAGTAAGCAATCAATTCTCCCTCAATGCCACACAATACAGCTAAAATTGTTTCCTTCAGCCTCAAGGTGCACATTCTTTTTGTGCACTAATAGCCAGAGGGCACCTACATCAACCATCAGCGTTACAAAGTACCACCACCAGAAAGAGGGATATGGGAAGCAGCTATTCTTCACAGGGTAAATCGGGTCATAAACTACCCATAGAAGAGGCAATTACTTCCTGATCTGACACCGCAACCCATTTCAGCCAATCGAATAGCGGGAGGGGCCTCCAACCATGCTCTTACAGGCTGCTAACTAGGTTAGCTGCGCTGCTAACACAGGCAGCTCTGCCACGCCATATTGTCTGGGAGATTTAGTGTGGCTCATTCCAAACCCCAGGAGCCATCTGATGTTGCTCAATAGGCTATACTCTGTTCTGTGGCTTCTCTAGTCTGAGGCCTACCAGCTAGCAAGCCAGGGGGCCCTGCCATGTGTATGTGATTTATGGGCTAGCGCGAAGGCTAATGCAGACTCCTTTGCATATGTCCTAGTTTGGCTCTTTGCTCTCTTTATTTTGAGCTTTCCTATGCATTTGGTGCTTATTGTATTCATTTCATTCCCCTAAGTGCTGCAGCACTACTGTTAAATTATTGAAAACAAAATTTCTATTTAAATTTAGTGTGCTGTTGTGCAAAAACACAGCCACTGGTACTAGGGTGGGGATAATTCAAATAATGGAAATGGAGCTAAGAGGGTTGCGAGGATTTGATAAAAATGCAAAAGGTGCATGAGAGGCATGAAATCACACAGTCTGAACCTGCTTTGAGCACCAAGGGCTTCAACTCTATTATTAAATCTATGTATGTGCTCCCACCATCACTATGGAGGATTTTTTTTTTTCATAATTCAAATTTAAAGTCCAAAGAGAAAACAAAGTAAGATCAAATTAAAAACTATTTAACTACGCTACAAGGACAAATCATGCCATAATAGAATTTAAAAAAGGAAACTGAAAAAGCAAAGTAGAAAATGTAAAAAGTCAAATTTAAAATGCAAAGCTTAAATATACTGTACAATAAATGCTTAAAGCGTAACTCACACCAAAATGCAACCTAGGGTCTTTTTGTGAATGTACCTGAGTCAAACATTGACATTGTTTAAAAGCATAATTAGGACGTAAGCGCCACTTTTAAGATCAACTGTGTTTTTGTTTTTGGTCAAATAGCCTTTTGAATGGGAGTACTATTATAATAGTATTTAAATTAACATTTTTAAAACCCTAAGAAGGCTCACTTTAGTAGTTGGTTTTTCTGGTCACCACCATCTTGTCTGTCAAAAAAAGTCGATCTCTGCAGGAAGGAGAGTAAAGATGGAAAGCTTAGTTCCATATAAATGCACGGATAATTTGTTGTTTTGGCATAAGTGAAAAATAAAATTGACCTTGTAGAAAAACATTTCCTCCTATGGAGTCTGTTCATTAGCACTGACTACTATACTATACTATGGCATTTTTTGAAACACTACACTATGGCTTTAGTCACTATTTTCAACATACTATATGGCTTTATCACTTATTTTGACATACTATACTATGGCTTTTTTTGACATACTGTGCTATGTGTCATGCCGCTTAAAAATGTGTCTACTACTTTGTTTCAGCAATTTAAAGTGGTTTGTTTATCTATATTAACATAGTACCAGTGCATTTCGGGAAACGGGAAGTAAAATGCCATGCGGTAATCAGCTACAGGAACGTGTGAGCTCTACCAGTCGTCTGATCCCGACACTGACTCTGAAGTGCGTCCCCTGGTGGTGACAAGGCTCACACATGTTACCAGAGATGTGATACACCCACAACGCTTTGAACGTTTCTCCAAGTTCAGCACTCTCCTCACAGCCATAGCACACCACATCCACGTGGCTCGTTCCTTTGCCCACTCCACCCAGAAAGAATGTCAGGGGGGCACATCTGTTGCTCTACAGAGGAAGAGTTTCTGAGGGCCAAAGTGTGCATTGTGAAGAGTGTCCAGAATGAGTGCTATACAGAGGAACTTAAGTGCATCAATGCAGGATCCAACATCCCATCTTCCAGCAGCCTGTGGAAATTGCACCCCACCATGGACCAACATCAACTGCTTAGAGAGGGAGGTCGGATTGGACAGTCAGATCTGATCATCTCGCAACCTGCATGCTGCTTGAGCAGCGGAGGTCTCACCTGACGCACGAGGTCTTGACCACACTCATGGCCCAGATTGTTGCAATCATGAATGCTAGACCGCTCATCCCAGTCTCATCGGATCCAGAATCCCCCTTCATCCTCACTCCAGCAATGCTCCTGACTCTCAAGACAGGCTTGAATATCTCACGAATATCTCAAAACATTGCAGCTTCGCCAAAAGTGGCAAGGAAAAAGGCCAAACCTCCAGCAACGAGACATAGTTCTCCTGAAAGACAGTCAGGCAAAGAGAACTCAATAGCCTATGGGCATCATCACAAAAACCTTTCTAGGAGAAAATGGATTAGTCCGGAAGGTCGAAGTTGAAGTTGTCAAAGATGGAACCAGAAAGACTTTCTCTCAGCCCATTACAGAAGTGGTTCTGCTTCTTTCTCCAAAGACTTGATTTAATTAATGTGGGCTCTTTAAAGACCCCAAGCGGGGAGTGTCATGCCACTTAAAAATGTTTCTACTACTTTGTTTCAGCAGTTTAAGAGTGGTTTGTTTATCTTTGTAACCATAGTAACATAGTACCAGTGCATTTTGGGAAACAGGAAGTAAAATTGCCATGCGGTAATCAGCTACAGGAATGTGTGAGCTCTACCAGTCATCGGTTTCTAAGTGGATCGCTTTTCCTTCTCCCTTTTTGCTAAGGCAACGTCTGTGAGTATTTCTCATCATGTTACATTAGGTTATTGCTCATTGTTGGTTTTGTAACCATATTGAGGCGGGTTTATTTATAATATAGACTTCTCATTGTATTGTATTGCAGTTTGACAAAATTCCCAGTAAACTTAATGGAAATGAAGCAGCTGTGTCCTGGAGTTTCTTGGGAGTGTTTAAGCTGAATGGAAAATAGTCCATGACTCTATGGCTTTTTCACTTTTTTTCAACATACTATAATATGGCTTTTTCACTTTTTTCAGCATACTATGCTATAGATTCTTTTTACTTTTTTCAACATACTTCTCTATGTCTTTTTTGACATGTTATACTATGGCTTTTTTATTACCTTTTTCAACATACTATTCTATGGCTCTTTTCGACATACTATGCATTCATTTTTCAGTTTTTACGACATACTATACTAGGACGTTTTTAACACTTTTCTCGACATACTATACTACGGATTTTTGTTCAACATAGTATACTATGGCTTTTTCAACTTTTTCAACTTTTTCAACATATGGCTTTTTTTGCGACATATTATACCATGGCTTTTATACTTTTTTTGACTTACTATGCTATGGCTAAATCTAACTGTAATGTAATGTCTAACTGTAATGTCTAACTGTGATGTAATGACTAACCATAATGTCTATCTGTAAAGTAATGTCTAACTAATGTCTAACTGTAATGTAATGTCTAACTGTAATGTCTAACTGTGATATAATATCTAACTGTAATGTCTGTATTGTCTAACTGTAATATCTAACTGCATAGTAATGTCTAACTGTAATGTTTGTAATGTCTAACTGTAATGTCTAACTGTAATGTATTGTCTAACTGTAATGTCTAACTGTAATGTAATGTCTAACTGTAATGTATTGTCTAACTGTAATGTCTAACTGTAATGTATTGTCTAACTGTAATGTCTAACTGTAATGTCTAACTGTAATGTCTAACTGTAATGTATTGTCTAACTGTAATGTATTGTCTAACTGTAATGTCTAACTGTAATGTATTGTCTAACTGTAATGTATTGTCTAACTGTAATGTCTAACTGTAATGTATTGTCTAACTGTAATGTCTAACTATAATGTCTAACTGTAATGTCTAACTGTAATGTCTAACTGTAATGTATTGTCTAACTGTAATGTATTGTCTAACTGAAATGTCTAACTGTAATGTATTGTCTAACTGTAATGTATTGTCTAACTGTAATGTATTGTCTAACTGTAATGTCTAACTATAATGTCTAACTGTAATGTAATGTCTAACTGTAATGTATTGTCTAACTGAAATGTCTAACTGTAATGTAATGTCTAACTGTAATGTCTAACTATAATGTCTAACTGTAATGTCTAACTGTAATGTCTAACTGTAATGTAATGTCTAACTGTAATGTCTAACTATAATGTCTAACTGAAATGTCTAACTGTAATGTATTGTCTAACTGTAATGTATTGTCTAACTGTAATGTCTAACTGTAATGTATTGTCTAACTGTAATGTCTAACTATAATGTCTAACTGAAATGTCTAACTGTAATGTATTGTCTAACTGTAATGTAATGTCTAACTGTAATGTATTGTCTAACTGTAATGTCTAACTGTAATGTAATGTCTAACTATAATGTCTAACTATAATGTCTAACTGTAATGTCTGTAATGTCTAACTGTAATGTCTCTAATGGCTATCTGTAATGTAATTTCTAACTGTAATGTCTGTAATTTCTATCTGTAATGTAAAGTCTAACTGTAATTTCTAACTGTAATGTAACTTTAATGTCTGTATTGTCTAACTGTAATGTCTAACATAACATCTAACATGTATGTCAAAAAAAGTGATAAAGTCATAGTAAACTGTACATACTATGACTTTTTTTATCACTTTATTTGACATACTATAGTTATAGTATAGTATAGTATACTATACAATGGCTTTTTGACGTACTATACTATGGCATTTCTCACTTTTTTCAACATACTATCACTTTTTTCAATATACTATATATGTTTTTTTCACTTTTTTCAATATACTGTACTATGGCTTTTATGCCATACTATACTATGGATTCTTTTTCACTTTTTTCAATATACTGTGCTATGGCTTTTATGACATACTATACTATGGATTCTCTTTTACTTTTTTCAACATACTTCACTATATCTTATTTGACGTACCATACAATGGCTTTTATTCACCTTTTTCGACATACTATACTACGACTTTTTTGACATACTATACTATGACTTTTTTCCGATGTACTATACTATGACTTTTTTCGACATACTATACTATGACTTTTTTCGACATACTATACTATGACTTTTTTCGACATACTATACTATGGCTTTTTTCGACATACTATACTATGGCTTTTTTCGACATACTATATATACTATGACTTTTTGACATACTATACTATGAGCTAAGCGGTGCTATTTACACTAATATTGTGCATTTGGGTTTGATTTATAATATAGACTTCTCATTGCATATCATATCAAGTCATAGTATACTGTATATACTATCACTTTATCACTTTTTTTTTCAACATACTATACAATGGCTTTTTGACGTACTATACTATGGCATTTTTCACTTTTTTCAACATACTATGCTATGCCTTTTTTCAACGTACTATACTATGGATTCTTTTTTACTTTTTTTGACACACTTCACTATGTCTTATTTGACGTAGGCAAGGCAAGGCAGCTTTATTTGTATAGCACATCTCAGCAACAGGGCAATTCAAAGTGCTTTACACAAAATCGGTTAAAAGAAAATAAAACCGATAAAACACAGAAGAAACAGTTAAAAAATAAAAACAGTTAAAACACAAGAATAAAAGTTACAGTGCAGTATAAAAGATTAAACAGTAAAGAAATGAACATCATTTAAAGAAAGGCAACATCGAAAAGAAAGGTCTTCAGCATTGATTTAAAAGAACTGAGAGTAGCAGCAGACCTGCAGGTTTCTGGGAGTTTATTCCAGATATGAGGAGCATAGAAACTGAAAGCTGCTTCCCCCTGTTTAGTTCTGACTCTAGGAACAGACAGTAGACCTGCCCCAGATGACCTTAGAGGTCTGGGGGGGTCATAGTGTACTGTACAATGGCTTTTTTCGACATACTATACTATGACTTTTTTGACATACTATACTATGACTTTTTTGACCTACTATACTATGACTTTTTTGACCTACTACACTATGACTTTTTTCGACGTACTATACTATGGCTTTTTTGGACGTACTATACTATGACTTTTTTGACATACTATACTATGACTTTTTCGACATACTATGACTTTTTTGACATACTATACTATGACTTTTTCGACATACTATACTATGACTTTTTTGAAATAGTATACTATGACTTTTTCGACATACTATACTATGACTGTAAAGTTTAGCCCCAATGTAGAAGGAGGAGGCATAGACTCAGAAGTTCTTCACCTGGTGCTTCGGTTTATTCTTCATGGAAGTGCAGGATGGCAAAGATGACTTATTGCAAACTTATATACAAATAAACAGAACATGAAAACTAAATACTAACTACTGAAATTATTACTAATATCAAACAAAATAATAAAAACTAAATCAGGCCGTGACTAGTTAGGCCCTCACATTTGCACTCTTCCAGGCCAAAGTTGTTCTCCCCCCAGAGGAGCCTCAGCCTCTCTCCTTTAAAGCAGAAGCCCCTCCTACAAGACAAACCAAAGTTAATTGGAAATCAATCAAGCATCATTGTGTTAGTTCACCATTCCCAACCATTTCTGGCTGCATGAATACACACTATATCAACTATGACACCAAAGATGAAATGTTACACGCTGAACAAGCTTCTCAAAACAGAACTCCATGCCCTTTGTACACCCCTCTGCACTGGTTGACACTTGGGCCATTCCATGTCTTCCCCTCTATAAATTACTCCCAACTCTACCCCTTCCTGTTTGCCATTTTGACCCAGATCCCTGCTTGAAAATGAAAACAGGTGAATGAAACTAAAATAAATGACTGGAAATTAAATGTGTATGTATTTTATTTATCCAGCCATGATTGCTAGTCTTTCAACTAGTACTTAAATGAACTGGAATAAAATGACAAACCAAGTGTTTATTGCTACAAGCCCACATGCTTATGATAGTGCTCATGCTAACTGTCCCTTTACTACTGCTCATACTAAGGTTAGCTTAGCATGATACAACATGCTACCCCCGGTTTAACTGAAGGCATGGGGTAGCCCCATGACAATGACTTTTTTGAAATAGTATACTATGACTTTTTTCGACATACTATACTATGACTTTTTTTGACATATTATACTATGACTTTTTTCGACATACTATACTATGACTTTTTCGACATACTATACTATGACTTTTTTCTACTATACTATGACTTTTTACTATGATTTTTTCAACATACATACATATGGATTTTTTTTACTTTTTTCATGAAACTATACTATGACTTATCATTTTTTTCAACATACTATAGAATGGCTTTTTGACATACTATACTATGACTTTCTTACTTTTTTCAACATACTATAATATGGCTTTTTCACTTTTTTCAACATACATCCTATGGCTCTTTTCAACCTACTATGCATTTATTGTTCCATTTTTAAGACATACTATACTATGGCGTTTTTATCACTTTTCTCAACATACTATACTACGGATTATTGTTCAACATATTATACTATTGTGTTTATTCACTTTTTTCGACATATTATACTATGGCTTTTTATCGCTTTTTGGACATACTATGTCTTTTTCACTTTTTTCAGCATATGGCTTTTTTTCCACTTACTATACTATGGCTTTTTTTGACAGTTTATACCATGGCTTTTATTCACTTTTTTGACATACTGTCTGATTGCTTTTTTACTTTTTTCAACATACTATACTATGACTTTTTTCGACATACTATACTATGACTTTTTTTGACATACTATACTATGACTTTTTTCGACATACTATACTATGACTTTTTTCGACATACTATACTATGACTTTTTTCGACATACTATACTATGACTTTTTTTGACATACTATACTATGACTTTTTTCGACATACTATACTATGGCTTTTTTGACTTTTTTGACATACTATATATACTACGACTTTTTTGACATACTATACTATGACTTTTTGACATACTATACTATGAGCTAAGCGGTGCTATTTACACTAATATTGTGCATTTGGGTTTGATTTATAATATAGACTTCTCATTGCATATCATATCATATCAAGTCATAGTATACTGTATATACTATCACTTTTTTATCACTTTTTTTCAACATACTATACAATGGCTTTTTGAAGTACTATGCTATGTCTTTTTTCAACGTACTATACTATGGATTCTTTTTTACTTTTTTTGACACACTTCACTATGTCTTATTTGACGTACTATACAATGGCTTTTTTCGACATACTATACTATGACTTTTTCGACATACTATACTATGACTTTTTCGACATACTATACTATGACTTTTTTCTACTATACTATGACTTTTTTGACATACTATACTATGACTTTTTTGACATACTATACTATGACTTTTTTCGACATACTATACTATGACTTTTTTCGACATACTATACTATGACTTTTTTTGACATACTATACTATGACTTTTTTCGACATACTATACTATGACTTTTTCGACATACTATACTATGACTTTTTGACATACTATACTATGACTTTTTCGACATACTATACTATGACTTTTTCGACATACTATACTATGACTTTTTTGACATATTATACTATGACTTTTTTCGACATACTATACTATGACTTTTTCGACATACTATACTATGACTTTTTTCTACTATACTATGACTTTTTTGACATACTATACTATGACTTTTTTGACTTTTTTGACATACTATACTATGACTTTTTTGACTTACTATACTATGACTTTTTTGACATGCTATACTATGAATTTCTCACTTTTTTCGACATGCTAAAATATGGATTTTTTCAACATACATACATATGGATTTTTTTTACTTTTTTCAGGAAGCTATACTATGACTTATTATTTTTTTCAACATACTATAGAATGGCTTTTTGACATACTATACTATGACTTTCTTACTTTTTTCAACATACTATAATATGGCTTTTTCACTTTTTTCAACATACATCCTATGGCTCTTTTCAACCTACTATGCATTTATTGTTCCATTTTTAAGACATACTATACTATGGCGTTTTTATCACTTTTTTTAACACACTATACTACGGATTATTGTTCAACATATTATACTATTGTGTTTATTCACTTTTTTCGACATATTATACTATGGCTTTTTATCGCTTTTTGGACATACTATGTCTTTTTCACTTTTTTCAGCATATGGCTTTTTTTCCACTTACTATACTATGGCTTTTTTTGACAGTTTATACCATGGCTTTTATTCACTTTTTTGACATACTATCTGATTGCTTTTTTACTTTTTTCAACATACTATACTATGACTTTTTTCGACATACTATACTATGACTTTTTTTGACATACTATACTATGACTTTTTTCGACATACTATACTATGACTTTTTTCGACATACTATACTATGACTTTTTTCGACATACTATACTATGGCTTTTTTGACTTTTTTGACATACTATATATACTATGACTTTTTTCGACATACTATACTATGGCTTTTTTGACTTTTTTGACATACTATATATACTATGACTTTTTTGACATACTATACTATGACTTTTTGACATACTATACTATGAGCTAAGCGGTGCTATTTACACTAATATTGTGCATTTGGGTTTGATTTATAATATAGACTTCTCATTGCATATCATATCATATCAAGTCATAGTATACTATGACTTTTTTATAAATTTTTTTCAACATACTATACAATGGCTTTTTTCGACATACTATACTATGACTTTTTTGACATACTATACTATGACTTTTTTTGACATACTATACTATGACTTTTGACATACTATACTATGACTTTTTCGACATACTATACTATGACTTTTTGACATACTATACTATGACTTTTTTGACATACTATACTATGACTTTTTCACATACTATACTATGACTTTTTCGACATACTATACTATGACTTTTTGACATACTATACTATGACTTTTTCGACATACTATACTATGACTTTTCGACATACTATACTATGACTTTTTTGACATACTATACTATGACTTTTTTCGACATACTATACTATGACTTTTTCGACATACTATACTATGACTTTTTCTACTATACTATGACTTTTTTGACATACTATACTATGACTTTTTTGACTTTTTTGACATACTATACTATGACTTTTTCGACATACTATACTATTACTTTTTTGACATACTATACTATGACTTTTTCAACGTACTATACTATGATTTTTTTTGACGTACTATACTATGACTTTTTTGACTTACTATACTATGACTTTTTTGACATGCTATACTATGGCTTTTTTCGACATACTATACTATGACTTTTTTCGACATACTATACTATGACTTTTTCGACATACTATACTATGACTTTTTTCTACTATACTATGACTTTTTTGACATACTATACTATGACTTTTTTGACTTTTTTGACATACTATACTATGACTTTTTCGACATACTATACTATTACTTTTTTGACATACTATACTATGACTTTTTCAACGTACTATACTATGATTTTTTTTGACGTACTATACTATGACTTTTTTTGACATACTATACTATGACTTTTTTGACATACTATACTATGACTTTTTTCGACATACTATACTATGACTTTTTCGACATACTATACTATGACTTTTTGACATACTATACTATGACTTTTTTCGACATACTATACTATGACTTTTTCGACATACTATACTATGACTTTTTTTGACATACTATACTATGACTTTTTTCGACATACTATACTATGACTTTTTCGACATACTATACTATGACTTTTTTGACATACTATACTATGACTTTTTTCGACATACTATACTATGACTTTTCGACATACTATACTATGACTTTTTTCTACTATACTATGACTTTTTTGACATACTATACTATGACTTTTTTGACTTTTTTGACATACTATACTATGACTTTTTCGACATACTATACTATTACTTTTTTGACATACTATACTATGACTTTTTCAACGTACTATACTATGATTTTTTTTGACGTACTATACTATGACTTTTTTGACTTACTATACTATGACTTTTTTGACATGCTATACTATGAATTTCTCACTTTTTTCGACATGCTAAAATATGGATTTTTTCAACATACATACATATGGATTTTTTTTACTTTTTTCAGGAAACTATACTATGACTTATTATTTTTTTCAACATACTATAGAATGGCTTTTTGACATACTATACTATGACTTTCTTACTTTTTTCAACATACTATAATATGGCTTTTTCACTTTTTTCAACATACATCCTATGGCTCTTTTCAACCTACTATGCATTTATTGTTCCATTTTTAAGACATACTATACTATGGCGTTTTTATCACTTTTTTTAACACACTATACTACGGATTATTGTTCAACATATTATACTATTGTGTTTATTCACTTTTTTCGACATATTATACTATGGCTTTTTATCACTTTTTGGACATACTATGTCTTTTTCACTTTTTTCAGCATATGGCTTTTTTTCCACTTACTATACTATGGCTTTTTTTGACAGTTAATACCATGGCTTTTATTCACTTTTTTGACATACTATCTCATTGCTTTTTTACTTTTTTCAACATACTATACTGTGGATTTTTTCAACATACTATACTGTGGCTTTTATTTAGTTTTTTCAACATACTATATTATTGCATTTTTATCACTTTTTTTGACATACAATGCTATGACTTTTTTCGACATAATACACTATGACATTTTTATCACTTTTTTGACACACTATACTATGGCTTTTTCACTTTTTTGACATACTATAATGTTTTTTTTTCCACATACTACATTATGGATTTATATATTTCTTTTTTTAACATACTATACAATGACTTTATCACTTTTTTTGGACATACTATACTATGGCCTTTATCCTCGTCTCTCGACATACTATGGCTTTTTATCACTTTTTTCAAGTTAATATACTGTAACGCTCACCCCTGAGCTGCAGCGTTGAATAAGGAGGCTTGCAACCTCTGTGCATTTATTTAAGAAACACAGCTTAACTCCGGTCACTGCTGGCCGTGACCACGCCGAACATTCAGACCACAACAACAACGGAAGGAAGCACCCTCCCTCAACGTCCCAAACTCAGGTGCCCCCTCCCAGTATAACATACTATACTGTTGCGTTTTTTTAATATGGCAGCTGTGGCTCAATGGTGGAGCGGTTGCCTGCCAATTGGTAGGTTGGTGGTTCAATCCGTGGCCCTGCAGTCCAATGTTGAAGTGTTCTTGGGCGTGACACTGAACCCTGAGTTGTCACCTGCTGTATCTTAGGAGTGTGAATGTGTGTGAGTGTTTATTACTTTCTATCCTATGGTATTTTTCAACATACTATATGACTTTTTATGACAAAATATCTGCCTTGATTATTGATGCTGTACCTGTTACTATCTGTGTTTTGATTCTGAATGATTTGTCAGTCCTTCAGCGCTACCAAATTCAAAACGTGCTGTATTTGCTGGACTTACAGCCGCTAAGAAAATGATAGCAACACATTGGAAACCACCTCATGACTTTTATTCATCCATTTCCTTTTGGATGTCTTATATATGGAGCTCTCTACGGCTCGCGGACTTTGGACTCGTGGCTCAACATTGCTGAATCCTTTAAATCCATGCTGTAGACTTGTGCTTTGGCCTCCTTGCTTCTGTCTGTGCATGTGTTTGGTCCTGTGTCTTGTGTCCTTCTCTCTGTCAGTGTCTTTTGTTTGTTTGTTTGTGTGTGTCTGTTTTTGGGTGTCTTGTTGGTGAGCTCCGTTCCTGCTGTTGTGTTTTTGTCGGGTCTCCCCCATCCCTGTCTTTCATCTCTCTTGTTAATCGTATAAATAAAAACATTTGATCACAAAAAAACGTTTTAGAGTATATTTCAGTTTTTCGACTTCAACTGTTGCTCTGTAAAATTAAACCCTCCTCACAAGGATCCAAACCAGCATTTTCACACTGAGTCATCCAAAGTGACACACTACAGTTGTTCTAGAACGTATTTGACCTGTTCCCTTTCACTGTTAGACCTTAAAATAAAACACACCTTGTAAGAATTGAACTCACAACTGCTATGTTCTTCAAACCAGCATTCTTCCACACTGAGCCATCCAATCCGCCATGCACAAGAGCTTTTTAGAGTGTATTTGACTTGTTGGTTTTCCCTGTTAGACCTTAAAAGTAAACACAATTCATAATGATTTAACCCACAATTGCTGTGTTCTTTCAAGCAGTGTTGTATTACTCTGAGCCATATGATCTCACACACTTTACATATGTTTTAGAGTGTATTTGAGGTTTTTGCTTTAACTGTTAGACCTTAAAATGAAATGCTCCTCATGAGGATTGAACACACAACTGTTGTTTTCTTCCAACAGCATTCTATTACTCTGAGCAATCTAATCTGACACACTCTCCAATTGTTTTAAAGTGTATTTGACTTGTTAGCATTCTCTGTTAGGCCTTAAAATTAAACACCTTTCTTATGGGTTGAACCCACAACTGCTATGTTCTCCCAACCAGTGTTCTTACACACTAAGCCATCCAATCTAACACACTATACAAAAGGTTTTGAACATATTTGACAGGTTGGCTTTCACTCACACACCTTGAGATATGACAATCTTAGTAAGGATTGAACCCACAACTGTTTTTCCAACAAGTGTAGCATTACTCTTAGCCATCCCATCTGACACACTTCACAAATGTTTTAGAGCATATTTTAGTTTTTTGCTTTAACTGTCTTAAAATTATACAAACCTTGTGAGAAATGCACCCACTCTGCTGTTCTTCCAGCGTTCTTCCACTCTGACCCATCCAATGAGTCAGTTCACTTAATGCCTGATGTGGTATGTCGAAAAAGTGATAAAAAAGCCATAGTATAGTTTGTTGAAAAAGGTGATAATAAAAGTCACAGTAAAGTATGTTGAAAAAGCTAAAATAACTGATAAAAAGCCATAGTATAGCATGTAAAAAAGAAATGATAAAGAGCAACAGTATGTTGAAAAAAGACACAGTATAGTATGTTAAAAAATGTGATGTGAGCCTTAATATAGTACTTAAACATACTGTAGCTGTTTTATCACTTTTCTTGACATACTATACTATTCACTACTTAATATACTATTTACTATATAGGGCTTTTTTCGACATACCATACTGTGCCTTTTTATCACTTTTTTCGACGTAGTATACCACGACTCTCTATCACTTTTTTACGACATACTATAGTATAACTTTTCATCATTTTTTTGACATACTAGACTATGGCTTTTTTATCACTTTTTTTGGCATACTATACTATGGCTATTTTATCACTTTTTTAACAGTTTACAACATACTAACTTATGGCTTTGTATCACTTTTTTCAACATTATACTATGACTTTTTGTCCCTTTTTTGACATACATACTATACTTCAGCTTTTTTATCATTTTATTCAACATATTGTACAACGGCTTTTTTTGACATACTATACTACAATTTTGTTCATTTTTTATGACATACTATACTATGATTTTTTTTTTTTGCGACATACTATACTATAATTTTTCCACTTTTTGACATACTGTACTATGACTTTTTATCACTTTTTTGACATACTATGCTGTTTTTTGACATATGACTTGTTGTCCCTTTTTTTACATACTATACTATGCCTTTAGTTAATTTTTTTCGACATCTATGACTTTTAAATGACTTTTTTTGTAATGCTTTTTTCAAAATACTGTACTATGATATGGCTTTTTTCGACATAATATACTTTGACTTTTTTCACTTTTTTTACTTACTATATCATGGCTTTTTTCGACATATTATACCATGACTTGTCCCTTTTTTGAAATACTATTCTATGGCTTTTTTCAACATACTACTGTATATAAAATGACTTTTTTCATTTTTTTGACATTTGTACTATGACTTTTTTTTTCATCCCTTTTCAACATGCTATACTATGGCTTTTTATCACTTTTTGTAATTTACAATATTGCTTTAATTGACATAATATCCTATAGCTTTATAGTCTATAGCCTAGTTTAGCTTTTTTATCACTTTTATCACCAAACTGTACTACGGCTTTTTTTGACATACTATACTATGACTTTTTTCACTTTTTTAACAACTTTACTATGACTTTTTTTATCACTTTTTTTGACACACTATGCTGTATTTCTTCAACATACTATCCTATATTTTTATATAACTTTTATCAACATACTATCTTATGACTGTTTTGACATACTATGTTATGTTTTTTTTTTTTTTACCATACTATACCATGTTTTTTTTCTTCAATTTTTCCAACAACTTTTATACTGTGACTTTTTTCACTTTTTTGACATACTATACTATGGCTTTTTTATCACTTTGCCGACACGCTTTGCTATGTCTTATTTTCCCAGCTGGTCACACCCATGTTACTTTTCCTCTGCCTTCCTTTTTTCCTCCTGCAGCTTTCTCTTTCACCCAATCCTGTGGCCAATCCTGAGCTGTGGAGGGTTGTGTTCCAGTCAATCACAGCTGCTTCTCATTACCTTGATCCCCAGTCCAACATACAATGTCCCAACTAATCAACAAAACACATCCAATTCACAAAGCCATGCAAATAATATGCAACACATCAACCAATAAAACTAAATGCATACACAAACACTGATAAAACTGAAACAATAAACCAGAATATGCAGTGTTGCAATCAAGAATCAAAAGCTGCTTAAAGTCAAATTATTACATCCACACAGTGTGCTGCAAACCACTCTATGAGAATAGTGTCACCACCCGCTGTGTCGATGCATTTTATTTTGATAGTGCAGCCGATGCAGTTTAGTTTGCATATGCATCCTTGATCAGATGACTGCTTCCTGCACATATCTTAGCCCAATATCAGACCCACCACAAATAAATCATCAAATCATCAAAATAAAGTAATCTATTAGCAGCATTTCATGTTTTGCATGCACACAGTCCTCTTAGTGATTATGTTATGTTCAACTTTGCATCACGCTCAGTTGTACCTCACACAGGATTTTTTTTATCACATGGTGGAGTGTAGACTTGGCAAATGCCTGGTAAGAAGTTCCTTTTCACCATAAACCTGACAAATTCACAGTGGTAAAACAATGTTACGCATCTTCTGAAATACAGCGGTTGAAATAAATATGAGATTTCATGCTATACAAAAAAACACTGATGTCTAAGCCACATAGACTAAAAGCATATAGCATGCTGGTGTTCATTGCCACAGAGCATGGAGCAGAGGGCACCATGTATCACCATAACTCTAACTCAGGCTCTTCAATGTCCTTCTCTGGCGGAAGATTCCCTCCCTGCCTAGGAGGACTCACCTTTGTACCTCTGCTGTGATTGTTTGTAAAGCATTTTTTTTTTTAGCCTCACATGACATTTTCTGTGTTCAGGTAATTTGTTTCAAGGGAAGGAGGTAAAATGGGGGAATTGGCGGTAATGGATGTGGAAACGGGATGAAAGCCTCCCACACAGAGAAACAACAGTACAGTATGCACGCAAGCTTGTTTTAAAGCACAAACAAAAAGTACTCAGATATAAAAAAAAAGCTCTTTCTTTTCTTGTTCTGAAACCACCATAACAGAAAATAATTGATACGCTTTTCCAAACTGTAGCCTACAGGGAATAAGCGATAGCAGAGAAACGTTGCGAGAAGCCAATACTGCATATATTGCTGTGAAACAAGGAATACACATCCATACAGAAAAAAAAATGTATATTAAAATCTGTATTGTAAGATGATAAAATGGGTATGTAAAAATTCAGATTACAAATAAAAACACTATATTGGGTATGTGATGGACCAACTAATACTGCAATTGTTGTTAAATGACATGTGGATTTACTGCCACCTGCTGATTAAAATTACACATCACACTTATTTTCAGGCTCTGAGAGAGCTCAAAAGTCAAGAGAATAAAAGAATGGTTAAATTACTTATTCACTAATTAAAATAAACCACTAGAAAAAGTAAAACTAGAAGCCTAGGCAATATGAAATAATGTATTAAAAAAGTGCGTCTGGAACACTAAATACTGGTTTATAGAAATAGCAGTATACCTAAAGGTGGATTACACATTTTCCAATATATAGGAAAGTTTCATGATTGCACTTGAGTTCAGAAAATGTTAAAAAAAAAATGTTTTGTTGGATGGACTGATGGACTGTGTTGAAAAAGAAAACACCTGTAATTGGCTAATCAAAAATTAACTAAAACCCAACCAGTGAGACAATATAGATCGTTGTACTCCGTTTAATGGTTTTGCAGCCTGACATAAAGAAATTAGCATACATACATGTATTATTCAGCAATCCAACCCTGGCCTCATCATTCCAATATTACATTTTCACTTTCAGAAAACATTTTTCTCAAAAGGAAGTTGTCATCCAGGTTATATGGCTTTAATTGGTGCTGCTAGAACTCATACTTCACTTGTCTATGCACATGATTCTAATGAGGATGACAATTTCAGTTAAGATTAAGCAAGCATTCTCTATACCTGTCACACAGCACCGTTGAAGATCTTGAAAACAAATCTAAAAAAGTGCACATGATTGTGAAGATAAGCATGTTTAAAATGTGATATGCTGTGCTTGAAGAAAGAAAATGGAGTGTTCATTAAATATATATGCAGTCACACATCCTTCCCTGCTTATTTCCAACCAAAAAGTTATTATTATACAGTTCTTTACATATTAATTGCTTGAACATCTGAGAGATTTCTAACACTTGTAAAATAACATTTCCCCATTTTATGTGTTAAATTCTACTTTGGTACTGTGTGTTTAGTCAACTCCAAACAGAATACAGTAATTACATAAAAGAAAGTTGAACGATAGAAGAGGAACAGGACATTATTTAGAAGTGAAACAACTGCTGTTTTTCCATTCATTAAACAACTTTAAAGTAACTTGAATGATTTTGTTTGTATCTGAACACAGTGTGCGCAGCGCTTAATCATATCATCCAACAATCAGCATTTGTCGTCATTTCTTTTGGCTTTTGCTTTGAGAGGAAAGCCCGGCTTTGGCAGAGCACATTTACGATCTTGTTTACAGACATGACCAATGCAGGGGACCTGCACAGTTCACTGCTCTGTTGTGATGAAATCCTAGGTTGCCGGATGGCAAGCTCCTCTTTATTTTATTTTATATTTTGTAAAGAAAAAAATATAAAAAGACTGGGCAAATACTGAAAAAAGACATAATGTAACTCATATTTATGTAACTGTAATAATGTAACAGTTATGGTTTTGTATTTGTCTGACCAAAACATCAATAAAGAAAAAAAGGAGAAGAAATCCATAAAAAAAATTATCAGGGCCAACAACCAATACTTTTTTTGTGAAAAACAACTTCCTGTTTTGTGTTGCAACAGAACAGATGCATGATGTAGGATCTGAACCAATGACTCTCCGTGTGAAGAGTGTTTGGAGGTGAAGACTGGATCTCTTGGGTCCACACATTTCCTTCCCAGAGTCTATTATATACATGTCACTTATGGAAGCGCTTATATTTCCAATCCCACAATGCTCAGCGCCAGCAGCACCAAAGATGCCAGGCTTAGAGTTGGCGTGATCATTGATGCTTTACCTGAGAAAGCAGAAATAATATTAGACAAATCGAGCAAGAGGAGAAAAAGCATTCTTTTATATTCATATTTTAGCCTTACCTTTAATGCTTATCTTCCTAATTGGGCCGTCCCCCCCTTCATAACGGCCGCGTACCATCAGCTCATAGTCTCCAAACTGAGGCATGGGGAAGTCCATGAAGTGCCAGCCAGTAACGTAGACTTTCCCATAGTAGTAGCCTGTCTTTCTGAACATCACCTTAAAATCAGAGAGAGATTTAAACTTAGATCTAGGTATTAATAGGCTTTATAAATAGCTTCAGAATGTTTTCCACACCCACCTTGTAGTACAGTGGGAAGGAAATATTGCCAAACCAGTCATACTGGATATGATCCCACCATACATACAACCACTGTCCTGTCCAGGTAACATAGCGCCACATCCTGGGAGGCTCTGGTGGTGCTGTGGACAAAAGAAAATGATCCATTAAGACCACATCTAGACACTAACTCTCATTGTAGGTGCTTATTGTGCATAGATTGTGAGTAATTGGTCTTACGTGGTCTCTTTGTGAACATCTCGCAGTGTTCACCGGGGGGTCCGAGGCCGGCTCCATTAAAGGCACGGACCTCGATGAGGTAGTGCGAGTCTGGCAGCATGTTCTCCAACCTGGTCTGGTTGACATTGGCTGAAACAAATATACGGTTTGCTCCCGGCTCTGGATCATCATATTTCCTCCAGTATTTGACCTGGTTAGTAAGGAACGAGATTTTTTTAAGTGAAATGTTTTTCAGTTTGTTGACCAGATAACACTCTCTCTTAATCAATGGATAAAGAGAGAGTTTTCTGTACACTGCTAGGTAACATTGACATCTCGGCTAAAATACATTAAGTGTGCTAGAAAGAATTGTTGACGTGCTCATTTATGCTTTTTCCCTTTACTTTATTGTGTTATATATCTTTTTTGTGAACATTATAGGTTTACCAAGTAAAAAAGCCCAAAGTCCACCCCAAAGGGACTTACCATCTTCCAGAGAAAACACTGCTCACAAACTGCTCCAAACTAATCTATTATAGTCCAGCCTTTACTTCCGTGACGAACGTGCATCACTTTGTAACACACGTTATAATGCTCGCCTAGCTGCTAGCGTGGTACGCCCTCATACTCTGCTTCTGACTGGGTAGTAGGCCTTACCTAGTTACTGCGCATGTGCAACTCCCAACAAAGATGGGATAGAAGTGTGATGCCTCACTCTGTAGCTAAAACAGAGAGCTCAACACACAGGGTGAAAAAGGAGCTGCAGCAATGTGCAGTACATCAAAAATCAGGTGTTTTTTGAAAATCAAACCTATTTTGATATAACCTCTAAATAAAATATATAACCTGAAAATGAGCATAAAATAAGCACTTTAAGTCATTGGCTGTCTCTAAACAGCAAAATGATCAGTTTATATTCTATTACAGTATGTCTACACTTTAAGTTAAGTTTGTTGTTAAGTTTTTGACGCAGAAATCTTCAGTAAGGAACTTGTACAATAAAGGCTATGTACCTGGTATCCCTCAATGTACTGCTGAAGGCCTGTACCAGTGTCAACCACAGGCAACCACCAGACCAGAGCTTCAGTGGAGGACACCGGTCTGGCATAGACGTCTGTCGGAGACTCCACAGGTACTGGAGAAGTAAGACAAATGGATGAGAATAAGAAAAAAAGTTGGTCAATTGAACTTTAAAGCTATAATGCATAGTTTTGTTCTGTCCTATGTGGAATTCTAAGTAATGACAACAACACTGTTGCATCTACATGACACAAGCCATCAGTGATCGTGCACCACCTCCACCTCTCCTCCACATAGTTGCTTGTAGCCAAGGATTACACGGAGGATTAAAAAAACATGATGGACTCTTTAGAAGAGGTAATTATCTTCACTTGAGCTTCTGCACGCAAAAGTCACCTGACTGTTTCCTAAACATAGCCATACTGAGAAATACAGAGAGTTTTTTTTTGAACAGATAGGCTTAATTAGCTTTGGATTAAAATAATAGTTGCGCACTACAGCTTTAAGTTCATTTGACCTAGGAGATTTAAGATCCCAAAACCACACTTAAAAAAAGAATCCTCACCATCTCTTGGGTAGTAGATGACCTTGGTGAGGCTGTATGGTCCGTCTCCTTTAACATTAAACGACTTGATCTTCACCTGAAACTCTCTGACCTGGAAATCTTCATCAGTGGGAATGAAGTAGGAGTCCCTGTGAACGTAACGCCTCGTTTCGGGGTCCGAAATGGTCTCGTACCACCAGTCGTAAGCATCGTGAGGCTTAAATGCCACGATGTAGCCAAACTTTTTCCCGTAGAAATACCATGGCTGCACGGGCTAAGGGGTGAGGAGTGGTAAAAAAAAAATAAAAATAAATAAACATCTCTTAGATATTGGTAACATAGGAATGCTTGCAAGTATTTTTGGTACACGATAAAATGACATTAGGGGTTACTAACATTCCATGTGATGACGATCTCGCCATTTCTACCTCCATAACCCGCCACATCAGTGGGAGAAACAACTGGAGCTGAGAAGAAAAAAGGTTATTAAGGTTAGATTACATTTTTGAACCCCTCTCCTGACCTGTCCTGACTGAAATATATGTCAGATATGAGTGTGTTTTTCCTTACCAGCATCCCAGGTTTTTATCTTGAGGGAGGGGATGCTGGCCTCTCCGGAGCCGTATTCATTGGTGGCGATAATCCTGAATTGATATTCCATCCAAGCGTACAGGTCTGTCACTTCTGCCTTCTCCGCATTGCCATCAAGAAAGGTTGGACCTGAAGAAGACACAAATAGCAAGTAAAATTAAATTGTGCTAAAGAATCTTTTTTTCATTTACTGTCTCTTGTTTCTGTGCAAGTAGATTTCACTTGCAGGTTGAAGCAATCAGATCAGAAAAAGTCAGCTGGCAGTGAGCAGTACTTACTGGTGCTGGCATTCTTCCAGTCATCTTCATTCAGGGCCCAGAAGTGTCTGGTTTGAATGGTGTAGGAGAGAATGGGGCTGTTGTGCTCTGCTCCTTTAGTCCACAACAGCTTCACCCACGTGTCCCCAATCTCCTCCACCCGGATCACACCGGGAGGCCCAGGAACACCTGGATCAGGGAGCAAAGGCACATATTGTGATGGTCTGCTCATTAGGGCTATCCTCAACTAAAGATATTTTAGTCGACTAACACTTATTTGGTTTTGTTGACTAATCGATAAGTCGATTTTTTTGTATAACTGAGTTCCTCCACAAAAACTTTTAATCTTTTCTTTACCAGAGCTGTGCTCATAGGTTTCTTGGAATTAATTCATTAACGGTGGAAAAAGCATAAAAAATGAGATATTGACTAAAGAAATCTACGTCGAATAAGCCCAAAATAACCGATTAGTCGACTAATCGACTAAAAGGGGGCACACCTACTGCTCAGCTTATTCTTCCACTGTACACTCAGCATATCAACCAAACAACTACAATGTAATTAAAAATAAGCTTCTATAATAATTTGCGGCAAAGCATGCTGGGACTGACCTACAACCTTGAGGTCAGCGTATGCAGTATCGCTGTCCACCACTGTCTGAGCCGTGCAGTGATAGCGACCTTCGTGCCAAATTTGGACATTCTTTATTCTCAGGTCACCGCTGCCATCTTCACTCTGAACAACAGGACGATTACAGAGGAAGGGCGTGAGGGCTGAGCTGCATATCTGTCATTAGCTGACAATCCCATGAGACTAGAATGAACCATCACCCTACCATGTCGCGTTCGTAGTGTTGCCACTCAGAGTCAAAGTCGATGACCCTGAAGTCTACGGACCAGATGAATGTGATGTCCAGCATGGGGTCGTATGAAGCGGCACACCTAAGAATCACCTCATCCCCAACCTTTACCTCAGTGTCTTCGGGTGGTTCTGTGATGCTGGTAGCCTCTAGGGAAAAAGAGAAACAAGAAAACTGTAAATGTTTTTCTGTATTTGAATATGTACACACAAATATGCAAATGTTCACGGACCTGTGATGGTGAGATAGCCAGAGCTGTTGGCCTTTCCTTTGTCATTCTCAGCAAAGCAGGTGTATATTCCCTCATCATTGGTGGTGGCGTTGAGGATCTCCAGACTCCCGTCAAACATGATGGAAATGCTAAAAATGAGTACAGTTATTAGTGAAGCTGCTTGACAGTGGATGTGTGATGCATACTGTATGGTATGGCCTTCTAGTACACTGTTTATTGCTAATGTTGACTGACCGGGAATTGTTGAAGAGGAGCTCTTTCCCCTTTGTCCAAGTGTACCGCGGCCTAGGAGCAGCTCGGGTTTACACTCGATCACCACACGGCCGTCTTTTGCACCAAGAAGCTGCTTCCTTACAGGGTTGAACTCGAATGTAGGAGAACAGGCTGAGCGGAGAATATAAAGTGAGAATATATCTTCTAGCAAGATTTAATTCATATTCAATAAGTCAGTGTGAGCACTGTTTCTTGAGAGGACTCACAGATGACTCGCAGCTCAGCGTTGGCGTATTTGATGCCCCAGTAGTTCTCAGCAATACACTGGTACATTCCTGAGTCATCAAAAGTGAGACTGGAAAACTTCAACTCCCCCTTCCCATACTGGAAAAACACACACACGTCCCAAAAACTAAGTTTTTTCCCTAGTTTATTCAAAGGCAGATGACAAAATAACTTCTTTTTTTTTTACCATATATCCATCTTTATACCAGCGGATGAAAGGGAAGGGCTTCCCTGATGCCACACAGCGCATAGTGTGCTCTGAGCCGATGTCGATCTGAGTGTTGTTGATGGTTTCCGCCCATTCTGGAGCAGCTGAACAAACAAGACCGGCATAAATATAATTACAGTGCTTAGCATAAGTGACTACACCCATGCTTAAGTTGACTAAAAAGAGGAATAAAAAAAAGCAATCAATTAATGCCTTAATTGAAAAAAGATAATTAGGAAAAATTCAGCCTTTAAGGACACCAATTTTCTTTGTGAATGAATAATGTATTGTTACATGTTCTTCCTTAAAAATATAGGGGTATACACATTTACACACCCCTATATTAAATTCCCATAGAGGCCAGTTATTTCATGGATCCAGGATACTATGCATCCTGATGAAGTTCCCTTGGCCTTTGGAAATAAAATAGCACCCTATCATCACATACCCTTCACCATACCTAGAGACTGGCATGGTTTTATTTCAGTTAGCCTAATAGCTGGTTTGATTTGCATTGAGAGATGATCTTATGGAAAGTTCCCTATGCCTATCTCTGTGTATGGTGAAGGGTATGTGATGATATGGGGCTATTTTAATTCCAAAGGGAACTTTATCAGGATGCATAGTATCCTGGATCTATGAAATAACTGGCATTTTAAAGTAAAAATCTGCCTGTTTCTATTGGAATTTAACATAGAGGTGTACTTGCTTATGCCCCCTGTATTTTCAAGGAAGAACATTTGTTTACGATACATTATTTATTCACAAAGAAAATTGGTGTCATTAAAGGTTGGAATTTTCCTAATTTTTTATAATTAAGGCATTAAGATATATACTATATATATATATACACACACACACATACACGCTAGAGTGCACTCTACATTCTAATGTTGGTTGTTAAAGGACAATCCAATGAAATCACTTACACTCCACGTACAGCCAGGCCTTGTGCCAGTCCTTTCCTTTAGTGTTGATGGCTTCACACTCATATCCTCCCACATCTTCGTACTGTACATTGTACAGATGAAGCACAGCTCCTGATTCACTGATCTCATGGTTTGGTGGGAGGTCTGTGTGGTCCACCTTCCTCCAAACAATATGAGGGATGGGGCTGAAAAGACAGAGAAACTGTGAAATCATCTATCCCATAACAACTTATCCTTCATTAATTCAGTAGATGGGGCGAACACAAAAATGAAAACGTACTTTCCCAGAGCAAAGCACTCCATTGTAATATTAGAGGCCAGCATGGCAGTAGTATCTGGAAACTTCACCCTGATGTCTGCTGGGTATTTTTTCTCCTCACCTAAGGCAAAAAAAAATTAAATCTTAAATGTTCAATGCTGCAGATCGGAAACGTTATTAAAGTTATTGTGTGTCTTTTTCTGTTTTGTTATTGTTTTGGACCTAAATACAATTACATAAAATACAATTTTCAATAAATGTTTAGAAGAGGTATATGTTTTTTCACAGCTAGTATCTGCTAACCATCGTCAGGGGGTAAGGGGATGAGGGGAATGAACTTGGAGAAGACGCTCTTCCCGGTGATGGGGCTGGAAACAAAACAGGAGTAGTTTCCTGCATCCTGAGATTCCACTTTGGAGATGTACAGGTTCCCAGTCTTCTGGGAGACAAACCGTCGGCGGTCTGTGTGCAGGAAAACCGGGAACTCATTGAAGATCCAGCGGTAGGTGACCTCCTCTGAAAAGCAAAAGACAAGAGGGACAGGTTGTTATTATTATCTTCACAAGAATGGCTTTACTATTGGAGACATAAAGACCTGTACGTACGTGGCCAGGCTTTGGGAGGGGCACAGAGCAGAACAGCCCCTTGTCCTTCTTTGACATACACTGGGTCTCTTTCCTCCTGGGGAAACTCCTCCATAACTACACAATACGCAGATGAGGGGAAAATTAAAAAAAGGATAAACCGGAATTGTAAATGACAACAAAACCTCCATTCCACAAGACAAGCTTCAAACAAGAAAGGAAAGTTGTGACATCCATGTTTCTTCTGTGACATCAAAGATATGAAAAACTACCACTACTACTACTACTACTACTATTACTACTACTACTATTACTACTACACCATGCTGCGCCAGCAGAGTTCACATGCTCACATCCAAACTTGACCCTGGCCTCCTTGCTGATGACGGTGCCATAGATATTCCTGGCAACGCAGACGTACGTCCCAGCGTGTTTCTTCTGTCTGGGGTTGGTGATAACCAGGTTCCCCCACAAGGCTGTAGTGTTCGTCTGGTTGCTCCATCAGCTTGATTTCCCAGTTATCACGGCGCCACCTAGCAGTAATACACAACAATTCTATATAAGATCTCGACCCATGAAAGCACCTAAAATTGCAACTACTCAATGAAAATCTTCTTAAGTGTGTGTCACCTGTATGAGGCAGGTGGGTTCGCTCGTGCCCTGCAGTTCATGGAGATTCTCCCATCGGGTGAGTCTTCAGTGTACACCACATCCACAGGCTCCTCCTCAAAGATGGGGCCATATCCAGTGGCATCATCTGACAAATTTTACATAACAATTACCTGACATACTGATTTAAAATCACTAATGAAACATTGTGATGGATGTGCAGCATGCCCTGTTTTTGTCCTGACTCTTTTGGACAACAATTTAGAGAAACTCACCTCCAAAAATTCTAGGCTCGCCAAATAGGACCGCCACTGCAAAGCAGAAACATGGTCATGTCAGCTAATGGCATGCAGGGTTTACACTTCACTTAATTTAAGGGGGTAAATGGTACATTTTTAGGCACCCCTCTTCCTCCTACCTGTGAGGGAGACTGAAGAGGAGAGGGCCAGCAGCAGTAAAGCAGTGGAAGCCATGGCGTTCAACAAAGCGACTTATTGCAGCCAACGTGAGCTAGGCGAATGGGCACAGGGACACGTAGAAGAAGTCGATGGACAGGACATAAACTGGTGAGGGCAGAGTAAGAGACAAAAAGAAAGAGGCTCTCAAAAACAGAATTACTGTTTCTTTTTGTTTAATATCATTAGTATTTAGTTTAACATGATCTTCTCTCCTTGTGTATTTTAAACACAAACAAACAGACTGATGACTGTGCATTATTTTTTCAACACCAGAAACAGAGTGCAGAGCTAGCTGGAATCCTCCCTGTGTATATAAATGATTAATGATGTGAATGACTCAGCAAAGCACTGCAAATAGTCATGTGGAGTGCGTGCACATCCACACGGGCATGCACCTGCAGAGACACACAGGCCTGTACTGTGTGTGTGTGTGTGTGTGTGTGTGTTTGTGTGTGCACGCTCACACACACTGACACACTAGAGCCGTCTGTGAACAAAACACAAGGTAGCACTGCAGTACCTAGACAGCTCCTGGTGCGCCGTCACACATGCTTACACAGCCCTTCGGCAAGATGAAATAGCAGCACTGCTGTGAGCAACTGCAGTGTTTCTACTCTCACTGTCAAACAGGACATACTGGGAGAGACTGAGATATTAAGAGAGAGAAAAGATTGGGGGGGAGGAGCATGGAGATTTAAAGCAGGATGAACCCAGGATTGATAAAGATGAACGGGATGGAATGAAATGGGGGAAGGGATGATCTTTCTATGTACACTTGTAAAGCTTCCAGTGGAGAACTTTAGTGTATTGTAACAAGCTTAACATGTTAGGAAAAGGAAGGTTTTGTTCCATTAAATAAACATCCCATTGTAACAGTTTAAATTAGGGATGCACAGATCCAACAGGCCAAATCGGTATCAGCACTGATTCTGACATTATTAATTGGATTGAGTGTCATTGCCCATTGCCCATGATGGAACTGAATGCTATTAAATACATTTTCTTTAAGTAATTACAAAATACAGTGTTTCCATTTGCGGATACAGTTTTTGACACTAGAGCAATCCCTGGTATCATGGCACTACACATTAAAATTATCCTGATGAATTCCACATATACAGATTTTAAATTTGTGAAAAAGACTCCGCTGGTATCCATTAGCTACTCTGTATTGGATTGATTTAAATATATGTATTAGGACAGAAAATGTTCTATTGGTGCACCCCTGAAGTAAATTAAGTGATTTCAGATAGTACACAGTATGTTGTAAAAGAAGGGTAGCCAAGACTCAAGTGTGTGAATTTAGGTGTAAGTGTATGGAAGGCGTTCACATCTGCATTACAAGGGACTGGTTTTGGTCAGAATGAGTTACAGTATCAGAAGCTCAGCTAAGCCATATAACTTGTTTTTATGCATTCAAGATGCAGGTTAATATAATGGTTATCAGTTTAAAAACCAGCTAGTTGACAAAAAAACCTGCAGGTATGAAGGCCAGTTGGTATTGTATACTACATAGCTGAGTTGTCTTAGGGTTCATGAGGATACACATACTCCTAAATGCATCACAGACCAAGGAACTAAACCATTGCAATAAACGGTAAGCTTAAAGCTCAGGCTTCATCTGATAGTAATCTTCCTATAAAGTCAAAGGTGAAGGGGGTGTGATCAGGGACAGGAAATCAAGAGGAAATCAGGAAAACAGCAATCTTACCTTAGAAATATTTAGATGTGTGTAAATATGGAAAATAAAAGTCATATTGTGATAGTATATTAAAGTAAAACATTTTAAAAGGACAAAAATGACACTACTGTATGTGTTTTCAGGTAAGTTGTTGGGGTAAATGTGACCATCTACAGTAGCCACCATCTGACAACAAATGACTGCTTACATATCTCACAGTTAGCTACGTAGCAGCTATTGCAGACAGTCTCAGAGTCCTTTGCTGAGTCATTCTGGATGTGTGAAGAAGAATAAGAAGGCACAATGTACAGAGTGAAATGGGCCTCGTCCCATGTGCCTCAGCAGCCACAAAGCATTGGAGAGAGAGAAAGAGAGAGAGATACACCCAGTATACAGCACATCCACATGCAGAGACTGCAGCACTGACTCCTCATGTGCATTCTTGATGACTCATCACTAATATCACATCAACAGTACACTGGCAGTTGGCAGCATCTTTCCTGCATCTGCACAACTATATATCTTCAAACCGTTTATCTTTCAGCAAAAGTGAGACCTCTTCTACATCTGCAAGATCCAGAAGATGGATGGGAGGGGGGGTCTCATACTAACAGTGGCCAGGAAAAACGGGTAGAAGAAGTCATTTGTTCCTCCTGCTGTGTCAATCCTGAACCAAGGTAAACTAAAGTAACTCCCCTCCACACTCACTCATGCACCACCCAGCCAGGGTGATGATGATGATGATGATGATGAGAATGATCAGTAATGAGAATTGTACTAGTATTTATTCATTCATGTTTTTCTTAACCACTTATATTTATATAACTATACAACTTAACTTATATTGTCTGTGTGCTGTGTTTTATGTGTTTTATGTTGCCAGAATGCCGAAGATGAATTTCCAGTCTGTCAATAAAGTATCTATCTATCTATCTATCTATCTATCTATCTATCTATCTATCTATCTATCTATCTATCTATCACATTTATTAAAAGCTTTAATACAGCAGTTGCAGCAATCTGTTCCATCACTAATAAATTCATCAGAGAGTGTTTTCATGTGTTTCCCCTGGCGATAATCCCATCCCAGATCCTCTGTGGACAGACTGGCGAAATTTAGGTCAGCACATGTATTAATCCCAGTGTCTTAGTGACTGCCTGAATGACCATGTTTGCTGTGTGTGTTTTATGGCTCCAAAAAAAATTGTATTCAACAAGAGGACAGTGGTGAGTTGATTGAAGTGGGTTGTGCTGGTTTTGGATTTCTATCATGTGTCACGAGAGCTGGAATATGCCAAAATAAAAACATGAAATAAAATCTGGCCTCATGTTGAAGATGTGAGGGGAAAAATAATAAACCATCTTGCAGGCATTTTTTGACATCTAAAAAAGGGGGGGTGGCTTAATTGTTCTTGGACTCTCATCGATTTGCCTTTTTCTGTTACAGTCCAGGGGAGTAATTGATATTCAAAAGATGTGGATCTATATCATAATTCGCAATATTAAACCAAAACCACAAATATTTGACTAAATGATAAAGTTAATGATGAAGACTTAATAGTTATAGTAGCTTTTATGCCAGTACAGTACAGAAAACAATTTTTCAACAAAACAGTGTTTTTATGTATTATAAAGGAGTTGTCCTTTGGCCCATGAAGGACAGTTTGTCCTTTTAACCAAATGTATGCCATGGTGCATCCGGCAGCTTACTGCGCCCTTGGTGCATACAGTGTCACACTTTCACCTTGCGTCTCCTCCCTACATCCACACAGACACACTTTCTTATCTAAAGTGCAGAGTGAGAAGCTAAAACAACCTTTTATCAAATACCGATCACTTCCTCGCAGTCATTCCAAAAAAAACACCTGCCTCTAAAAGTAAGCTAACTGCGCAGCCCCTTACATCACTTCGCCCCATGACGCCGGAGCGGCACCGGTAATGCTCTGCTCTGCATTGCGGTAGTCCTGTGCTGGTCCACTTCAGTTCTACAGCCCCCAACACATTCCAGTTTCTACTCAGTTCAGACACAAGAGCCAGTTAGATCATGCACACTCGCATGTGGTGTCGTTCTTACCTTTGAGGGAGAATGGGAAATCTCAGTATGCTGTCCGCATTGCACACCTGGACCCGAAACGCATCGGCCCAAAGCCCACCCGCAGCCGGAGCGTCCCGTTCATATGAACTTTTCTATTGGAGGAAAGCGGCTGAGTGACACCCCTGGATGGCCGTGAGGATGCCGCTGTGATTGGTCAATGGAAGAAGGCGTGTGGGAGGGATGTCGGCATCATGCTGATGCACATCCCAGATAAGGGTTTATGGAAAATCAACGTGTTTTTTCAAATAAATAGCATAAAATATTATTGGATTACATCAATACCAATTATATGATTAAAAACACATCAGTAATTCAACATTTAGTAGGCCTAACTGTACCCATAACACTCTATAGGTTTTAACATAATATGTTAAGGTGTATTAAAATAATTAAGATGTAGGACAACATGACTAGAAAAAGGTGCCTGTAGTCAATACAGTCCATATGTTATTCCCCACCATGTGCTGTGCATCATAAATGACTCATCAATCTATTATTCATGATGGATAACGGTTGGGTTGGGATGCCAGACACCATGAGGAAATGAAATATGATCCTCTACAATGTGACAGTTTTGGATAAAGAGGGTTAAAGATGCACTTGGCCGGTAAACACTTTTGCTCTTAGAATATATTTATTTATGATTTCTTACTTTTTAAATGTTATTCTAGTTATTAATAATTGCACATGTATGAGCATGTGGCAAACTAAAATCTTGAAATTTGAAAAGTCCATTTTAATCTGCATCTTCAAAGACACTATTTGGAAAGGTACAGTAAAGCTCTTCCAGTATGAGAATGAAAGAGATGCCACATTCACACACGTGCACATACAGTACATGAGATGTATGATAATCCATGGAGGATTCATTTTTGGTGGTTTATCTTTGTAGGATTATTTGACAAATACTCCATTATCATTTTCATACACTAGATGGAGCTATCCACACACTTTTGCGTCATGCGTGACAAAGCAAAAACAACTGATTTGAAACCTGAAACCAACATTTATTTCATATTTTTTTAAATTTCATTTAAAATACAAAATATTTTCCAATATTATATTGTAGAGTAAACCATTTTGACAGCCTTTCATGCTTCTCATGTAGCTTCAACATTAACCAGAATGTCATATTATAGCATATACTGTATATCTTACTGTATGTTTACCAGTCACTACATTGTTTTCAGGGTATTCACACTCCAATGTGCCAGTCCGTTTATTAGTCCATGCCGGCCATCCTTCTGTATGCTCAAAATACAGTTTTTGTTTAGTTTTTTTATGCACACTCATTAAAAGCATGTGTCACTTTCATCTGATGTCTAGTTTGGTACAACATGCTGTGTTCAGATACCAGATGCTGTCGTAAACTAGATGTACAGATGTGTTTTAAATTACACATCCTGTTTAAGTGTGTGCCTTTTTATAAAAATTACAGAAAAGGTGCATGAACTGTCAGAGACAGAAACAATACAGGTGTCACAAGAGCTCAGTCACAAGTTATATAATCTCCTTCGATACCTGATAGGCTAAACATTTGAGCTAGCAAATTCACCTGACAAGTTAAAAAAAAACAAAAAAAAAATGAAAGAAATAAAATTTCACAGCAAATGAAAGAGTGAAAACTGTAAATAGTCTCATCTCACACACCAACGCCTTCCTACCCATAATGCAGCGGGGCTGATTGTGGTCGAGCCCTCACCCCTGACCTTAACACGTCTTCTCTCAAGTCAAGCCATTATTTACAAAGTACAACAAAAATATCTACACGTGGAAAGCTGACACATTGCAACCTAAAAACTTGATGCAAGTTATGATAAACCTAAGACGTGGAAATGTTCTCTGGAAGAAGAAAAAAAGCTTTTGTATCTCAGACACATCAGAATTATAGACTGTAATCCATGGAAAAGCGATATACATCACGCACGCTGTAACACAGTAGCATGCATGTGTGAGAGAGAGAGCAAGACACACACACACACACACACACACACACACACACACACACACACACACACACACACACACACACACAAATAGAAAACTCACTGAGTGCTGCCCTCAGAACGTGACAACATACACAGATATAAGGTTAAATGCATAAACCAAAGTCACCAGTGTGTTTTACCATTTGCAGTGTAACAAGCAATAATTTCATTCACATAAACAGATACACTTGCTTCCACATTCAGCATCATTACGCAATTTTTCCGACCCCTTCATTTCTAAGTGCTACCAGTGACAGCAAGTCCCGTTTGAATAGTAGTCTGTGCCAGATGGTGAGTCTGGTTGCCGTAGGCAGTTACCTGGTGAATAGGTTGGCAGTAAATAAGTTCTGCTGGAGCAGCGGCTCCTCCTCAAGATGAATGTGTTCCGAGGAGAATGTTTGAAATGAATACACAAAGACATCTCACGAGGTGTAAATGCTCTGAAGTCAGGTTTTCTACACATTTGAATATTACACACATTTCCTTTCATTCTTAGATGGTATGATTTGGCGGTCTTTTTGCATACCATATGGGCTGATAATTACTGGGTGGATGATTGTCAACAAGGCCATAACAATCTATAGCTGAAAATTATTCCTCGCAACTAATGCCATGTCATTTTTAAAATAGCTTTCAGCCCTGTGTAGGAACCCTGGACGCTAAAGTGAGACTCAAAGAAGGTATTTTAAGTTAATAAGCCAACATGGATGTTTCACAAACTGTTTTAAAGACTTGGTGACAATATAGCTCAAACTAAAAAGGCCTTAGTTTGAACACGCCCTTAGGAAAACATACTGAAACAGAGCTTATTTTTTTCCAGGTTGTCTATTGAGTAATATGAGATGGTAGTCTGTATGCAAAGAACTCATGGACTTTTAAGTACTGCACTGATCCCGGGTCTGTCCTGTGTATGAAGAGGGATGTAACTCTATGGATCTAAGTCACTGTTCTCTATGAAGGCACTAGAAACCGTGCTGAGACGTTCTTGATCATCAAAATCTAAACATCCAGAAACTAAAAGTGGGTACCACTTAATTCTGTTCAGGTGCTTTGACAATACCACGATTGCCTAAAGGAAAGGCGTGCACAGTGGCCACTATTCGGGGATGGAAGCACTTAACAATAACACTGGATCAATCACAGCTGTGTTCAGTTAGTGCTCAGTAGCCAGAAGCATACGCTTGGTGTAAAGTAACAGACTGGGAGTGAAAGCAAAAAAAGAAAGAAAGAAATACAAGCAAAGAACAAGCTTGACAAACTGTGAGGCTAAAAACAGGCCGATTGATATAAATGAGGGACTTTTGGTTGGCTGGTTAGTGACCGAATGCTGAGTTCAAATTGTTTTCAAGGTTTCCAATAATTACAAATGGACAACCCTGGCCTTAAAATATAGCTTTCTTCTAATTATTTTACATACACAGTTTATCTGTCTCAACAACAACAACATATGCTAGCCTCTACTTTGAGTCACATTTCACAGCAGTATCCATGAAGACCTTGCAGGACTTTTTTTCCTCTATATATCATACGCCACTTAACACTTTGACTGGCAACAAACAAGAGGAATAACCAGTCGCTAGTAGACGTGCACCATATACAGCCTCAACCACAGCTCACCTCTGCAACACGAGGGTAGTAAAATGCTGATTTACTCCATGCATGTCATGAACGTGATTCAATGCATATTTGCCTGCCTGCGGGTCATGTACTGTACTTTGATCAAATATATATTTGGGTTATTTGGATACATCATGTTTATGAACACTAACACACACACTTCTGCTCAGTCTAAGTGGTCAAACTCCCTAGGACATTCCTTCTGCTTTTCTATATTGCTTCCTCTTTCCTTCCCTCTTCTGGGAGTCCTCACATCCCTACCTTCACACCTTCTATTGGTTATGGGGGATGCGGTGTCGGTCTTTGCCATGGTGTGTATGTGTGTGTGTGTGTGTGTGTAGATCAGAGGAGGTCACAGTGTGACAGGGGCAGGCGATGTGGAGATGAGGGCGTGTCAGCAGTCTTGGTGACAAGAAGCCATGGCGAGGGGCCACCGGAATGACAGCCACCATGGTAAAATGAGGTGTCCATGACTGTCACCTTAGCAACTGTCACCACAGATATGGTCACATTTGCCAGGGTGACAAAGAGTGGCCGCAGCAAACCGTTGCAGCCATGCCACAGGCCCTCCGTTAGACAAACGAGTTCATGGCGTTGACAGGCGACGGGGCCTCCGAACTCTCGTTGCCTTCGTGTGTGTCTTTCTCTTTCTTGCCGCTGTACTGGCCGATGAAGGAGCCGTCCTCATTGAACTGTCCGTCCCCGCCCTCTCCGTAGTCCACCAGGCTGTCATCGCTCTCATCGCGACGCACCGTCCCGTTGGATGGTGTCCGGCTGCCCTTCAGCGGCTTGTGGTCCTCTGTGTCACTATAAAGGGCAGGACAAGTTGAGAAGGAAGGTTATTGAGACAATACTTCATGCAGTCTGTTAAACTTTTTTTCTGCAGTGGTCGGAAACCCTGTCATCACACAGAGGACAGGCCCTTACCCAAGCATTAGCTTTTTGCACGAGTAATCTGGCTTTTCCAATGCACAAATACCAGATATGGTAGAATATACTGCTGTTGTGTTATGTACACAGTATGGTACAGATGTGCTGGGAGAGCAACATTAAAGGGCTCATATTATGCTCATTTCCAGGCTAATAATTGTAGTAAGAGGTTGTACCAGAATAGGTGTATATGGTTTATATTCAGGCAACACCATATTTTTGTTGCATTTTTACTGCACATTGCTGCAGCTCCTCTTTTCAGCCTGTGTGTTGAGCCCTCTGTTTTAGCTACAGAGTGAGTCACCTCACTTCTGTACCAGGTTTGTGCACAACTGCTCATTATTATTCATTATTACATAATTATAATGCAAAGCAATAATAGGATGCCTGAAACAATATACTTCATGGTACTTGTATAGTGGAGCAGCTCAGCTACATCTATAGTATTTTATAGTACTTTCTACAGGGTTAGTACTGTTTTAAGTCTGGGTGCTGTTAAGGTTTAGGGTTGGTGACCACTGCTAAAGATTTTGCAAATGCGTGCTGTTCAGTCTCTTGCAATACTTTACCTTTTTGGTAATTAAATCAATCAATATGCTTTTAGTTGACATGCAATAATCAAAAATGCATTTTTTTTAATCCCCCCCAACATAAAGCCTGTTTTCATCTGGTCTAAAAACATCCTATTCCAGTGTTTAGGCAAACTCTACAACCTGATTCTAATACATTTCAACTCTATTTGCAAGCTCAATGCATTTGTACTTAAATTAATTAAGCAAGCTCATTTTTTTATATTTAATTTGAGTGTTAAGCTTGTAACAGTTGTCATGATGTTGACTATTTCAGTCAGTATGATGACATAGAAAACTAGATCAGTTCATGTGCTTTCTCCTTGCTTTAGGTTTCACTCAAGTCAGAGACATGGCTTGATGTATTCTATAGAATTGCATGCTGGTTTTACCGCATCTCGTCTTACCTTTCCATAGACCTAAACCAGCCATAAAACAGATAAGAATGGAAGGACACATGAAAAGCAATTCATGAGCCAATGTCTTTTATGCACAGACAACACAGAAGCATGCATATGGAAACATTTGTAGCACAAATACATCCACGTTAGGTTAAAATATACATTTCACTGATAGCACCTACTTTGTTTCAACTTTTAGACCTCTTAAATCCTGAGAAGCCTTAAAAAGGTACAATGTGAAGCAATTTACATGTATTGATCATTTTGTATTGGCAATGTATAAACGGATTGTAATGTAACTTAAAAACGGAGACCTTCCCCAACTTTGTTGGTTGCCTAGCCTGTGAACTCCATAGGATGTGATGCTTATGCACGCTCTCGAATGCCTCGACTCTCTTTAGCTCCCATACAGTGCCAACATTGTGGTACATTAGCTAACGTTAGCTTAGAAATGGAGTCCACTGAGGTCAACAAACAACGGGCACCCACCACAACACAGAGTCCAAAACAAAGTCCACGTAGGCACAACATTTCTTTCGTAAAATGAAGGTTAACAATGGCAGGGCCTTTCGATTCATGGAGATACCTTTGTTTGGTTTGACATTTCATACACTATTGTATGCTGTGATTCTTAGCCATATGTTAGTCTTTTCTTTTCCATCTCTCACCTGTACTCTCCAAATGTACCATCATCCTCCTTCATAGGCTGGATTTCTGGGTCTTGGTGAGCATCTTCCTTCTCTTTCACTGTAGATTTAAAAAGAAGAAAATTGTATTTTAAAATTTCCATGTGAATAGGTCTGAAATTACAGTAATGTGTGCATTACCTGGGTATTTGCCACCCTTGTTCCTTTTGATGAAACACACTATGAGAAGGACCAAGATGAGGAGAGCGATGGCACACATCAGTCCAATAAACCAGCCCTGGGTGGCAATGTCTACCTGCCGGTTAGGTACAGCTAGACGCAGATGCACAGAAAGGAGAAGGGAAAGATGGAGACCAACAGTTACCATGATTGTCTGTCCAAATCTCAATCCAGGCTGTTAAAATGATGGAATCGTTTTTTCTTCATGCTGAGCAACACTGAGAGTATGGTACAGACTGAAGGCTGTAAACACAGAAATTTAATTTTCAAGTGGATTAATATATAATGATTGTTTAGGCACTGTAAACACAAAAAAACAACTGAACAGCAAAACAATGGACATCTTAGTGATGATTTTAAGTGGCATGCATCAGGCCGACCATTAATAGCAACTTCTGACATGCTAGTACACTAAACTAGAATACTAACTACCTTACATTCATGTCTGAATGTAGCATTGTATGTCTGATAATGAGATGCTATAACAGAAAAGGGATGAGAAAAATGAGACAAACATGAAACACAAAGACCGTCTATCCTGAGGCATGCCGCCTCACCTGGCACCGCTACCAACACTTCGTCTGTGCTGTGAACCGTCGGGTCAGCTGGGTCTCTAGCTACCACTCGCACCTTATAGGATGTCCCCGGCTTTAAACCTTTTATCATATGCCAGTGTGAACCATTTACCAACTCCCTTTTCCAGTCCTCTTTACCTGGAATTGTTGAAGTGGATGGAGAGGAATAGAATAGTAGAATAATTATTGGATGGTATTTAAATCTGTTTGATGGTTATGGATCAAATTGATTCAATTATATATCATTTTTTTAAAAAGCCAATCAATACATGCACTTGTGTTCTTGAGATGACTGCAAATACAAAGCAAAGCCTTACTGTTTTCTACAACATATTCCACATATACATTCTTATGGTGTCCAAAGTAATCCCAACTGATCACTGCACCATCCTCCAACATGGACGTGTTAACTTTGCCAAACGCAGGGCCTACAGGCGGCACTGCGCACACAAGAGAGAAAGAAGAAATCAAGGGCTTTAATTCCAGAATGTACAAATGTCACAAAGTCCTTACAATGAAATAAAGCCTTTCCATTCCAATACTGGTATTAAACTTACAAGGGGCAAGTAGAAATAACATTAAAAAGAAATAAACAGAATAAATTATGCCAGTGTTTAGGATAAAGCTGGTGCCTGTAAACTAAACCAGAAAGAAATACATCAGCTACTGTAACCTGAGCCGCCAAATTCAACTCAAGAATTAAAAAGAAACTCCATGTCTGTTTGAGGATTAGATTAAAAAAGTACAACTGACCAGAGCATCAATTTACAAGTATTTGGCTGTTGGCCATCTGTCCCACCTAAGTTTAAGAAAATGTCCAACTATACAAAACAATACATGGCAACTTTGAGCGCAGTGTCAGATCCTGCCACAACATAGAAACAGGTCAGTTATATAGTTGCGGGAAAATGGCCATCTCAGTGAGGACTTAAATATTAGTCCTCATAAAACAAGTCAAACAAAAGTCAGGTGAGAGAATTTCCCATTAATAGAAATGATATTTTAAAGAGTTGTTTTTGCTGAGATGGACCATTTTTTTTTTGCAGGGCAGATAATATGTGAAGATATTTGGGGAGGTAGGAGGGGATACAGGGAGTGCTTGTACCCTTGTGAAACGGAAGGTGCGGAGACTGAGTGATGGGGGAGGTTGGGTGAGGGGGCTCTGAAGGGCCTGAAAGAACATGGAAAAGAGTGAGACAACACGCATACACAACACAGCAGAAAGCATACAGTGAACAGCAGGCCACTGTTTTACAGAAAAAAACTTATTAAAAACTAACTGACATGCTGAGTTAAAAACATGTTGCAACATCTCTCAATTCCAAGATTTAGGGAGGAATTACGCACCTGGTTCAGCATCCAAACAAATGAAATCACAGCACTTCAGCATGCATATTTTCAAAATAAAATTCTAGTTATTTATACACACACACACACACACACACACATAAATCAGTTTATAGCATCAGCCGGTATATAACGTATGCGTTAGTACTGGACTGAAACATTCACAAGCATCATGCGTAAGACTTCAAATGAAAATAAGTTCATTTGAAGAGGGCGAATACAAGCGGTAAAGACTGCAAGCACAGCTAATTCTAAAAACCCAGTACTTCAACTTATGTTGCAGTAAGTGCAACCTATTCTCCCAGAACAGGTCAAAAGCATGGTTTCCTTGCAGACACAATGGAAGTCATTTAATCCTATTCACTTTCACATTCTAAGACATGCTAACTTTGCAACATGCAGGGATAATTTAACCAAAGACGATTTCTATGCTAAGCTATTGTTCCATTTCTAATATCTGATGATATGAATAACATGCAGGTGCTTCCAGTGGCAAACTTGGGTTACCTTTGCCCATCTCTACAGTGGGCTTAGTTCGAGCTTTAGATAGAAGAAAAAAGAGAAAGAGATAGAGGTGATATAAATTGTGGAATCCAGTAGGACTTCATGCGTGTGCACTTAAGCTCACAAGAAAGCCTAATATCTGTCAGAGCACTGTGATTCTGACCCTTACACTCATTATATGTTATATAACAGGACTTTGGCCTTTTCCTCCTTTTGTGCTTGTAATTAGCAACACAGATGAAGCTAAATGGCTAAAATAACTCACTTGTGTCCATGGCTGTGAAGGCTTCCTCTGTGATGACGGGACCAGAGCCCTTTATTGTCTTTGCACTCATGTAAAACTTGTAGAGCATGCTAGCATTCAGGTTGCCCAGGGTAATGGTGGTCTCGTTGGCAAGGAAGTTGATTACCTTGACAGGCCCCAGTTCATTGGTGGTGTTGACTACAGAGACAGAGTTAAGCAGTGATATGAGGAAATTGAAAGGAATGCACAACATGGTTTTCCATTTGCAGAAATGACGCATAATACTGAGTAGAACACAACAGGCAGTGGGTCAGGCAGCTGGTTAGCCTACCCGGTTGGTATTTTAGTGTGTATCCAGCGAGGCGTCCATTGTTGTTCATTGGTGGGCCCCATTCCAGAGTGAGAGAGTCCAAACCAGGGTTTATGACATTCAGAAAAGAAGGAGGCCCTGGGACTGAAAACAAAACCAGAACGACAGTCATGGTCTGGACATTGCACAGGACCATTCATGGGCATTTATAGTATGAGAACATAAGATGATTATTGTGTAGCAAAACATGGACCTGTTTGATTGTTAGGGGATTTTCACATTGTTGCTAGGGTGTTCCATGAGGTTTCACACACAATAAGGGTGTAACTAAAGGCTTGTAGGGGGTTCCAGGTAGTTTTAGGGCATTACAAGGAGGTTGGTATGGCATTCAATTGCTAGAGGGTAGCTTCAGGTTTGCTAGGTGGTTTGGGATTTTATCGACACTCTTGGTGGTTGCTAAGGCAGGTAACTGTGGTGATTCTGTGTGGTTTTCAACAAGTACCGCAAGGTTGTTACATACAGTAATTAGTCCTAATAATGCTAGTTATAGCAACCATAGTATTAATAGTAGGTATAAAAAGGATCCAGATCCAGTACAACAGATGTTCTTATGTATTCAAAGCCTGGTTTAGTGCAATTGTGGTCATCATTTCATTTTTGGAGGTAGTTTAAAAAAAAAAAAGATATGCACAATGCTTTAGGCCTGCAGAACAACCACATAAGCCAACGTCAGTGATACACACCTCCCTCAGGTGTCTCAAAGTTCTTGCTGGGGCTAGGAGGCCCTTCTCCTTTGATATTAAGGACTCTGATGGTGAGGTTGTAGAGGCTGTAAGGCTGGAGGCCTGGCAGACGTCCCTCGCTACGATTCCCACTGAACGTCAAAACCTGCTCCTGCTGCTCTGTGTCCTCCTCGGTCTCGTGCAAGCCACGAATGCGTCGGAAGTATACCTAGAGGAAACACACCAGGAGGTCATTCTTGTATTAGCTTGATGTGCACTTTAGTTCAGTTATTTCCTCATGAACATGGTGAGGGCACCATGCACACATGCAGATTGGCCTATGGTAAAAAGCTTGGCTTGAGAGAGCCTTACTAACAGAAACGGTTTTGTTTCCAGGTAATGTGACCAGATTAGTTCTAGCTTGGCTAAAGAGCCTTGTGTTCATGCCTTCAAAACACAGGTCAAATACAGCACAGATCACATCGATTTACACTTAAAAACTTTTTTTTTCTTTTCTAAATCGCTATATTCAAGGTCCTGAAAATGAATGATACATGACTTTAACCTACTCTGAATTATCAAATAGGACCCCAAAATATAGTTTTTTGGAAGTTGTCTGATTTTTGGGGGTCTGTTTTAATAATTTTATTTACATGACTTTTATGATGAAAGCAAACAGTGAAAGTGCCTCTTTTACAATGAAGCCATAGCCATGGGTCAAATGTGTTTATTAGCTTATTTTCAGTGCAGTTTGGAAGCACATCTTGCACTAATACTGTGCAGATACTTAAGATTTATAAAGGTCTGAGCTAAATATTTTGAGATTAACACATGCTGCCATTTCATTCTGACTTCACAGCAGTATTGAGGGGCGACTGGAATTTTGGATAAAACACTGTTTCACTTTGGTTGGTAGATTGTGACAATGACCAGTTTGTCTGGAGGGGTTTTCACTAGCAACTTAAAGTGAGACTTATTTAAAGCCACTTTAGAAAACTAAATTACCTGAACGTAAGCCATAGTTACTGAAGTACACCTGGCTCAAATGGTAATATTGCTTTAATAAACACCCCTCTGCAGGCAAATGTTCGCAGCTACACATTACACTCTGTAACCAACTAACAAACTTAAAGGTGTATGCACTTTCAACCAGCATATCTCAACACACATCCTTTAGCACAGATTTTACAGACTAAACAAAAGCACTCCCTATATATAAACACACACACTGCAAAATGCCTGCCTCCTTATAAATTATCCAATGAGGTGTAGACACAGATGGCCAACATCTGAGGAAGTTGTACCTGCAACACATGGCAAAAATAAACCACTGGGTGTTTAATGTTTTCACTTTTAATGGAATTAATATTTTCTCTCAGAGAGGCAGCTAAATTAGGGCTTTTTTGTTATCTTTTCATACACTGTTTAACAGTGTGTTGTTGGTTGTATTTATAGCTCATATTAGATTTGGACTTGCTTTGAACTTTATTTTTAATTTCTGTGTTGGGGGAGCAACATACTGAAAGGCTGGCCAATATGTGTCTATGTTTAATTTGATAATTGATCATGTCTGTGCAGTGAATGTATATAGTCAAAGCTTTTGCTTATTCTGTGAATAAACACTGAAAGGGTGCTGTGTGCTGAAATTCAGGGATTGAATACAGGGCAAAATGTTAGATACATTAGTGTTGCTGGGTAATTTTCTCACAATTAGTGTGTGAGTGCAAAAGCTATAACATGCAAGGGTTTTAAAAACCTTATTAAATGCTTGCGTGTGCTTCAGTTTTGTCACTTAAGCCCCACCTGCTACCACCAAAGACATGCTGTAGAAATCACCATTTATCAAACAATACCTTGTATCCTTGTAGTTTTCCTCTAACTGATTGTAAAGAAACAGGCTCCCAGTGTACTTCCGCAAGTGTGCTGTTGTGAACCATGACCTGCACACTATCAGGAGCAGACAGCGGCACTACAGAGACATATGAAAGAAAAGCAGTTAAATTTAAATTCGATTAATTAATTAAATTTATGGGGAAATTACAGTTTATTGATCCCCAGGGGGGAAATTTGTTAGAATCACTACACACAGGCCTGAAATACACACACATGCTCAGGACCTATTCATGCACAAATGGAGAGATGTCAGAGTGAGTGAGCTGCCAGCTGGACCAGCAGTTGGGGTCTTGCTTCAGGTGAAGTGGCATCTCTCCAGCCACCCCGAAGCAACTAGACTTATAAATAGTAAGATAATGATATAAACTGACATCTACCTAACCCACTGCCCAAGTTTATCAAAAATGTAAAAGGCTAAAAAGGATCAATGGTCAAAAGTAGTAACTATGGACTTTCAATAATACCCATGAGAAACAAAATGGCAACCAATGTTGACTGAACCCTCAAAAAAATATTTTCATATTAACGCTGAATCTAATAATAATTGTAAGGTGACGCTAGACAAATTATGTCTTTTATTGATGACTAAAAAGAAAAAACATTTTTGAATAATACAAAACTCTCAAAAGTATATAAAAATCACCTCACATTTGTTGTTGGGTTGGCTCAGTGGGTAGAGCAGGCACACATATACTTTGAGGTTTATGCCTTGACGCAGAGGTCTAGGGATCGAATCCAACCTCCTTTCTCTCTCACCTAACTATCCTATCAAATAAAGGCGGAAAAGCCCAAAAAATAATTAAAATAAAAAAATCTGTTCACTCACAGTCTTCTCCAGAGTATCCAATCACTACTTCAGGCTCTGGGCCGCTGCCATAATCGTTTAAAGCTTGAACCTTGATCTCGTAGGGCACGTACGTTGGAGTTCCAGACACAACAAACTGGGAAACGTTAGCCACAGTCTTTGAGGACCAATCCTCATCGACATCCTTTTGTCTCCATTGCACTTTGTACTCCAGACCGGGCCCATTAGCCAGAAATCCTGTCAGCGGCTGTACAGAGAATTTATTTATTTATTTCTGTCAGTTGCTGTAAAAAAACACTTAAAATATTCTATCTTAACTTCTATCTTTACTTGCATACAGCCCACAATAACAATCTGAAAGGATAGCTTACTGTCCAAGAGATGACCAAGTTGCCAGGCTGTGTTCCTACACCCTGAACATCTGATGGATTTTCATCAGGAGCTGGAAACAACAAAGACATTGATGGTTCAATCAGTTGGTGTTTTTTAATCTTTTAAATATTGCATTAACTTTTTTTCAGAAGGTGACCATGTTAATCACCTGAAGGGTTGGTCCTGTATTGGCTTGACGGCTGGCTGGGCTGGCTGTAGCCAACGCCATTCAGAGCCAGGACTCTGAAGGAGTAGTAGACGTAAGGAGAAAGGTTTAACTGTACTGTGGTGCTAGTACCAGGAGCATCAGTCAGATTGATCCAAACTCCTGGTTGGTGGAGCAGATCTTCATATTGGATCAGAAACTCTAGGGAAGATGAAAAAAAACAGATCAAAGTGTAGTCACTGCCACAAAGAAACAGGAAAAATATATATATTTCTCAAGGTATTCTGTGTATATTTAGCTGTTGTGGCTCATTGCTCATTATGCTAACTACCAAGTTCCTGTCCTGTTTAAACCCACAACGGAGGATTCTGACTTTTTGTGAATTGTGAAAATGCTAAAAAGTGTAGCGTAGTTTGATACATTAATCATTTCATACTCTGTGTGGGACTGTTGTGTTCATCTCCGGGGGTCCAGGTGAGCTGAACGCTCCTCTCTGTCTGGTCAGTTAGTTCCAAGTCCGTCGGAGGGTCAGGGTTCCCTGCAAACACAAGGACCACAAAAAAAATGAAAAGTGTCTCTCTGCTATTTGATTACAACAGGTCATTGATACTGTTTCAATGGAACATTTTGACAATGAAAACAGAGTTCTACAACGCCCGTGGAATAAAAGTACACTAACAAGAGTTGAGCTGTAGACAAACATGCATCTGCATTCAATACACAGCAGGCAGTTTGTAACAGGTGTTATAACATTGTTAAGAAAACCTTGTTTCTTAATGTTGTATTTGAAAATGCAGTATTATTTTGTGCAATTAAACATTTTGAGATCACGCACACCCACGCAGGTGTTTTACTTCCTGCTGATTATACTTCTGCAGTCAATCACATTGAGCACAAACACCTGATAAGGGTCTTAATCAGGCAGGTTTAGTAAAAAAACCTGTATGGTTGAATAGTGTGTGCAGTGTTTTTCACAATACAATCAAATTATAAAATCCTTACCCCATGTAAAACAAAATTAAATAAACATAAAATGGTACAATATGAAATTAAACAAACGAGAAGAACAACCAACATTAAATAAACATTACGGTGAAATGAAAGGTTTTACAAACAAAACTTGACCATAGAAGTTACAAAATCCTAATCTTTGGACAATGTTTACCGTAGACAATAGCTGGAGTAGGAGTTGGCTCTGAGACAGCAAGAAGCAAAAGTAAAGTACAAGAAGAGATGTTAGTGACAGATATTAGAAACAGCAGAAAAGCAGGAAAAATACTGTGGTATTGTGACAATAAGAACTGATACCTGCTATTTTTGAAATTTAAAAGTGGTGAAATAATGGTTTCAGTGTACTTCAATATTGCTATTTGTATATAAATTATAAGGCAGGCTTATTTATATAGCACATTTCAGCATCAAGGCAATTCAAAGTGCTTTACATAAAACATTAAACAGCAGTTAAAACATTCATTAAAGAGAATATAAAAACAGCTAAAATAGAATGAGACAGGTATAAAATGCAAGGATAAACAGTGCAGTGTAAGAAATTAACTATTTTACTTGATGCAGCAAAAAATGCAGCATAAATAGAAAAGTCTTCACCATTTGGACAGAAAGCATACTTGTCCCAGACAACATGAGAGATCTGAAAGGTTCATAATGTAGCATCAGTACAGAAATGTATTTTGGCCCTAAACCAATCAGTGCTTTATAAACCAACAATCGTATTGTCCAATTAAATTCTTTGAGAGACAGGAAGCCAGTGTAAAGAACTCAGAAATGGAGATGTGATCCACTTTCTTGGTCTTAGTGAGGACTCAAGCAGCAGCTGCAATCGGCTGCAGCTGTCTAATTGATTTTTTCGGGAGCCCTATAAAGACAGCATTACAGTAGTCCAGTCAACTGAAGATAAAAGCACAGATACGTTTTTCCAAAGCCTGCTGTGACATTAAGTCATTTAACCCTTGATATATTGTTAAAGTGAAAGAAATGTAGGTTCACATTGTAATTGTCTTATTGTGGCTATTAAATGCAGGTCTAAGTCTATGACTACACCAACATTTCTGGCTTTGTCCGTTGTGTTTAACATTTCCCATTGAACCTGACTGCAAAACCAACACCTCAATTTTGTCTTCATTTAATTAAAGGAAGTTCTGGCACATTCAATCGGTGATTTGTTCAATGCATTTAGTGTTTGTTTTGGACCATATTCCCCTGTAAATGTCTGTGTCGTCCGCATAATTATGGTAATTTATTGTATTGTTTTCCATAATCTCAGCAAACGGAAGCATGTAGATGATAAACAGAAAAGGCCCCAGAATGGAGCCTTGGGGAACTTTGCATGTCATGTTTGTCCGCTCAGATATGTAATTACCTATAGACACAAAGTAGCTTCTGTTATGTAAGTAGGATTCAAACCAGTCTAGTACTGTGCCACAAAGTCCAAATCTGTTTTCCAATCGGTATGTTGTGGTTGACCATGTCAAATGCAGCACTGAGATCAAGTAATACTACTGAAGATTTGTCATTGAAGACTTTAAGAGCAGTCTCATTGCTGTGGCCGAAGACCTGACTGAAAGACATCAGAACAGTTTATTTCCTATGGGCCTGTGATTGCTCATTAGAGACATTAGCCTAGATTGCTTTTTTATTTTAAGAATGCCTTGATTACTGAAGTTTTTAGGACCTGTGGGAAGATATCTGAAAGAAGAGATGTGTTTACAATCTGTTGAAGATCCAAACCCAAACACTTTGCAACATTTTGGAAGAAGCCCATTGACAGAATATCAAGGCAGTAGATTTCAGATGTTGCATAATGTCCTTCAGCGGGTGATTACATAAAAAGTGTGTTATGGTACTTTAACTGTTTTTGCGTGGACACAGGGACCAACGCATATCCTATACATGGTAGGAAGCCACGGACTGCAAGCAGGACAGAAAAGAGGACTGATTTTTTCCCTTTGTGCCGACTCTAAACCAACACTATATGTTGATGGATCAATTATCTGTTTCATTACAATTCTTTTTTTTTAATAGGTCTCCTGAATTCACTGTGTATGATTTCCACACAATCCCTGTTCCATCTGGCAACCTGTTGATTGTAAAATACCCTGGAATGCACTGGGAACATACCTACGACAGTCAGCATAGCGCTTGCTGAGTCCTGGTCCAGGGTGGTATTCTGGATGCAGGTGTAGGTGCCCTCATCTTCATCTCTCACATCTTTGATGGTCAAACTGTCCACGTCCACATCAAACCTGATGACGATGATTAATTTATTTTTCTTTTCTTCAAGTTGTATCAATTCAATTTAATTCAATTCAATTTTATTTATAGTATCAATTCATAACAAGAGTCATCTCAAGACACTTTACAGATAGAGTAGGTCTAGACCAGATAGAGTAGGTCTAGACTACACTCCAGAATTTACAAGGACCCAACAGTTCTAGTAGTTCCCTACACTGTATTACAGTGCAAAATTGTTGCACTTGTTAAAATTGCATTAATTAACATTATAAGTCTTTGTACCTCTCATCATCAGGCAGCTCTCCATTATCTTTGAGCCAGATCACAGTGGGAATGAGGGATGGGTCATGTTTGACTTTACACTCAAACACAGCATTCATTCCTCTCTGTACATCCTTGTACTCTGGCTGTTTCAGGATACGGGTGGGCTCTGTAAGATGGAGGAAAAAAAAGTTTATACTAATAAATAACACAGCTTGACCTAATGGTTGTGAAGGCCTAAAATGTAATCTATTTATGAGCTATTATAGTCTTTAACAGGATAAGTGTCAATATCTATATCTGACCTTTAACCTCCAGGTAGACGTGGTTCTCCTTGATCCCCAGGTTGTTGGAGGCAATGCAGGTGTACTTCCCACTGTGTAATGGCTGGGCCACATGGATCTCCAATGTACCATTCTCGTGGATTACATAAGGGTCACCATTCTTAACACTGGTCTGGCTGTCTTTGAACCTGCACAAAACCGCAAACAACATTGGGTTTAAGTGTTTGACGGTGTTGTGCAGAAAAATTGGGGAGGTAATGGCTAAATGAACAAGACTTGGAATGTCACTGGTGTTACCCATGAAAACCTAATCTGAATCTTACCATGTAATGGTTGGTATTGGTGAGCCAAAGGAGGCACAGTGAAGTAATGCAGGGTTGTTGGTGATGACCTGGTACACTCGGTTGGGTGGAGTAAGCACCCTTGGTGCCTCGGCTATCGATAGAAGCCAAACATTATATGAATCAATATCTTCCCTCTTTCTCACACTCACACTTACAAACACATAAACAAGCACACACCGTGTATGTCCAAAATTTACGACCAACTTATATATCTATGTTCATATTTACAACAAAACAGATGAACTCACCAAGAACATTGACAAAAGCGTTTGCCAACAGGTAACCAAAGTCATTGGATGCGTTACACTGGTAGACAGCACTGGACCCAGTTTTCACCAAGCTAAGAATCACGGTGTCATCATCCACCTTCCGACTGTGGTCCTCGGGTGCGTCTATTACAAGGCAACAGACAGAATTTATGGTCAATAGAAAGAAAAAAAATGTCCAGCCCAAGTTTTTCAACTGCACTATTAAAGTTTTGTGAACGTAGAAACCACTCATAACAATCCTGATGCATTATGTTACACTATATAGAATACCATGCAGTGGAAAAACACTGGGATTGGGAGTTTAGTTCCCACTACAACTTTGCATGTAGATTTATACTCTCTGCTGCTGGTGAATAAATGTAGTACTATATTCTATTTTTTTAAAAGCATGGTCTCATTTACTCACTCTTCTCATTTACTCACTCTCTATGGGGACTCCATTGACAAACCAGCTAATCTTGGGTTTGGGTTCTCCGTTGACTCGACAAGTCAGGATGCCGGTCTCATTTGGGGCGAGGATCAGGTTCCTGGGAGCGCTGACCCAGAAAGGAGCCGCTGTGGATGAGCACCAGAAATAGGAAAGACAGAGAGTGAGATTAATGAGGGAGTGTTGGAAAAAAACAAACTTTCTGTGCCCTTCGTTACATGATAAACGTACTTTAGGAATGTAAAAATAGTTGCATCCAAGTTAATGTATGATTTAAACATGTCAGTTAAAGCTGACATAAAAAAAATAATTTCATACTAGCAATCACAGGGAGTCACTAGATTCAAAGTGTTGCTAGTGTTACCAATCCCACTGCAAATCAGCACATACCATTTGCAGCTTTAGTAGCTCTCTGTGCAATAATTTCTTCTGCCAGCTTTGTTGAATCTCAACAAACCAAGAATGAATGTCCTTAAACTAATACCCAATTCTGATGTAATGATAAAAGAAACTTACACAGTGCACCAGTACAGTGAAAGTAACCTTGTTAACCTGCATACCTTTAACAGAGACCTTGATGATGTGTTGTGCAGTGCCCAGCTTGTTTGTGGCTGTACAGCGGTAGTCCCCGGCATCAGCTTCATTAACGTCAGAAACCTTCAGCGTTTTCTTAAAGTTATGAAAGGACATCCTGCTGCTCGGCAGCTCTCCTCCATCCTTCTGCCAGGAGATCTCTGGAGTGGGCCTGTCACAGAATTAAATCCAACAGGATGTTTTTTTTTGTGCTATTTCTGCATTTTGTTTTCTGTGCTGTCAAATACTTTTTTAAGACCCTGACAGTTTCCTATAAAGCACATTGTTATATAATACAAAAAGGTGTATTTCGCCTACTTACAAGCCGTCAGCAATGCATTCCAGCTCCAGAGTCTCCCCTCTCAGAACCATCTTGGTGCTGGTGATGCCCAGAGGCGTCATGAAACCGGGGCGACGCTCCCCATCTGGGCTGTCTGAACACACGAGGACACACGACCAAATCAGAACCAGACAGAAACATAAGACTTGGAGGCTCCTCTTGCCACACAATGTGAGGAGTTGGGTGAAACCATGAGCTCAGAGGGCCATTCATATTCTCATGAAGGAAATAGGTAGTAAAAACATACACTGTCATGAAGTGAGACATGAAGTGGATTGTCAAAGTGGATAGAACGTCAGTGAGTGAGTGATTCCTTGGAGTTTCATTGCATACTGTATGAACAGCACATCTGAATTAGAGAGCAAGGGAATCTCCCTGAGAGAAGAAGCCGGTGGTTTGTTGCTATGGCAACATTGGGGTCTCATCTTGAAAGCAACCCCCCAGCCAGCCACACACACATCCTTCAGAAGTTCTTAAAGGAAGGATCTAGAGATTTCTTTAACATTCCTTTGCCAAAAGGTCAGAAAATAACAAATTATCCTCTTCCATGTCAAAAGGTGGAAAAAGCGCAATACCATGTTAATATACTAATATCATGCTTCATTTGTGGCCATCTTGGATAATCATTGAGGGTGTGCTTGATGTAGCCGGTCATGAGATCAGTCCTAAGTGTGTCCATACTTCCATGAGAGATGCAGTTATCTGACATTTATTGTTATGCATGTTTTTAAAGGTTTCTCAAACCTTTACCTACAGAGGTAATCATGGATATTGCCGTTTTGCCATGTAAGTAATGCATCGTGCATTATAGTCAAGTCAAGTCATTTCTTTCATATTATATTTAAAATCTATATCTTTAGACCCTTAGTTTGTATAAGGAAACTAACTCCACGTAAAAAACTGAGGACAGAAATGAAAAATGCAATCATGTTTATTAATGTAGTCACAGAGGAGGGGATTGAGGCCAAGTTTTAGGTGTGTGTTGGGTATGGTTAGGCTATGGAGTAAACACAGGGCTGGGATCACACTGAGGAGGCTGAATGGGAATAAACCGGCAGCACTCACCACTATAGAAATCAGTGACATTGTATAAAGCAGCCACAGTCTCATTCATTGTTTCCACTGTAATATAACAGAAAATCATAAGCATGCAAAACTAGGAAAGAAAACAGGACATGTGTTACTCTACAATGGCTTTTTTTCTCTTCAGTGTGTTGCAGCAAAAATGTTAACACATGGTGATGACACTACTGTAACAATTGTTCTACATCATAAAACTCAGGAAAGGTAGAATATAGGAATAAGAGCTCAAACATGTATCTAAGGCTAATGCAGGTTTGCAGGAGCAACACGTGAATTTCAAATGGTAGTTAAATCTCATTGATAACAAAGCGTGAAAAATAATCCATGAATGTAAAATAAAAGGGACTGTAAAAGGAAAAATCTTATATTGGAAAATTTAATCAGAAAACAACAATATAAATGATCAGCAATGCAAAACTAAAATCTACATATATCTACATATATTGTGACAATAATGTATATTCTAATTTTGTGGTAAAGTGTCAAATGAAAATCGAGAAGTGCTAAGCAAATACTATTTGATTAAATCAGTGACTTACTGTCCAGCACGGTAACTGAGATGGGCTGTTTCTGCTGGATAGTTTGTGTGTGAGGAAAGCGAGCATAGCAGATGTAGTCATTCCTGTTGTCTTCTGGGAGAACGTTGGAGAAGTACAAATCTCCATTTAGAGCCTGGGACACTCGTTTATCCAGCGGAAGTCTCTGAAAGTCTGAAGGGCAGGCAAAGAAAGACAGTTGGTTAGTGGTCAGTTCATGGTTTTCTGGGGGTTCATCAAGTGTATTTTCCATCAGTTCCCTCCACAAATACCTCTGGATTTAAGCTAGCATGTACGGGCAGGGTCATCACCATAGTGTGTTCTGACTGAATGTTGAATACACATTACAGAGTGCAATCCTTTTGTCTTGTCTATTGAATGTGATATTCCTATGTCCTTGTGCCATGAGTGCAGACATGTATACATGCAAAGGACTTACTGTTATCCATCCAGAAGATGACAGGAGGGGGCAGCCCTGCAGGGGGTCGGCACTGCAGCACTAGGGAGACCCCCATCTGCACCACAATGGCCTCATTTCTTTCCTTCGACCACAAGGGGGACCCTGCGAGTCACAGAAACATCAAACAAAGGCACTGGAGGCCATAGCATCACAAAAACCCAATGGAAATAATGTAATTTAATATAATTAGAAGTCTTACTGGATTGTCTGATGACAATGTTGTTGGATACAGCGGTGCCATGCTCGTTGTGTGCCGTACACTGGTATGTTCCCTCATAGGCCTCAGCCTTTTCTCCGCTGATGTCAATGACCAAAGTTCCTGACCCAGGCTTCATCAGGACTTTGGAGTCTTTCTCTACATCAAAGTGGGTCCCGTTTCTTGTCCATGAAAAGCTAAGATCAACAAAAAACATAATTCACTCTGTGTTTTCTAGGCTAGAAGCAATGAGGAAACATAAAAGACAGGATGTGACACAGTGTTGGCATGTTTGTTCAAATCATCAAGATGCATTGTGGTCTGTTCAACCATACTGATTGTAATCACTGACTTCATGGCAGATACTTTGACGGATTCTAACTTGATTCAGGGCCTGGGGGGCAATCTAAACTGTCTAATTCACTCTGCCATGTGTGTTTCTCAGGTGGTCTCCATGACAACAGTTGCTATGGGAATTCATATTTTCACCATGCTCCAGGTTAAGGTTGAAACAGATCTCAAATTTAACACGAGAGAACCATACAACTGAATGTAAATCAGGTTTTCCTCTTGATTTCTGAAACTCTTACGTTGAATCTTTAGCACACCATTTTCAATGGTATATATATATATATATATATATATATATATATATATATATATATATATATATATATATATATATATATATATATTCCTTTAATTATACTGTTGACTGGAATGGTAACCAGTGAAATATACTAGCAGAGTGTGTGGCTGGGATGTATTAACAAGCATCAGCGGGCTGGGAGGAGTGATGGTCTCACCTGGGATGAGGCTTCCCCTTGGCCTCGCAGTGGATGACAATGTTCTCCCGCGGATCAAAGATGTAATCCTTTGGGGACTGTAGCGTTATAGTAGGGGGTTGGGGCACTGGAGAAACATGAATAGAAGCATAGTTCAGACACATGCAGTGAAATGTAAACATAGCACATTAGGGGGCTTAAAGAATCAAGCATATGCATGCAACATGCATTCACACAATCAAGTGTAACACCATCAGGAGCTGCAAACAGTTCTATGATCTGATAACAACTTACCAGCCCCATGAACTGACATAAAGCAAGCACCACTCCAAAACAAGCAAGTCACTTCACACAGTAACAGTGTTGAGATAACTGCATGCACATCTATCATTGCTATAACACACAAAAGCAAGTTAAAATAAAGTTTTAAGTGCAAAAACTCAACACTAGAAGTCACAGCAGTGTGGGAGGCAACTTACATCCTTCCAGTACTTTAGCTTTTTGTCCAGTGTGACACGCCGTACCACAGTGATAGAATATTGAGGAAAGGTGTTAGTTTTTGCAAGGTGTCAAGCACAATTTTAGGTGAAATAGTTGCTCGTTCAAGTACTTTGAAGCATTTTATTGAGTCTGCCTGAAGTTTGAGAGATGATTTCCCTCTTTCTTATGTGAAGGGCTTCAGTTCCTTCAGGCAGGTGCAATCAATGCAAGAAAAGTAGTTGAAGACATCATAATGTCATGGTATATAAGGAGACAAAGTTTGTAGAATTGTATTTCATAACTGAAAGCCACAACCTGGATTCCATGCTGAAACATGCAAAGCTGAAAGATAAGAAAACCAGTAAACTGCTGCTAAATTGACAGCAACTCAAGAGCCCATTTAGTGGCCCATAGAGGCTGTAATGTTCTTCATTATGCCCCCACAATATTAAAGCGTTAAATGGATTTTCTATTGCAGTTGTTGATACAAGCAAAATAGTTGGTAAAAAAAAGAGTTTTCAGCATATACTATTTTGGTAATCATCGTAAAAGTGATCATGAAATAGACAATACTTACGATCAAGAGGCACTTCCAGCGCTGAGGTTGTGTGACTCAAGAGTATCAATAGTACGGCTCCAAAGACTGGCACCCACTTCCTGTTCCTGTCCATGGTCGGGTGTGTCATGATGAAAACCTTCTGTCCAGATTCCACTACGCAATCAAGGCCGTCAATGGAGTGACAAAGTATGAATCCAAACTGCAGAGAGGTACAAAAAAAGAGTTTTTAATGAGAAGTACATACACTGACAAGTCTCAAAATGTGTAATGTATATAAGATCAGTCCAATAAAAGGAAAGATATAGGTACGCAGAATATTTAGTCTGAACCATGAATGGAAAGTTTACTTTCCTGCAAGTTCACAGACATTCTTAAAGCTCAACATCCAAATGAAGGGGTGTAAGTCACGAAGTGGCTTGTCCGTTATATAGCATGTCATTCTGCCAACGTAACGACTTTGGCAGGAGGAAAAGACCCAAACAAACTTAAACAACTTCAGCATCCTGCACTTGCCAGTCCTATATTCTACAAATAACACATGAACTGTAAAGGCATTCTTTGAGGAGCTAGCTGTCGTCACATTGCATTTTTCTCAAAACAAGATCGCCACTGGTTCTAAAATCCAATGTGCGGAAAGATTTCCCCTATCTAACACGTGTTTGCCTTTTAACATATGGCATGTGAGCGCACTCGGCCGGAACAATCACAACTCTGCTGCATATATACTGTATCTGCACACAGATTGGCACTTGCATGCACAAAGGCACCACATTAGTGGAAGCATCCTTGCCAGTGTGTCGAATGGATCAAAGTTACACATGAGTGCAAGCCCATGAGCATTAGCTTCTGTTGCGGGGTGGACCATTAGAAAGAGACACAGATTGATACAGCCGCCACAAACACATTGGACCATGATGGCTTTAATGGGGTGTGTGTGTGTGTGTGTGTGTGTGTGTGTGTGTGTGTGTGTGTGTGTGTGTGTTTGTGTGTGGGTGTTTGTTTTTCGATTTGGTATGCTTTGTCTTGCAGTGTGTGAGCCTCTGTCACATGTTCACATGTGCATTAGCCAGAACTCACTTATTAGCAAATGGGTATTAGATCACTGCACCAATCACATCAAGGTACTCCTGTGCATACAATGTTTTTGATGAATTGCACAATAGCAATTTCTTCACATTTAGAAAAATACATTAATTATGAGCACTGGACTGAAATGATTTATTGAAATAGATTAATTTTTTTCCATTGCATGAGCCAGTTAAATCACAGTAGCCAAAGGGAGACAGTAACTCCTGTCAGAAGGCGGCGATAGATTTTCGAGGTGGAGCAGTGTGCTGCTGTCAGGTAAATGGCTCAGTCCACCCTGACATCTTTATTATTCATGACATGCACATGCATCTTTGCACATATAGACTCACAAGCACGTGGATACACAGGAAGCGCACACGCACAAATACACAGGCGGATTGAAGTCTTCAGAGGCAATTGAAGGTAAAACTATCAAGCTGGCTGGGAGTTAGGTCTGTAATGTCTCTACTCTGCTGGAGAGAAGGCATGTCTGGCGACATAGGGTGAGTATCGGTAATGAACACACACAGAAAGTAGTGTGTCAGACTGTATCTAGCTGAGCTAGGCGGAGTGTGAGAGCTGATACACCCCCAGGACACAGCTAATTATGCCGACACGTCCTATTTGATATTACTTTCACTAGTTAAGCAAGAGAGAAGCCAACTGAGAGAGAAAGAGAGCAACACAATGTATGTTATGCACTGAATGCATTAAATGAGGCCATGCACGCTAAACGTTTTAATCTCATTGTGAAAAAGGCAATGTGATATCATGCAAATGTAATAGCCCATCTTGAGATTAATAACAATAATGCTCCATGCTGCTTCAGCAAAAGTCCTTCCCCCACAGCGACACATATATTAAGCCATGCTGGACCTCCGGTTATTTTTTCTCCCATTCTCCTGCTAGGGCTGCTTATAAATGGGACTTTTGTCAAATAAATCAAAATAAAATACAAATAAAGCGAGAGCAACACAAAGGAGAAGGGGAGATGGATGATTGGAATTGATTAACAGAATGTACAAATAGGTAAAAGACATTCAAAACATTATAGAGGGTAAAGAGGAAAGGGAAAGAGGATTTTTTTTGGTAAAAAATAAAATTTGAATCAAGTTTTCTGTTTATCATAATATCATAAACTAAGTTATTTGAATGTTGGCCGTTGGCCAATGAAGAATTGAATTGACGCATAGTAGGGACGCAGGACTGGCCGCTGTCTTGTTAGAAGAAGAGGATGATGACTGCGTATGAAAAAGAGAGTTTCAAGCATCCTGGAAGAAGGACATTCGCTATTGTAAAGGAGCCCGTAAAAGATTACTTGAGGCGTGTTGAATATTTTTATTCTAGTTTTGAGGTCTATGGGAATATTCATGAATATAATAAATAATAAAATCTGTAGTACTGTATGTCAGCTGACATTCCAAAAATCTTTATTATTAGAAACTTATGGGTTTGAAAAAGTACAAGATTTGGATTTTTAATTTTAAAAGAAATACTACTAAATAAGACGCATTCTCAAATCAAAGTTCAATTGAGAAAATCAAATAGAAGTATATATATATATATATATATATATATATATATATATATCAAAATGCTACAGTTAACTGCTCAGCAATTTTCATTGCATGTCAGCTCTAATATGTGATATACTGTAAATGATAAAAGCCTATAACCATAAATAGGGGTAGGGTTTAATGGTTAAACTCTAACTTAAAGCAAAATTTGCTTCAAATTTTTCCTCTTAAAGGAAACATTAAGATTGAAATCATGTCTTTGTAAAAATTAAAAAACAACAACCCTGAAACAGGTTATACATTTTGGGGGACACGCCTATTGTGCTACTTTGCAACAAACATTCAACAAGAAAGCTAGCGTATTTTCCTGTTTCTAGTCTTTACGTTAAGCTAAGCTAAGCAACTAATTATATAAAAAGCAACTATTTTTGTAAAGAATCCCCCAACATTGAAATGTAATATAACTCTTTATTTTGTCCTGTGTGTCTGTCTGTTTTATAATGTCTGACCTGGGTCACCTCTCCAGAGAGGCAGAGAGAGATTAACTGCCCTGGGGTAAAAAAACAAATCAGTCGCCAACACAGATGATTCCCCAAGCACGGGCACAAACACAAAACAGACACAGACATAAACTTAGCTGCTATGTGCAGATGTCAAAATCTCCATATTTCAACCATTTAGAATGACACTAAGTGTTAACAGCCAAAACGGATTAGACATCCCTTACAGCCTTTGATTTGCATGATCATGCACCATCAAACAGGACTTTTGACCTTAAGAGGGCAAACAAGCTTTCGTACCTGTTTAACTGTGCAGCCTGAATTTTCCACAGTTACAGGCTATACCATGAGGCTGTACTGTGCTGTGTGGTGGAAAGACATTTCCCTTGAGGCAAATATTATCCAAAGAAAGACGCTCACAGAAACACACATATGCAGCCTTACATTCATCCTTAAGCTAAGTGGGTAGTAATCATTTGCCGTTGCTCATTTGCCAAAGATGAAGACAAAGAGGATTTAAAGGAGGATGAGTGGGTAACTTTGGCTAGTAGGCGGGTCGTCTCTCATCCTCCTCTTCCCTCTCTTCTCTGACTCATTGGTCAAAGCCCAGAGGTCAAAGAGTCACCCTGAAGCTCTGCCTTTCCATCATGATCACTCCATCCTTGTCTTTCTTTCACTTCCTGTCTTCCTTCCTCTATTTCACTGTCATTTGGTTCTTTGCCATCTTTCCTGTCCACGAGCACAGTGGCATCCAGTTTGTCAACCTGAAATCGACAATTTACATTACATTACATGTCATTTAGCTGACGCTTTTATCCAAAGCTTAGAAATTGCTATATATGTCAGAGGTCGCACTTCTCTGGAGCAACTCTGGGTTAAGTGTTATTCTCAGGGACACATTAGGTGATTTATCGCAGTGGGAATTAAACCCAGATCTCCCAAACCAAAGGCATGTGTCACAGCTACTGCGCCATCACCACCCTTTAGGCCTCAATGTAACATTTGCGCGAAGGAAGGTGTTCAGTGGATGTTTTAAAGAGGACACTTTAAAGGATGATAATGGCAGATGTCCACAAGCCATTCCTACATCTATGCCCTCAAAAAAGTCAAAGCTTTATCCTCAAACATTCTCCCAAATGATGGCCGCCCTCTGTCGCTCCTTTCCAGCTCAACAGTGAGAGTTTGCAATGATAGCCTGTACTAGGAGTCTTCGTTAATGAATGAGTCAATATGACTCACTCCCATATAGGAAGCCATAAAAGTGTACCACACAACCATTATATAAGTGCTTATTGAAAATGCAATTCAGTGGCATGGTCACACAGCAGCTATGCTTCTGAATTAATCCACTTTCTGTTCCTATGTGCCACCACACATTTGACTTTCCATAACCTGGATCTATTCCCACTTTTGCTTTGTGCTTGTGGACTGAGCTGAGCAGTCCGCATTTAAGGGTCTATTGAAATTAAATTGCTGTAGATTTAAATTGTAAGTAAAATAATTTGGTAATAGCTTACAGCAAATATCAGATATGACAGACTTTGGTAATAATTTCTCAATAAAATTACCTCAAAAAAGCAATCACAACATATCTACAGTTGAGATGAGAAAGGACTTTGAATATATTAAATACTCAGTATATAACCAGAGCCAACAATTCTCAAACACCAAAGGATGACATGAAGCCTGCTGACACAAACCCAACTGTCTTCCTGCCTTTCAGTTTGCAAACCCTGAAGCAATGTGCTAAGTTGGTCACTCCGCAGCCTTCAGTCACACTGAGAGACACTGAGGCATGACAGCCTGACTAAACAGATGAGTGGGGAGGCAAAGGGAGTCAGGAAGAGAATTAGAAGTGGTGGTGGGGGTACACAGTCATCTACAGTCACATCAGATCACAGTAACAGAGGTATTTCTAAGACAATAGACACAGATTCCGACCGCTTTTAGCCAGACTGGATTCTCTCATCTGTGGCTGAGTAAAGAGACGGATCACTTTTTGAAAACACTTTGATGCAACAATGACAGATTGTATACTATAACTTTTAGTGTGTCATAAAATTAAATTCAACATCAGTTGTGTTTTCTTCGCAGGCTGAAATTCCAGTCCTTTGGGTAGACAATCAGCACATGCATCATAACACACTAACCAGACAACACTGAACTGCGGTGGCCTTCGAGCCTTCATACAGACTGAGTGTCTCCAGTAACCAGGTCACTAGAAAAGGAGCTGTGAGCCATGAGAGTCCCAACAAACCCACAGAGAGAAACTGCAGCCTAAATGTGAAGCCACTGTGACTGCAACTTTACTGTTGACATTTGAGAAGGCAGACTTTCACACTTTTGTTAGGGGGGGATGTGCATCTCAATTTTTTCTTTCTTTCTTTCTTTTAAAACTGTGTAAAAAATGAATATCAGTAAAAAAGCCAAACTCCCTGAATCTAACAAGATAGTGGGAAACAAAAAAGAGGACACTGACAACCCTTTTATAAATACACATAAACAGATACGGACCAACACCTACACCAACAACTATAGGAGCTTTAATATTTCGCTTTTTCTCATACAGGGTTGGGGTGTTGAACACACTTCCAGTGTCTAAAGACATACCAGTCCTCTGTGTAAACACATGAAGTAAAGGCTGACCCCGAGTAGAGAACACCAACCTCCTCTAAGCCTTGTCTCTATATCTGTCAATTTGATAACTTTATTGGCCATCTGTTCTGTCTCTCGTTCCCATATCTCTCTTTCCGTCTCCCTCCTTGTCAAACCCCCATCAAGCAACCGGTCTGCCATTAACAAAGCCAATTGTAAGGTGAGAAAATGGCCCTACGTCTTCAGGGCAAAGCCTTGACTGGACTTTTTGATCAAAAAGGAAAACAAAGGGGTAGCGCTGCATCGCTTATCCGTTTTGATAGATGGGCTACTATTCATGCATGTTTCATATCTTTTTACTAAGTGAAGTATTATTTACTAAAGCACATTTGTGCCACAGACAATAGCTGGATAATGTTACACTTTCCTTACCTTGGAAAGTAAGGAGATACATTATTTGAGGGATGGGAATAAAGCACTCACTCTCAAGCTAAATAGATGCTATGCAGGGTGGGATACAATGTGTATTTTCTGTTAAACAAACACTTGACACTGGGAAATGCAGAGGGGAGGTGTGGAGTTTATTTTAAAAGCAAAAAAGACTTCTAACTTCTAGTGAAGATGAGGTAATAGCGAACTTGCTTTACTGGTGTGGTTTTCTTTCCAGGGAAATGTTGTAACTGTCACGTTTCCTTGTCAGGAATGAAAGATAGCATCATGAATCAACTGTTGATTTAATCGGAAGCCGTCAGCTACAAGTTATTGTAAAATAAGCTTTGACTAACACCACTTCTTTGCAGTAAAAAGGACAGAACTGGCAGCCTCTTTGTGTCCTATAGCCCCCAAACCGGATCCCACACAGCCACCTAATCACAACAAACTATCTCAGCATCTTTTTGCACGTGCGCACATCCACACAGAGGGCTTTCCCTGTTTGGGGACAGTTTTTCTAGCACCATCCACAGAATCCCCCAGCGCCTGCTTTTCTCTGAGGCTTTGTGAAGCGCTGATGGTCAGCACGCCGCCCCCTCGCTCATCCGCACTTCTACAACCACCCCATGGGGGCCATTGTCCTTCATGTTGTTTACCACTGGCATAACGCTGAAACGGCAGGGGTGTTCTAGGGCACAAGGTGATGCCTCCGGGAATAAAAAAATATATGCCCACAATTCAAACGGGTTCTTTATTGACTCAGAAAGTGTGCAGTAATGACAGAAAAGAAAATGCACAAATATATGTTTTTAGACCAATTCTGCTGTCCAAAAGCAAGATTCTTTACAGAAAAGGGGCATTGTCCTCTGCATAGGTGAATGCATTATTCTTCATTTACATATAGTTTTAAAACTTGGGGTGTTGTATGAGCACGGTGTTGAAAGTACAGTCTCAAAAGACAAATGTAAATCAACATTTGGCCAATTTGACATTAAGTTATTAACCAAAGCCATATTCAATATACAATAAAAGAGAAGGTAAAGCTTGTGCCTACTGCTCAAGGAGGCATTAGACAGGATACCGCAGAAACCTATCTTGGAGAGAATGTACACACTTATATAACAGAAGAAAAATTGAAAGTGAAACATATATTTATCTATGTAATGTTATTCTATGGTTTAACAGTGAAATACAGAACCACACTACAGACCAGAGTCTCTGGTAATAGTGACGACCAAAGGTTAAGATACAAAGATCTGCTGAGCCCTCCACCCATAACTAACTTAAACCTATTGCAGTAAATTCCACTGCATCTCCCAGGACTTTTAAATCCCTGATATGCATAGCCTAAGAGAAGTATATTATTATTATTTCCTGTTCCCCTGTTCCATTTTTCCTATTCAGGGAATTTGAGCCGCCCTGCCCTTCCATGAACTGAATCTTGACAGCTTTGCTCCAGGCAGATTCAGGTAACAGAGTGATCCTCCCTGAAAAGCGGGAAGGGAAGGACATCTCAGAAGGTGTCACATCTGCCATTTTATAAAGGACTGATGACAAAATGCTTAAAACAAATAAAGAACACTTTAGAGTGAGCATTAAGTGTGTTTTCTAAACTAAAAATACAAACAAAGGACTATGTACATGTACAGTATGTATTTAAAATACAAAGAATGAACATTCAAAAATATATTGAAATTACTGTAAATTGTGATTTTGTTAAACCAAGGTGCAGTATTAAGCACTAGACCCAACCATGTGTAACTCGTAAAAAGCCATTACTGATAGCTGCCATTTACAATTCGCTTCATCTGACATCCAATTACAGCTCTGTGATGTTTGGACAATTGCACACATTTTGCCAGGCGTATGGACCGGTTTGTTAGCTGCCCGGGGCTTGGTTGGGTGTGTGCCCATGTGCGCAGTGTGTGTGTGTGTGTGTGTGTGTGTGTGTGTGTGTGTGTGTGTGTGTGTGTGTGTGTGTGTGTGTGTGTGTGTGTGTGTTGCCTTCTAAGGTCATCTTATCGAAAGCTGTGGGTTCAGCCAGAATTGAGGGTCATGCTGGCTATATATATGTGTGTGTGGGGAGTTCTATTGTGTGTATGTGTGTATGTATGTGTGTGTGTGTGTGTGTGTGTGTGTATTTATGAACAATTTTGTATGTATGACATTAAGACTACAAACTGAATCTTGTGTATCATTAACTAGCCAATAAAGTCACACATTCTAGTGGAAACAGAGGTTTGGGTGTAAATGTTTTTCATAAATATGTGTCAACTTGTTATAGAAAATATCAGAGCAATAATCACCTTTATATGAAACATATAATGCCTTTAAAAATGTGATTTCAATCAGTGTATTTCTCTCCCATTTGCCAGTCATAACCTCCCTTTAAAAAAATCAAAATCTAAATAATATAATCTTTCAGTCTGCTGCTCTCACCACTGTCAGAGTCTAGTATATAGCGATCCAGTACATTAAGTTGTAAAATTGTCTGCAAAATCACTGTTATAAAGTTTGAAGTGTCAGGTTTTAATTCCTAATACCTAGTAAATTGAACAGCAACACACAAATGATCTAAAAACTGATTATCTAAAAAAAAAATAGAACAGTATGTTTTAGATAATATTTAGCAGTAGTGTATAATTAACAGAATAAACTTGTAGCTGATGAGCTACACCATGCAAAATAAAACCTAAAATCAATAGTTTGTCTCATTTTAATACAGTGTGACAATGTGAATGTAGCCACATAAATCAAGCTGAGGTTGTAAACCAGCCAAGTCTCATTGCTATTCCTGGGTGCTACTGCTAGGTAAAAGGTATTGATGAGCAGATGGATCCACGTGGCCTTGGTACGTGACTCTGGGCTTTACTGTGATGTGAAGTGTGTGTGTAGTGTCTGTGTGTCCTTCAGGTCAAAACCTTTTATGGCTTATGTTCCTACTGTACACATCTTTTCCATTTTCCTAGGTCAATCAAGGTCCCAAGACCTTGTTTGTAGCAGCTTCATCACACCCTTCAAAAGCGGAGTACGGGACATTCGGCGTACTGATAAAGTATCTATTCTTAGGGCTAAAAATGCAACGTTTTATTCCCATGGGGTGTGAAAATTGGTAATATCGTGTTGTTTGGGGTGCATGAAAGTACACAGTAAATTGGATGGTGGTGGTGAAAATGCAACAATAAGGATAGATATAGAAATATTAAGGCTAAAATAATAAAAGAAATGTAGTGTATGGGGGGGATTGAAGTAGATCAGGCTGAAATGTTATAGGAGAGAAAAGTACATGATGGGATGGGAACGGGGCAGGAGGTGAGAAGGGGGAGGGCACTGATTGACACGTTATGGCAAAACAACAAGCTGGCATGCCCATTTTTCTTCTCATCCACCCATCTGTTCGTCAGGATTACTCATATAGAGAGAGGGGTGGAGGAGGTGAGAGGAAGCTGTAGGAGGGCAAAGACTGGGTTAGGAGAGGAGATCCATCACCACAACCAACAATAACTGAATTCAAACCACTTTTCCATGACATATTTTCAGTAAACTGCTGTGATAATGACTTACTGTTAAAATTATGGATCAGTGCAATATAGTGCTCCCATGGGGCTATTCAGGTAGCAGTGATAGTAATGAAAGGTGGAAACATTGTAGTGGTATGTTATGTAATACTGTGCTGCAGTGCCTGCTCTACTTACTAAGACATGGCTCCCTACTGACAAATATTGATATATTTATATTTTACTGTATATTTTATTTTATATATTTTACTTTTTTTAAAGTTTTCTTTTAACAAACAAAAACTTCAAATTCAGTGTCACTCTTCAGAATGCGTTGTGTGTATCCATAAGGTCTAACAAATTAGTGTTTCCTTATAAAACATTTGTAAAGCCAATAATGTTTAAACCGCTGGAAAACGACTATTGTTTTTAGAAATAATAGAATAAAATAAATAGAAGTTAACAATTTGGAAAAATGTGCTGTTTTATTTCATGCATTATGCCTGCCTGTGTGAAACAGCATCTGTGTTGGGTCATGTGTCAGCAGGTGAGCAGCAGGTGACACCAGGACATGTGGCTCCTATTTTTTTCAGTCGTGTTCAGACTAAGTCCTCGTCCAAATACATGCTGGGTATTCATATTGTCATGTCACCTTTCTGGGTATGGACATTTTGTTATTTTCAGTGTTGTTGTTTTTAATTGACGCTTAAGGCTTTTTCTAAGTTCACAATTCATTGTATTCCAAAATAAATTGCAAAGCTTTTAGCAGCACATTGACTGAATTAAGGACTGATCTTTAACTCTTTCACTAACAGAACAGTCTTTTAAACATGAGCCCAAACTGACACCACATCTACTCACTAATATTCTTTCACTTCCCGTTATAAGTTAATTTCTGCAGCTCTATAATTGTACTTATTTTGTTTTTATCATCTAAAGGCAACAAAACAAGCCTAAGACCTTAAATCACAGCCACAGGGAGGTTGCAACAGCATGAAGCTACTGTACTTTGCTGGGTAAATATCTGTAGATACCAAGAATGCACAGCAAATTGCATGAATCAGTCACTGCCAGCTGTAAGACAAGGCTTAAAACTTTCCATCAATGCTGACCTTTTGTATTTGAAGTACAGCCATGGTTTAAAAATAAATAAAATGCCTTTCCACTGCATTTCCAAACACGAATATGTTTGTAGTGCTGTCAGTGACAGCCACACTAATGTACATCCATTTAGTGCATATATGAATTCAAGCCACAGTACAGTAATCCCCTCAGGGTGATACTAAACACAGGACACAGCCGCCTATATCACTGGGACACATGCACACAGCCAGACAGGTCATTAGCAAAAATTGTGATCAAAAACTAGAACAGGAGGTTTGGGTGTTCAGGAGAGACGCTGATTCACACATCCAGTAACATCAGTGTGTACACAGCATGTAGGAGCAGAGAATAACGTCACAAAACACCAAGGGTTACCAAGAGCCACATAACGGATACAATAGGAAAGCAGAGAAAGTACATTCATCTGCAATATCTGATTTATCGCTGAGGATTTAATCTCAGCCACTGTCTGTCTTCAGGAAGTGGTTTAAACCTGTGACCTGTGTAATGGGGCTTGGGTTTTTCACCCAAAATTAACCTTTTGAACTAACCTGTTCTTAAACAGTGTACACTCATGAGACCACACGGTATAATCTTATTCTACATACAATCATAAAAACTGTGCTGACTATTATTGCCGGTGATATTGGGCAGACTGGTTGCAGTTGGTACAAAGGTGCAGCATTTAAAACTCTTCATAGAGAACTGAAGTCCCTGGTTGACAAAAGATATATCTACTAAACGCAGCCAAATATAATTGAGACAAAGGGACATATTTGGTTCTCAAAGCTAACAGACTTGAATCCATTCATCAATACAAGGCCGGTGTCACACACACAGCACAACATGAATACATGGGCACATCCTCCTCACTCTCCGGGGAATACCCAGTAAATTAATGTGTCTTGCTGAACACAAGGACCTTCAATCAATGACCAAACTGTCTCCAGTCAGTTTTATTACTTTTACCTCCAGTGGGGGATACACACAAATGACACAGTGCCCCCCCCTACCCCCAAACAGGCTTCCCTTCGTGATCGTGAATGCATTATCATAATCTCTGGAGGGACTCTCCATTCATCTCACATTAGCAAAACAAATGTGACAGACAAAGAACACCGGGCAATTTAGACGTGTAGCCATTAAAACTGTAGTTAGCTCAGAGGAGAAAGACTAATTATGTGAGTAGCCATTAATACGCCTAGGTTTAACTGTTTGAACTCATCGGGTATTGTGAAGGATGAGGAAGGGCTCTTTGAACTCCCCGCAATGACATGGGTGAGTAGCTGCTGTCACTGAGTAAGAGAGAGTTTGGAGGAACGCCAGAAACCCAAACCAACCCCAAGCCATGACAAATTACCATGGAAACAGATGGATGGAGAAAGGCACACAGGAAAACAAGGATTATTTGTTAGTGTTTAACATCATTAAGTTTAAGTGTAAATGTACCACATTGAATTGAATGAATTTAGTAACCAGAACTGAACTGAATCAAAAACTGAACTGAGACCAGAGAGGGCAGAGATGAAGGGGGGGGGGATGTTAATGAACAGAGACAGGGATGCACCGAGACATCAGAAGACCCCGGCAGAAGAGGGAGAGCGAGGAGGATTGGAGAGAAAAGAGAGAGATAAAGAGAGAGAGAGCACATGAAAAAAAAAATGAAGGGCAAGTGGGAATCAGAAACATACATTATTAATGTTCAACTCTAAAAACGCTTCATAATTAGAGCACAGGAGAGACGGGTGGAGAGAGATACTACATAGAGTAGAAAAAGAGAGCTGTGAGGTGGCAGAAAAGAAAAACTAGCAAGCCTGACCCCAAGCTCCAGCACATTGCCATGGAGATGAAAAGACAGACAGACCAAATAAAAACGAATTTATCATTATTTTAACTTTTTAGGAAATATGCTTGTTCACTTTCTTGCAGTTAGACAGTATGATTCATATTGCTCTACAAGATACAGGAAATACTGAAAATAGGGGGATACCGCTAGCCTAGCTCTGTCCAAAGCTAATCAAATCCACCTACCAGATCACCAATGAACACATTCTATCTGTACAAAAACCAAAGTGTGAAGACGAGAATGTGCTGTTTTATGGCCATTATGTCCTGAATTATTTCTTGGCCAGGAGCAGTGACTTTGAAGGATCTCGGCTGGTTGCCTAGCAAACTTACGGTAACAACAAGACTCCAGGAAGTACAACCACAAATTCTTGTCTTTACACTTAGATTTTTGTAACGTGTTAATTAGTGTGCTTTAAATGTGCCAGTATGTGGATTTTTTTTTTCCATCAGACAGAGCCGGGCTAGCTGTTTGTCCTTGTATTCAGTTTTCAAGCTAAGCTAAGCTAACTGGCTGTGAGTATTTAACAGACAGACATGAGAGTGGGATCAAATCTTCTCATCTAACTCGGCAAAAAAGCAAATAAGTGTATTTGGAGAGAGAGACCTGACAGGCATTGTATATTAAAGTGAGCCTTCAGAAAAATTCATCAATAGAAAATAGATCTAATTGGTTCCCTATATCTTCAGTAAGGAACTAAAAATCTCTATGACAACAGTGTGAATGAGAAATTAAAGCTCTGTGAATATTTAAACATTCCCTGGTGATAAAGGCCAGTGTTTCTCTGAATGTCCTTAAAACCAACTTCATTGAGGTCGCTATGTCTAAATACTTAGACTGTATGTCCAAAGCCCAGTGCAAAACCTCTCAGATCTACTATCTATCTCCTGTTTCAATTAGCTGCCCAGGTTTATGGATCCACTGGGAGCAAGTACACTGCATGTGGACATGGTCCATGGGGTGGGAGGGGATTTTGCAGGCTGTGATTAAGTAACTGACCCGAGGCATGAATAGAAATGCTGTGGGTGCGTGTGTGTGTGTGTGTGTGTGTGTGTGTGTGTGTGTGTGTGTGTGTGTGTGTGTGTGTGTGTGTGTGTGTGTGCGTGTGCGTGTGTGTGTGTGTGCGTGCAACACACATACAGGAGTAAATTAAAGCAACCTCTATGTCACCTCACCATTAAAGTGTTAATACACATCCTCACAAACCCCATACACAGAGCAGACAGTACTTTCAATGTGGGCTAAAATTACTCTTAGTGACCAAAATCTAATTTTAAGTTGCTTGAAATCTATTTAAGGAGGGAAAATATATTTGGAATTCACCAAAAAATTAAAGCCTCAATATTAATAGAAGTGGTAGATACTGCTAACAATATATGCAATAGAAATTTCTGTATCATTTATGGTTTTGTTGCTATTATTGTTAAGACAAATAGCTTTTGTTTTCCTTTTGTAAATTGTACAGTTGAAGCCTTGTAATTCTAAAAAGTAGGTGTTAGCAGCCATCCAAATGGATCCGTCCTTTTTTTCTGTGCCCACTCTCTCCCACCAGTCTGGGAGGAAAACTGTGTAAAATAATCTGCATTGCTTAAAGACCAGTGCCTAGGCTGCCATTAATGAACTTTCTCCCTCTTGAGAAGACGTTCCAGACACCAGTTGCCCTGGAGCTGGCCTGTGCAAACAACAGAAAACACAAAAGCCTCACATTTGCTTATTTAAACAAATATAGGATATCAGCAGCACTCCAACAAAGGGAAGAGGTTAAAGCATTTGCCTTTCAGTTTCAAGGTAAGAAAAAAAGTTTGTCACATTGCCAAGCAACGTGATCTAAAGTATATTAATGCTTGTGAGACATGTTGCCACAGTGACTTGACAGTCAGCTATGGAAGCAGTAGCACCTGGGCAGTGATGACTTTGTCTGGAGCCTGAACGTTGTCTGTTAATCAAGTATCAGACATACCATCTGCGTTTGTGATACTTGATGATATTTTGGTGTAGGCCTTGGGGTTAGTTATTAATCTCCCTGTGAGTATGTGTGTGTTCTGTGCCCATGCACATCTGTTTTCATGTACCTATAGTCATAGAATAAGACAAATGACCTAATTAAGATGGTTGGGTTTAGTGCACCATGTTATTGGGTTGTATACAGACAATGTTCCACACTGCCATTTACAAAATCCCCTGGCACATGGATATTAAACCTGTAACTTGTGATGTTGTTGCTTCACATTGGTGGTACAAAGCTTTATCAGGAAATACATTTGCATTGAAAACTAATATTATGTAAATGCATGATTTGTCTCAGGAATGGCCTATATATGGTAAAAGAAAGAGGACCCAGAATAGACCCATGAGGCACCCCACCAAAGACAGAAGCACAGTTTACAGTTTAGAGTGTTTACATAAATGGCAAACAAAAGTCTAAAATGTCAAAATTGCATGATCTTTCTAGAGGTAAGGCTAGATTGAAAAATGCCACAAGCCTGTGCCAGGATGGCCTTTACAGCTGCTTCAGAAGTATCCACGGAAGAGTTCAAACCCATACATTCCCTTGTAATGTTTGTATGTGTGTGTGTGTGTGTGTTGAACACAGAGACTGAGATGAGGGGGGTTGGTTACCATGGCTATTTAAAGTTTTTAATTTTAACAGTCTGTGAGCATCCTTCGGATGACAGACAACACACACAGTTTGGTCCCACACAAAAAGAGCAGTCAGAGGGAGCTGGGTTTAATCAGAGAGATTTACTGCCGCCTGAAAGTTTTTTTTCTTCCCTCCAGAGGTTAAGGGGACAATTCTCCCTTCCCCACTGTTCCCACTTGACACCACACAATGCATGCAATGAAGTCATCAAGAATGTCACACATACACACAGAGATGGTAAGAGCAAGAAAGATAAATCAAGATTGCGGAACAGTAGGAAGTAGCATTCCTCTGCTGCTGAGCCTGCTAAGCTTTCTGCAGCTAAAGGGGAGCATATTGCAAAAGTGTTCAGGTATGAGAGCTCTTTGGGGATTGCATGCAATCATCAGAGTCATTATACTGGCTCGACAGATAGGGACTCTATTAAAGCATGAGTGAAGCGGGACAGGAAATATGTAGTCTGTAGCAACAGACAAAAAAATAAAATAAAACTTGATTTGTAAGCTGACTGAAAAAGACGGGCAGTTTGGCTACCATCAATGCAGATGAAAAACCTTACTGTATGTTGGTCGGCTCCATTAAATCAGTCACAGTGAGAGAGGGGCCTGGCGTAGAGTTTAATTTCTAATCTATTCTGAGTGAGTATCTTACAGAGTTACAGTCTTTTTGTACATGATTCCTCGCTGATGTGTTGCTGATACTAAGCAAACTAAGAAACACTTTCCCAAAGCATAATGTGGCAGAAATCCCAATGCAGCCTTTTAGGTGGCCATGTACTGCCATAACTGCAGAAGCTTGACAAGAACAGTCCAGGGTTTAAAAAGCTAATGAAAACAGTACAACTAAAGCTAATTCAGCCATCAAAATGAAACGCAACAGTAGTATGTGGCCTTGTGGCCATTGTGCAGCATGGAAAACTCAACAGACATAGATAGAGACACAAATGTGAGAAACTAACGTTAAGACAAATTGGATAAAACTAAGGCCACTTTCATACGTACCAAAACAATCTTTTTTTCCACGTCTTCCCTGGCATCGTTTCAAGAATATTTGCATCCAAATGGATCCATTTTTAAATGACTCAACAAGCTACTTCATATCCCAGGCCTATAGGTACAGCTGTTTCTGCTACAGAAATTCACCACCAAACGGAGAAGAAGAGGCAGAGAATGCGCATAAAACTTACATGCTGTATACAAACGACAGTATATTTTGCCCTAGTAACCCTAATAGACTCAATATCTTCTCCAGCAGGAACACCAGCATGTAGTCTGCCATTGTTGTTGTTATGATGCGTCGTCGCGGGATAAGAGGTCGAGGGGTGTGGCGATGACATCATTGATACGCATCCTGGGATCAGGTTTCAAACCAGTCGATTTACAGGATTTGTTTGAACGATCCGCCAAAACAATGCAATACATGTGTGTTTACACCAAAAAGTGTTTCCCTGTGGATGGCCCCTTAGACTACGTTCAGACTGCAGGCAAAAGTGACCCAAATCAGACATTTGTCATGATTCTGCACCGGCGGGAGTTGGCCCTAGACACAGACAGTAAAATGTAACCCTTGACTAGGCTTACGAAATTGATAACAGTGATGGAGCAAGTCAATGGAGGGTGAGTGAAGTGTAAGACTTAATTAGTGTATGGGGAGATTCTTCAATCAAAACTATAAGGATCATAGCGTAACCGCTCAGTTTTTGAAAAAATAGCAATTGAAATGGAGGAACGGGCACAGGAGAACAACATTTTGAAATAAAAGCGAAAATACTTTCTTTTTCCATAGCCTCCTTAACTTTAGTGCAACAGTGTGCTGCGTCGGATGTCATTGTTATTGTTCTTTTGCGCATGCGCGTTAGTTAAAAACCGCATAAAATTCACACTGGAATCTGATATAAGCCACATTTTAAAAGATAATGTGAACAGCCAAAAATAACATCAGATCAGAGCAAAAATTCAAATTAAGCATTAAGACTTGTGGTGTGAGCATAGCCTTAGTTGTCATTGTACTTATTTATCAATTAAATCAAGAGTATTTCCTTTCAAGATAAACAAATATTGCTAAAGAAACCAGATCTGTAACTGGCAGGCTGTAGCTAGCATCACCATGGAGAGAGTCAAGCAGAATAACACCCAGTGTGCTCAACCGAGCAGATCTTGGCCATCAGTGACATGACATGTCATAAACGCATTGGAAAAATGCCCAAGCACCCTAGAGACCATCTTATCTAAAGGAACAACACAAACGGGAGGCAAGAGAAAGACAAATATGGAGACAGAGGTAGAGTGAAAATGAATGGAGGGCAATGAGAAATGGAAACATGGAAATGAGAGTGTAAGGAACAAAGGGCTGTTGACAAGGGTGGGCAAACAGTGGAGGATATAGACCTATAGGATGCCTAGGAGACATCTAATATTGACTGCATATCTTCTGCCTAAAGCAGAGAAAGGCAGTAGAAGAGTAACAGAGGATTTAGGCCTCCTGATATTAGTAACATCATTGGAGAGGGATTTCTCTATGTGATCTCATTTATGTAGGACTCCTCACAAAAACCTTGGCTCAGGCTTAAAACTGTGATGAGGAAGCGACAAGCTCACACAAAGGCTGCTCAGACACCACCAGCTTACTGTGACAGTCAAGTGTAGATTTTACACTTGCCGCATTCTGTTTGGCATTGAAGCTGTAACCGAGTGAGATTACTGTAAATAGAATATTACTACTTTTTTAATGGTTAAACAAAGCCCCTATGTGGAGAAATACACCAGATTGTAGCTTTATCATACTGAGAGAGGAGAACGCACGCTCCTCAATCTTCTGCTAGTCTCACACCGCACAAACAAAGCACCACACAGCTGTGCATTTGGTATATCCTGCAGCAACCGTAGGACACAAGACTCTTTTGAAGGAAGATCAAAACTGAAGATCAGCGGTGGCAGTTGATGACATTACTGGATTAGCTATTTTTAGAAAATATGGTGTTTTATCTTGCATTTCATTTTCAAGTATGCCTCCCTCAAGATTTCTGTGTGTATGTAAATGTGGGTATGGATCAGGCTACGCATGTCCTGCTGACAGTACATCCATCATGATATTTTAGTCTTTATTCCAGATTTTGATGGAGCTTGATGACCATTGTGCTTTCACACAGATTATACCAAGGTGAATCCCAGCTATTTAGGATTACCGGCCTGATTCTGCCACGTCCACAAGCCCTGAGCCTTTGTGTGTATTTTGTAGGAGATAGGTTTGGAATAGTTGCAATGATCGTTATGGGCACAACATAACTGAGAACAGTGGAAAAACTAATGTGCATGATTGGAGTGAGATGTGATCATTTGTGTGTCTGTGCATGTGCAGGGCTAACACACAGTGACTAATTACACTCCACTCAGCAGTTCCACTAGATTAAATGTGAAAGCTCTAAAACACACACACTGCACTAGACCGGTTAGACTTGACATTAACAGTCCACTTCTGAAAAAGGACTTAGAGATACGAGCAGACAAACCAGAGCGCTACCTAAACAGCAGTGTTATGCAGGAGTAGCCAGGGCTCTCAGGTTCGCTGAATGAATGTGCTTGTGTGGTGTTTTTTTTACATTTACAAGTGCTGTATGTTTATATGGCCCCTTACGGTCAAATAAGCACTCAGCAGCCCATTGTGTAGCATTTGCCTCCGTAGCTCTCGACTTTGCTAATTGAGAGCTACGGAGCCTGAATTTTGTGGGCTAACAAAAGCAGTAATAGAAGCAACAGAAACCCCATGCAAATGTTTCCGAGGCCACCCTGAAATATGTGATAGCCATGATTCACGACCTCACCTGGGCAGCAAAAATGCCAGAGCATGGTCCCACTTATTTGGATGCTGTCATGGTTCAGTAATGCAGTGATGTCGTTGCTTCCTTGCTGCGGTGTGCAGGATCCCCGTTGCATGAATTGGACAAACGTGCATTGACGTATTGCAATTCATACACATGGATTCAAATACATGAACCCATGCTACTATATTTGCTTACCACCTTTGTCCTGCTTCTCCTTAAACAAATTTACAATGACACACAACATTGACCAGCAGTCGATCCAGTGAACAAAACAGACAGCCACGCCTGTCTGTGGATCAAAGACTCACAGATTTACAATATGCTAATATCACACTCTTGCTATAAAAACCCTTATGGATAAAAATGTCTGACAATAAAAATCCATTGAGGAAACACTCTCTGTGTGTCCCAATAACCTCGTTATTTGACACCAATCTTAACTGAGGACTGCTTCTGTCTATCCTTTGACACCCTTATGTGGTATATGGAAATCAATATTTTAGGAGATAGTTACTATCACACCTGCCAATCTCTGACAAAAACACCTCTTCCTTTCTTCATCTCTGAAGAGTACACTCAAGAACATCCGGTATCTTACATTAGTTAAATCACAAAACCTAAAGTATATAACAAGCCTGAAAACAAGATCACAAAAACATGTTTGATTTAAAATGGGTTGAAATTAATTAAATTTCAAATAAAGTCTGTTTTAAAGGCAGCTTTCGATGCAGAAACCATGTTGATTAGTGTAAGGGAAAGTGTAGAGGTAGAGATCTGTATAGTAAAGCGTATTGGCTCAGTGATGGACCAACCAAAGTAGCAGACCCAAGCAGCTTGCTATCACTCAATCTCTCGTTGCACACAAACACACATGCAAACGCTATTCCCTGCTGCCCACAGGGCTGTACAGCCTTGTTGGCTAGTGGTGCTGATCTCGTGGCGGGCCAGACAGCACGGACCCAGCTGTAAAAGAGTGGCTATCTCTATACAAAGGCCCCAGTCAGCACTTTGGTTCTCTAAAAACAGATGCTGCCTGAGCTGATGAGTGTCCCTCCCAGCAAAGCAGCCAATTTATAATGGGACGGTCCACAACTTCTATTATGTTTCCTAGCCTTGTTTGAAAAGTATTTACATTATGACACCGATCTGATCATTGTTCATTTAAGTTAATCTTTACTGTCCCACTTGGTGCATTGTGTTTGCACTTCATGCAATTGTGCTTTGCCAAACATGACGTGGAGGAGAAATCATACTCAGTAAAAAGAAAGGAGGTATTGAGCATCTTGTCCATTCAAATATGACTGACCATTAGGGCTGCATGACATGACGAAAATATGTAATATGCAATAATGTTGAATATCGCGATAACGATATTACTAACAATAAATACACAGATATTAAAGTGAACCCCGTTCTGCTGCTTTCAGTATTCTGCTAAAATATTACAATTTGTTGAATTTAAAACAAACAAGTAAATAATTTACAACATTCTTTTATTGAACAAATGTAACATATTGAATATAAATGGCACCACTAAAAAAAAAAATGACATTTTAATGTGCAATTTTCTACCGATAATTTCTAACACAAAAAAATTAGTTTTGTGTCCATTGCGATATGTCGCAGCATTCTTGAGGTGTATATTGCGCCAGTTGATATTGCGATAAAAAAAACGATATATTGTGCAGCCCTAAATCTTGTTTGGTTGTATTGACAACTAAATCCCCTTCCTTTTGACTAGAGGAGTCTCCGTCTAACAAAATGCCCATCTGACTGCTGGGATTGGCTAACCAAGATAAACAGAGTTAACCCACTCCAGCCCAAAGTTAATGAGCTTGTGAAAGATCAGCTGTCTCAGAAGAAGGGTCTCTGCCTTCAGCTACACTGATGCCCTATGGGTCCCTGCGCCTAATCCAGGGATCAATAATCTTGTTGTCAATTCAACCCTGTATGCTGACACTTGGCTTTGTGATAACTGATACAAACTATTAATGAGTGTGTTAATGTGAATGCTCCGGTGTGGGTCCAGAGTGAAAAAAGCCAGTGTTTTGAGTAAATCCAAAATCACAAAAATGGTTCACGGAGGATGGAACAACCACAATCAAATCCTAAACCTGATTTTGGGACCATATCTCTCTGCCGTTTCTCTGACAGAGGACAGTATATAACCAATCGTCCAAAAGGTGACCCCACTGCATGTAAGATTGTGAGTGAAAGTGACAAGAGCAGCAGAGCGCTCAATAATTTATAACTCAGGATAGTATTTTGTGGCCTGGCTTTGATACACCAAAGCAGTCACAGTGCTTCCAAGTAAGAAAAAAAGAGAAGTAGTTTTGCATATGTGAAATGATATCAATTATTCACCTACAGTCCCTACAGTCAACCACACGGACTTCCTGGGTAGCTTGTAGCACCAGAAGGTGAACAAAACTATATGTATATAATACTCTATACATACTAAAAATATATTATAATTCCGTAAAACATTAAAAAGCAGTTTAGGGCAGCTTTAAGTTGTTCTGGTGTGCTCAGGTGTTAATTCAATGTCTTAAAAAATACAATAAATATTTAAATTTGATAAGCTGGAACCAGTAAAACTTTGGAACTTTAGCATGAATGCAGTGTCACATTGTAGCCTGCCTAACTGTTTCTCCTTAAAATATTTCATGCATTTTTGTATAGTCCAATTTAAGGCAGACACACATCAGTCAGGTTTTCCCTGAACTCATCAGATGATAAAGATTGATGAATAAATAATTAAAAGAAGTTAAAAGACAGTTGGGCAGCCATGAAATTCTTTAGAACTGCATCAAGGCTGTGCTTCATTTAAAATTTAAATATACAATGAATGTAACGTCCCAGCTTGGTAGGTGAAAGGCAAGTAACTTAAAACCAGGGTAAAAGTAAAGTGATTTATTGGTAACAGAAAGTTTAAGTGAGTCAACAGAATAAGGTACACAAATTACACAGGAAAAAGGGCGTGAAAGTTGTTATCAGTTAGTGGATTTAAAGCCCGGCCCAGTTTCACAAGTACCGCAATTTCTGCACCCGAATAGTATTTAACATTAGACATAGCAGAGCATAACTAATGGCATGTTGGCAAGCGGGTCGAGTGTATTCACAGCCGCCTTCAGTGACAATTTGACACACTATATATATCAGCAGGTGAGCTTGATTGCTCCTCCCGAATTGGAGGGTGATGCTAAGTGCTGCTCCAATCAGTGCCCTTAGAGCTTCAAACAGGAAGTGGGAAAGATCGGACCCAGCTGGACCAATTCCCACACATCCTACTCCACAGGCTTTGTCAGTTAAGTACTCGTGTGTGTACAGATAGACTGATAAACTGATATATTATGAAACTCTTAAAGAAAACAGTTAATTAAGTATGTCACACATACACAAACAACCTTATCATCGCTGACCAAGTGACAGTTAATGTGATCCAACAGATGTGGGATCTTCTGTGTTCTGGGTAGGGCTGGGCAATATTTTGATATTATATTGATATCATGATATGAGACTAGATACCGTCTGAGATTTGGAAATCGTTATATCGTAAATGGGTTAAGTGTTGTCTTTTCCTGGTTCCTGGTGGTGGACTGGTAGCTGGAGAGGTGCCAGTTCACCTCCTGGGCACTGCCAAGGTGCTCTTGAGCAAGGCACCAAACCCCCAAGTGCTCGGGGCGCCTTTCCATGGGCAGCCCCCCTGAGTCTCTCCCTTAGTGCAAATATAGTGCAATGTATGTGTGTAATTCAGGCCTGCGTGTAATATGTGCAATAACAACAGTGTAAATTGTAATGTCCCCTTGTGGGACTAATAAAGTATACATTATTATTATCATTTTCTGTGTTACCAGACTGTTCTAGCGCTTCTATTATTTTCACCTTTACCCACTTAGTCATTATATCTACATTACAGAAGATTATTTATCTTAAATCTCATTGTGAAGATGTTTTGTTAAAGCACCAATTGTCAACCCTGTAATATCTCCACAATACTGACAACAAGGTATTAGGACAAGAATATCGCAGTATCTGATTTTCCCATATCACACAGCCCTACTCCCTGGACACCTGATATGCTTGTGCTTCCTGAGTGTGTACACGGAGGAAACCAGCATGGGAAACCAGTATTTGATACCCATTTTAGAAAAGTAGCTGCTCTTCCACTTATTAATGGGCCTTTTGTAGAGTGAATTTGTGGCTGGTAATATATAGCCTTAATGGATGACTGGCTTGAATGAATATATAACAAAGTGAATGGGTTTCCTGTGCTTTAAAAAGGACACACTAATACATTGCAGTCATCAATACCAGTGGTCTATGAGCCAGTTTTCTCTTTTTAATTTTCATCTGTATTTGTTGGCACAATTATGTAAGGGTTTAATATGAACAGCTTATCATACAAACATGGACTGCCTCAAGTTGAAAAAGAACAAAACATCAACAGCACACACACAGCCACATTGGCTACATTCTCCAATAATTCCATAAAAGCAAGCAGAAAAGACAAAATGTGAAATTGGTTGCTTGCAGCCAGTGGGGTGGCAACTGTGCGCTGGGCAAAGGTTAAATGGGCTTTGTGAGTCATCAGGATCAGAGCGGAGAGGAGAGGAGAGGAGAGATGGAGTGGGTTGATGGTCAATAGCAGCTGTATATATAGTGGGAAAATGCTGCAAGGACTCTGGGGGAGGGGGGGCTGGGCAAACAGACGTATTGCAAAGCCGGGTGCAGCCCTCCCAGGCATGGAAGTAATTATAATTTAAAGAATGTATATGCGTTCAATTGTCATATTTGATAACATCATTTTCATGTAACAACAAACTTGTGTCCATGGCATTTCCATTAAAGAACAACGCACGTATCAAAAGGCTGTGACAAAGGCTGACAAGATAATGACCAATGTTCTTTCTTCCAGATAATAATAAGTGAATTTACATGTTAGAACTAAAATCATCTAAGGCCCCACATATAGATTAGATTAGATTAGATTAGATTCAACTTTATTGTCATTACACAGGTACAGGTACAAGGCAACGAAATGCAGTTTAGGTCTAACCAGAAGTGCAATAGTAGCAAGTGCAGGATATACAATGGTTCCATAAGTGCAGGACATGGATATGTACTGAATAAATATAGAGAAGAATACTATTATAAACAGAATTTTACAGATAGATTTGTCCTATGAATATAATGTATAGATAACTAGTGTTGTGAGCAAAATTTACAGCTGGATATATACTGAATATAATATGCAGGTGGATATTACTATAGCAGAGTTTACAGGTGAATATGTACTATGAATATATACACAGATGGATATTACTATAGACTATAGAATGTGAGCATAATATACAGATATATATGTGTATATAAACGGAGCAGGTAGTGTGTCTGATTTCAATCTACAGTAGCTGTGTGATTATTATCACTGTGTATCTTAGCAGTCTGAGCAGGGACATCAGGGTTATCTCTTCCCCACAGAACAGACACAAGTAAAGCAGAGGTAGCAGCTCATTTGGAAGAAAATGGCCTGGTCACACTCTGTTCCTCATTTTGATCAGTAACAGCCACATTGTTTCAAAGATGTCTGCATCTTCAAATGAAGTGTCTCATATCTCATATCCAACTGCAATAAGCTAAAGTGCTACAACGGCAGGTGTGGGTGCATTATGTCGGGGTGCAAAAAGCCAAGGTGACTGAAGCAGCCTGGCTCTGGTAGGACAATGCAGAGTATCTGGCAGCCCAAAAAACAGCCAGCTCAGCAGATTTAGGGGTTAAAGAGATATACAGAGAGGACTGGCAGGGTGGGGCAATATCACTGATGTGAAACGCCATCGACTGTTTTGGGCCAGCATCCAGAAGCATCCAATGATGCTGAGCAAGAATAAACAGGAAATGACTTATTCTAACAGTAAGTCATAGCACCCGAAGCCTGAACTGCATCCTGGTCTGTCGACATGTGTTCAAAGTACATTGTAAATGGGTTTTACATGCTGTTTACAACTGAAGGGCAAATTATCATCAAACTGGATTTTCAATCAATGAACCGAAAAACGTCAGTTTTACTGTCATTTTTCAGTAATTATTCAGTAATTCTGAAATCTTATATACTGCAAGTCTGGCTGACCACACACGCGAGTGAAGCAGTAATTATGGATGGATCTTCTTTACTGCATATACGTAGCCCCAAAAAAATTTTGGTCAATAACTTAATATTTACCCTTTTTTATTCTGAGCTTCTAATACAGCATGACAGTTGGGTGTTATGTCACAGTCTGGCCTATCTTTAACTTGTCAATTTCAGTACATGCACACTGTATGTACTGTACATCTCATCTCTTTACATAACACATTGAAAATGTCATCTGATTCTGTGGAGCAGCACTGTACTGCATGTACATGTGCGGTGTGTAGGGATTTCCACACAGTGTGAGCATGTCCATTATGCAGTTTAAATAAAATAGAAAGGACTAAACATGTTACTCAACTCTCTTTTCTCTCTTCAAGGCCCATAAAGATGGGGAGCTGTCTGCCATACATTGGTTTGTCAGTTAACAGACCCATCTTAAACTGATAGATGACTTATACACACTGAGAACTGCTTCTGTTCTCCACCCTACTCCTCTGCTCGCTGGACAGTTTCTCTTTTTCTACAAAGGCATTCTTTCAGTAAGACCAGAGGGTACTTACTGATGGCGGGCTGGCCTCAGAAAGACTTTCTCTCTAGGGTCAGACGAGTAGGATCGAGGACACATGGGCGCTGCTTTTACTACAAGGAGTTCCTCTTAATGCCACAGGAAGACTAGAATTCACAAATGCTGCTGAGAGCAACTTTTACTATGGAGAGACACGTATCAATACACATGGTGAAATGTACCACAACCTCCTGCAGATATAAAGGCACCCTAAGGGGTAGTAAATGACACCAGAAATAGTCTTGCCACAGGGAGCATTTGGGGTCCTGTGTGGCATGATCACTGTCTGCTTCGGGCCAATGAAATGCCTTAAAAAGCAATACATAATTACACACTCTACAAATCATGGGTAAAGGCTCCAAGATAAATTTCCCATCAAACTAATCTGTCCTCATGGCTGGGGGTAAAACATGTCTACCTATGAGGAAAGGCTAAAAAGAAATCTGTTTTTATCCACCCATATTAAGTGCTATTGCAGTTCTCCATATAATACAATCATCCATAGCTGACATAATCAATTATGCCCAGTAAAAACATCTTTAATTATCATTCTTAAGGCTGGTTGGCTCCCACCCGTCATGTGATGCTGGTGCCTTGAACCAATTGGATGTTTGGTGTGATAAGAGGAGCTTTTTAATGGCTTCTTTGACCCAAATCCTCACTAATCATTTTAGAGCTGTGACAAAGATTCTGGTGGATGGGGGGTAATATTATTTTTAAGCCTACTGTACAATGACTTAATCTCTAACCACTGGGGTTTGAACATTCTTCCTTTGTTTCCCTTAACACTGGTAAAAGAAAATAGGATATATACGCTTGTGTGGCAACATGGTCAAACATTAAATCTTTTTTTTAAATGTTTCTCAAGCTATGAGTGGATCTAACATGGCAGGAATCGTCTGCCATGTTGAAAACAAATAATCTTTCCCTGCATATGCCTCAGTAAATCATGTAAAAGTAAATCATTATTTTCAACAATCAAATATTGCTGGTATGTTTCATACACTCTGCAGGTGACAGCTACTACCAGTCTGGCAACTCCTTTGCTCTCACCCACTCTCCCATCTGCTGCCCACCTGATCCACACAAACAAGTCATCTTCGGCCTACAGGCAGCGTCCTATTCAAAAGAGCCTGATAGGAATCTAAAAATATGTAAACATGTAACATACATGTACATGTAGCATGTATGTATTAATTATTGACCTTTTAAGAATATATGTGTGTGTGTGTGTGTGTGTGTGTGTGTGTGTGTACACACAGGAGTGGCATGTTATGTCTCCTTTTATTAATCTCCAGCCACTTCAGATGCAGCTTGGCACAGCTGGTGACCACAGCAGCACGTCGCTCCTCTTCTCTCCTTTCCGTTTCTCTTTACTCGATTCCTCCTCACTGCAGCTATACCTTTACTTTTCCTTAGTCATTCAACGTTTTTCTTACCGTTTCTCCTCTCCTCTCCTCTCTTTCCCTTTTATTTCCTTTCTCATCTTATTTCTCCCCTCTCCTTTCCTTTTCACTCCTATCCTTCCATTGTGTTTCCTTGCCCTTCATCTCCTCCCCTTTCCCTCCTCTTCTATCCTCTCCTCCTTCCATTTCATTTTCCATCCTCTCCTCTTCTGTCCTCTCTTTCCATTTTCTCGTCTCTCCTCTGCTTTCCTCTCAATTCCATTCACTTTCTTTCCTTTACTCTTTCCTTTTCTTCCTTTCTTGGCTTATAAACCTCAATTGATGACTGAAAACATATTACACAATAAACTGTAAGGTCTTATACTGTAAATACTGTATAAGGTGTTTAGTGTCGGGTTGCAACTAATGATTATTTTAATTATCAATTAATGTGATGCGTCATTGTGTCTATGAGATTGTCTATAAAATGTCAGTCATGTAATTGGGTCAACTTTAGTGTACAAACCACATATAGCTTATACTTGTATCGGGGAAATATCCCTGTAGGCTACTTCTCATAATGTTTCATTGTGAAAGAAAACAGTGTCACTCCCATCTCCGTGTAATAACACCATCTTCCAAAAAACGAACAACAAAAAACCATCTGTCTTTTATGGAAGGCAGAGAAAATAACAGCATCTGCTCTATTTAAAAAAAATTGTCCACCAGCAGCAGAGTGTCACACTCCAGACCTGGCTTTAACTTTTCCCCATTTTCCAATTCATCAATCTTCAGCCGGTCATGCTAATTTAATGTGTCCCGGTCCCTTAATGAAAACAGCCACCCAAACATGTCCAGCTGTGAGCCAAGAGTGTGGGGGTGTTTATGTACCTCCATCCCCCTAACCCACCATTATCGCCGCAGGGTGCTGATGCTATTAACCCAAAGCATACAAAAGAATCTATGATGCTAATTGTATATATTTGGCTGGTGTTCTAGACGTGAGCAAGAGCTTTAGGACAAAAACCCAGGATGACTTCATTAACACGCGCACCGTCCGCCATACTTCATTGGTGGTTGCTTATGTAGCTAAACAACTTCTAGGGATGAATTCATAAAAAGTATTGTATCATTGTTTTGTAGCTGCAGCAGTGCCTGAGGCAGTGCAGGGATTGAGAATCAAGACCATACACTAATTGCAGTACGCAGACAGTGTTACAAATACACAAAACACATGCAACACATATGCAGCTGGGAAAATGCAGATGTTAAAACAGATTTCCTCACAGCATTTCCTCAGCATACCAGGCATGGTGTGGGATATGAGCCAAACCAAAATCTCACCCATAGCTTATAGTAAAGCTACTATGCACTTTTGTGAAATGTATTTTTTTTACAGGCAGATGTCCCCATGTTAAGGTTAAGTCATTAGTCAATTAGTCAGGTTCTCAAAGGAGGATTTGTTGTTTTTCTCTATTAAATATCACTGTAAATGTAAAAGGTCATCACCTTTGGTTTTCAGAGCCTGTGACAGGCATTTCCACTACTTTTAAAATATTTCATAGAGTAGGCCTAAATGGATTGTAGAGCTAAAACAATTAATTGATTAGTCATTTAACAGAACTACTTTGATACTCAACTAATTGCTCTTTTTTTTCTTAATAGCAGAAACACTCAAATGTGCAATTTTTATCTGCTTTATACAATTGTAAACTTTAAAAGTTTGGGGTCAGACAAAATAAGCAATTTGAAGGCGTCACCGTAGGCATTTCTGACAAGCAGTATTCATTATTATCTAAAATTTTACAGACCAAACCATTAATCAAGAAAATAATGGGCAGACTTATTACTAATAGCATGTCAATGTATCAGATCAGCAATACTTACAAGAGGTTTCTCCTTCCTTTCAAAATATATTTAGAAAGAGAAATAACTACCCAATCAAAATATCATCATAAAATATATTGAATCTTATGAAATTAATTGATATAGTATTTTACTGCAAATGGATGTTTAGAGTTTTGTACAGTTTCTTTGTAAAATGAAAGAAAGTTGACCTCAAACCAGAATCCCCAGACAGCCTGAAAGCAATATTGTGCATTTTCCCGTTTGAAAATTGTGTCATCACTTAAAGCGACAGAATGAGAAACCACCATAAGCTCCATCACCTGACTTGTGTCTAATGGGCCGTAGATAAATGGGAGAGCAGGAGAGTGACGATGACACTGCATCTGCCATGAGTAATGGCTCAGTGCTGGCTCTGCACTGACAAACCTAGCGAGTTGGCACAAGAGTCTAAAGTTATGTCTTGGGATGTCTCTGGGGCGGGGGAAGATACCATACCTGCCAGCCATGCCATGAGATGGTACTCCCATGAGATGTACTCCCAGCGTAATCATACTAATTGATTAATAGCCAAGATAAATTTAAATGAATGTGGAAGGTTTAATTTAACATTTTTTAAATCTGATATGAATGCTTGAACATTACGACAATAGGCCCTTTTCCCAATTTGACTCGTTATAGTAGGACAAGCACAGGTGTGGCCAATAACATTAACGATGGCTCCGCTCTATGCAAGTGTCTTAAAGCAACACTAGACCCGCTCCGGTCCCCCTACAGGTTGGAAGCGGAACTGTCCAGAACATTAGATTATGCAAGTTTGCCAGATCAGGTAGCGGATCTGTAGTTTGAATGAACTGGACAATGTAATGTAATGGACAATACCACTTCCAACATGTAGGGGGACTGAAGCTCGAACAGTTGTCTAGTGTTGCTTTAAGACACTTGGATAGGGCGGAGCTATCGTGTTGCTTTAATGGAATTCACCCATTATTTAATATGATTGCTTATACCTGTGCTATTCCTTTTGCAACATATCACAAGGTCTTCTGTGGAAAGGGCCTATTAGTGTCAAATCTAGCTTAATTCTCCGGTAATTGCAATTAAAAAATAAAAGGCCTTACTGGTACTGGAGAGAGCCTAATCCAAAGATTGATGTTTTAGCTGAAAACATAGAAGACATGCCTCCTCTCTTGTCTTAACATGTCCTATACTCCTGAATAAAAGAATACAGTATGAAATGCTGACTGGAACTTTTAGAATGTAGGTTATCAGGCTGATATTAGCATTCTAGTGCAGCTTCAGGTTTGCACAACACAACAGAAGGCTTCCCATTTACAGCAAACTGATCACAAAATACGTAACTTAGTAATATAGGGACCTATTTGCAAGAATGGATGAGGATCACAGTGAACACTCCTGTCATATTGTATCACAACAACAGATACTCACTGCACAACTCACACTTTCAATTAAACACAGATGGAGGGCATTTTTATTACCATCACAAAGATTCTTCCTACTCACATTTTTTTTGTGTAGTCAGGTGTTATACACTCTGGTCTCATACTGTACACTGCAAGCAATATTACCAAGCAAACATGTTCTGCAAACATCCCTGCATTTTTATCTATTACTGAGCAACGGGACAAATCTGCATATCACTTCATTTCTTTAAATCCCAATGTGAAAACAATATAAAACTTTAGTGATAAGGGACACACATCCATTCATATCAGCATGCATGGGCCTACAGCTTATATCTTGACATTGCCTGCAATTGGTTCATAATTTTGTCGATAAAATGTCTGAAAATAGTCAAACTGTTCCTATTACTATCACATTTCATTTGACAAGGAAAAGCAGCAAATATCACATTTAAGACACTAAAACCAGACAGTGTTTTACCATTTTGCTTGAAAATTGGCTGAAATCAATTAATTGAACAATCTTCTCAGCACTAATACTGACTGCAAATGCCTGAGATTACGCTTAAAATTCCTTTACAAATGGGATTTCAAATCCAACAGGATCAATCATCTTTGACAGTAACCAATCCAATAACAACTCCATCTGAGTAAATCTTAAATGTATTCCACTCCTTTCTATCATTTGGAGACATAAACAAAAGGTATCCCCTCTATTGGACAATATTTCAAAAAGGGCAAAAATCGTATACATATCACAAAACTTTCCTTCATGGAACCATTTCATTTGTTTAATGGAAACATCAATGAAAAAATGTTGATCAATAATGAAAGAATAGGAGGCTGTTGCCCCCACCCCCCCCCCCTATAGCCTATGGATCAATAGACACCTGCTGACTATTCATATCTCCACATCTGATATCTGCAAGCTAGGTTGAAGTCAAAACCCTTAGATTGACAGCTAGGAGCTGAGCTACATCTGGCAGCATCACTGGCAGACATCAAATAATCCGCTCAGGCCGTGGGCACCGGCCGGCGGCAGCGACAATGAGCACAAACCCTGCTGCTGCTGCTGCTGCTGCCGCAGCAACCGGCGCTCAATGCGTTCATTCACCACAACAGCCGACCAACACATTGCTTTCCCTCCCTCTGCTTGCTTTCATCGTTGCTGTTCAAGATGCAGTGCTGTGAAGCTGCAATGGTCTGCTTTTGATGCTCAGCACAATCCAGATTTAACAAATAAAAATAAAAACACGACAAACGGCATCCATATTGCTATAGCCTGTTATTTGCACCTGGTCATCCTAGTCAAGCAGCAGCACCACGGGGATGCTGGTGCACCGACTTGACACATCTACTGCACCATTATTCTCAAGCGACACACCGGTATGTTGATACTGAAGACATAATGGGGAAAAAAGAATGCAATCTCCGTCTTTGGAAAAAGAAAATAAAAGAAGAGACGCATGTTCAAACTCACCGACGGATGCAAACCGGCTCCTGATTCCTCCCCCCGGCAGTGAGTGTGTGTTGATGCTGTAGAGAATGATGAGGTGTGTGTCTGATCTGAGGGACTGTGCCCGGCCTGTGTTAGTCCGTCCCCCCTCGGCCGCTGCAGCAGCAAGCTGTGGTCCACACGGATCCTCCGCTCTCCTCACCAGCTCCCCCGCCGCTGTCAAAAACCAGCAACGACAAAGATCGTCTATGCTTTCGAGAAGACGACGCACTCATGAGCGAAAAAGCGGCCCCGCTTTTCAGACCCATTCGACGTAAGTGGGCGTCGTGCACTGTTTCACACAGTCTATGCTCATGCCTTATTTATTTCCAGCTTCAATGCTCACCCTTGGTGGAAACAAACCTGGATAGTTAGACAGACACTAACCAGATCTAGTGTATCTAGGCCTACACACAGGCCAACGTTTTTTGCTTTTATATGTTTAGTTTTATTTTGACGATTACTCCTCAACAAGAAACTGCATTCAGTCGTTTCTATATGGTGGCTTCTTGCAAGGATGTCAAAAAACCCACATTTACGTAGCCTATACTTAGGCTATAAAATAAATAGACTATAGGCCTACATAAATGAATAAACAGAAGATGTGTTACTTTCTTTTTTATGGATCAAAGCAATCCTGCCATAGACCTACAGTAATATTTGTCTAATGTGCATGGCTGCATTGGAAGATACCTACACGTCACTTCTGGTAGATGGAGAATATATCAGAGTGAGTCCTCTTTATTTCACCTCCAAATATCTGTCAGCCGGTGCCAATCCGGTGCAGAAAGAAAGAAAAAAAGAACTACAGCGACCCCGTTATAATGAGCGTCTGCAGTGGGACCTGCAGACAGAGATGTGTGAAATAAACAACAACCCTGCAGAGTTCTATTATTGTGCCTTATTGTATCCAATGAAAAGCGATTTGTACTCCTGAAATAAAGTCACATGTAGCCTTTAACATCTGTGGTAATCATCAGAAAGTTGTCTTTATAGTAGGCCTATCTTTTAATATATTTCTTATGTATTAACCAGGGTTTTCTTCTTCTAATTTACTGGGGTAATTTTATACTTTCCTTCTAACGTTTATTAGATTGGCAAATATTAAAATTTTAGTGATTTCACCACTTGCTCTTCTGGTATCTTGGTGGACTGTTTTTGGAAAATACTTAATGTAGATCGGTGCAAGTGTAAAAATGTAGTGATACTTAAATGATCTACTTTTCTGGGGCATCCTCGTGGTCTAAGGGTTTAGGACGCTGGCTGTGAACTGCAGTGACACACAGGTGTTTCTCTGCCATCAACACAGGACAGGTGGCAGACGTAACCATGGTGTCAAATGCCCCACTGCACATTACACATTACTAACCCACCAATTCCAATGTGGGACAGACCGAGCATGTCACTCTCACATACATTAAGACGGTGTCATCAACATCCATCAATACCAGTCTCTCACTCTGTCTGTCTACCAGTGAAATGAGTGATGGACATCTGTTTAAACAGCATATTTTCATCATCATTTTTTAGGAAAGGTTTACTGCCACTGCTTATTCACGTTTAGCTCACTGTAAATCACATTCAGGTCATCAGCACCCTATGGAAAAATAAAAGGGTATACATGTACAGTTTATTCACATGATAAAAGCATGTAACACTCATCCAAGCCGAGGGGCATTAGCATTCACAACAGAGTTATTTACCGTTCGAGTAATGGTGACGAGTCCTGGGAGAAGGCTAGGACCAAGACAAATAGAGCTCTTCTCACAAAACCATATGAGATGATAAAAAAAAAAAATGCCTGTATGTATGCATACACAAGACTCCCAGAAAGACCTAACACCAGCTTGCTGACTTAAATGTGAAATTGTTTTGCATGGGTGTGACTTAAAAAAGGTAAAATTAACATCGTAATGTTGACCTAGAAGATTTGAGTTTCCACCGCAGGCACAGTCAGTTTTGTTTGATATTCATGCAGGACTGTGGGAAAAATAGGGTGTGGGTGTGTCTGCAACTTTGTCTACTGTCTCTCTGTTCCATAAATTCATCATTCAATACTGTTTAACCAATAATGAGCTGAACTGTATTGTTCAAGACACAACACTCAACATTCAATATCATTTTACATTTTAAGGATTTACGCCAACCCTTCTCTGGGGAACTGTGTACTATAAAACCAGTTTATACAGGCCAGGATATATTATTGTACAGAAATTTCTCAGTGACAGCTTCCAGATACCAACTTCCATTTTGTTATCATCTACAGCCTTCCTAACTTGGTCAGAGAGCATCTGGCGTCTATATAATCTGAGATGAAAATCAGCAGGAAGAAAAAGCAGAGAAGTGACTTAATCTGAGTTTTCCTCGACTCCTTTGGGTGATTTTATCTTCTGCGATGACAGATGTTATGCATGAATTCTGTGTGGGCCACACACACACACACACACACACACACACACACACACACACACACTTCTAAACCCTGAAGGACTTATTTGCTGGATTACTTGCACCATTGGAGCTACTGTATCCTCAGATTATAATCACCTGTTTAAGGGCGGCTCTTGTTACATAACCATGAATTTACAGGATATTATGTAAAGTTCTGACACTGCAGCACATTTAAAAACAAAGCAGAGCCATGGTGAGATAACTCATAAAAACTTATTCTTGCCTGCTTCACTGTTTGTATAAGATGGCACAGGAACATCCTGGCAGACGTTAAGCTAATGATCTGTGTGCCAAATGAAGGAGCTTGAAAACATGAGTAAAAATGAATGGCAAACTTACATGTGCTCACTTTTTTGCACATAATGCCAACTATCTATCACAGAGACAAAATAAAAGAGGTTGATTGCATAACACACATCAGGGACAATTTTAGGCCAACGTGGGCACACATACTGTACATTGAGAGGATTGTAAACGAGAAGGAAACTATAACGGTTGCTAAGGAACACCATAAAACCAGACAATCCAATTCTGCTTGAGGAGGAGGAGAGACACCTCCTGCCACAACAAGCAACTAATATTGCTGTGGTATGAACTATATATATTTCCCACTCCTTCATGTAAACACAGCCTGGCAGACTCCATCTTACCTTGGCACTTTGACACTTGGCCTTTCACACTCGACGAAATTGCCAGAGAGTTAATCTCATGTTCACCTCATTTGTCTGTCTTGACTGTGCTTGTTAAAGACAGTCTCTCCACACAGCTGGAAAGAAGACTTAAATAACATGTGTTTGACAGTGGTATTTTACAGCAACAATATGTATATAAAGTTTTTAAATCAGCATGAATCTGACCTGAAAATTGAGCCTGGCAAAAGTCAATTCCAGATGTGAAATAAAACAAGAACTAAATGTTATGTTCTAGGAATATAATAAAGTCATTTGGCTTAAAACTATGCAATTATGACAAGTACCGCTTAACCTTACCCAATGTCTGCCACGGTCATTCTGTACTTCCTTCATCTTTAAAAAGTTTTTTCCTCTCCACTCATATCACTTACTCTTATGTGATATCTAGTCATTCGGAAAGTTCCAGTTTTACATGGCAATGCTGTGAAGTAATCACTTTTCACCATCTTATGCCAACTCAAAACAATGTACGTGAAGAGAAATATGGTATTTTAGAGAACACTGAAACTATCTGCTATCAACATGGTGAGGTGAATTTGTTTGTTTTGTCCCTTTTGAAAAGGAAAGTGTGTTTGACAGTTGGAGCATCTGCTTTGCATTGTAATGTAGTTGGTTCCAAGAGAAGCCTCTATGTAGCTAAACTTAAATGTATTAATCCAGCGTCCAATCAGCCCTCAAGAAGTCCTTAGTAACAGGAAACTTGGTCTCAGAAAAAACATTTTCTAATGTTGCCAGCTGCGGCTTCAACCTAGCCACTCTTGTAGGATCCGTCACCCCTGTGTCAGTGTTTACCTACTGAAAGGACCTGGCTAGAGCAAGGCCAAGGGTAGGCAGCTCAGCCATAAATCAGACCATGTTTGGGTGAAGCTCAAGCTAGCATTGGGGGAACAAAAATGGGCCATCAATGTATCAGTCAAGCCAGTTACAACTTCGATAGTTTGAATCATTCAAAAGTGCAATGCCTGCCATATCATTCTATATCTTTCTGACATCAGTCATTGTTGCAAAGGTTTGTAGTTCTGCTCCCTTGTGGCGTATTGTTCACGTTGATTGGGGTAACAACAGTGTGACTGGGAGGAATGATGCTGTGGAATTTCAGTGGATCTTCAAAGGGATCAAAACAAAGTAGAAAATCAATGTATGTGATTGGGAAAAACAGGCAATTCATCATATGAAGACACGTAGCATTCCTTTGTGACAACTCTATTGTGGAGCTCTTTGTGATGCGATAGTGTTGAGTAAGTGTCAGCAGAATGTAGAAGAAGATGAATAACATGACATACATTCCTGTGGATTATTTTTCAAATCCAAAAATGTTATAAGCAGACTTAAAACCAAATCATACAAAGGTAAAAAAAAAAAGAACATAAGTTATATCACGGTTTTGCAAACATAAATTTTATTTTTTCATGACATTTGTTTTTCTTTAGCATTCCACCAACTAATGAAGGGAGGAATCAGGGAAATATGGATTCTCACAATGTAAAAAGTGTGTCAAATTTATAAAGTGTGCAACCACGACAGCTAAGGCTGAAGAATTCAGACTAGAGCAAGCTTCATACCGAGTAATGGGCAACAATGGAGAACATGCTTTGTACCAAGAGCAAAACAGTCAATGCATTCTACAACTTTACCATTAATATTGGAGCAGCAATTTATGTGTCTCTAAGTGCATAAACAGCACAGTGAAATTAAGAATCAGCAGTATTTTTTTTTTGTCTTATTCTTAAATTCTAGCAAGAGCACTCAAATAATTTATAATTATTTCAAATATTATTTACATTTTCATGGTTAAGAACTCTATTTTACAAAGTGCATTAGTTCTTTCGTCTGTGCAGTGTTAGAAATAGTCATGTTTGTTTTCATTTTGTAACCATGTATTATAAATACATCTGGTTTTCAAGTTACTGAAAATGCAAATAAATCAGTCTTTTTTTTTACAAAATAACTACAGTAATCATATTACCATTAATTATTTATATTATGGTTATGTGTCAGTGCCACATTACCGTCGCTGTGCGTTCTGTCAACGAACATTTTTAGTCAGCCTTTCCATGATCATTCAAGTGATTAATTTCATCAATCATATTCAGACCTTATTCCAGCTTCATCATAGAAACATGTCCCACAAAGAACAAATTACATCACATTTGAAATGTTCACACTACTATTTACTGTATTGTCTTTTTTAATGGATAATCATAGTTGTAATTGTCTTGTGTTGTGGTAAATGGTGATCAAAACGTAAAAAAAAAATGTGGCATTTCCTTCCAAATTGCCTACCAAATGTGTCCATCTTGGCCCCTAATCTATCAGATCTTTTTACCTTAAAATCTCACTTGTGGTCACACTGTTGCCAAACCAATAACTACAGCTTGGAGAGGAAGGGGAGGCCCTCGTACATTTCGGCCTTGAGCTTGGCCCACTCTGCCAGTCTCTGGATGGTGCTCTTCTCCTGGCTGAGCACACTAGCCACCTTCCTCAGCTTGGCCTCGTTGCGCTCCAGGTAGCGCTCCCCCTCGCCCTTGAGGAAGTTCAGCTTCTCGGCACGGCTCTCGTTCAACGGGATGTCCTCACTCATGTAGGGGTTGAAGCGGAAGTATGTGTCAGGGGGCAGGAGTGCGTCCAGCATGGTGTGCACCTCTAAAAATAAAAAAAACAAGGATAGATGGGGAGCCATTAGCTAGCAAAGTCAGACTTTAGTTCCAGGCACATCCTCTTTCGGTTTATAATTCAAGAGACTGTACTGAACCAGAGAATTCACAGTCCATTACACACTGCCGATGACTGCACACCTCTGTGGTTTATAAAGGAATGCGTGTTGGACGTCAAACATATGAAAACTACATTTTGTGTGGTCTTACCCTCGGTATCTGTGGCACTGCTGATGACGTGGGTGAGCTTGGTCTTGAGGCTCGTGTAGGTCGTGCTGTTCTTGCCCGCCGCCTCGTACCGCCCGGTGCCCAGAGACAACACACACTGCAGTGGTGTATTAGGCCACAGACACTTACACTCATGGATGGCCAATGCTGTGGGGTTGTTGATCAGAAGTCCCCCATCCTAAAAGGAGAAGAAAGATGGGAAGTGAAATAATAAAAAAAGGGAAAGAGAACCTCCAATAAAATTTAAAGAATCTGTTCAGATCTTATTTCTGTTGCAACTGAAGCAGGGCAGAACTTTTTGCTTTTTTAAACCACTAATGGTTGAAGGATTCTAAAACTTTGAAGTCGCCTTCAGCATTTAATCAGTCAAATATGCTTAATAAGCAAGGTTAATGGGCATATAGGACACTTTGTGTGTGTAGAATGTGCCTCTAGTTTCAAGATATTCGATGTGACAGCCTGTAGGGGACAAATGAGGTGAAGTAGACAAGCTGTCCCAGAGCTACACTGCTTTAGGCCGGAGGAAAAGAAGCTCCCTGGCCAGAGATGTGCTGCCCTGGCAAACCGCCCTGTTTATTCAGAAGTAAACAAGTAGGAAAAGCTGTCTGTTTAACAGCTAACTGCATCTAAATAAGTCTTTTTGTAATGTGGTCTGGAATTCAGCTCAATAAAGATTCTAATTGCTGCATTAATCTGAATTTAGCTTTGTTAATCAACATATTGCATTTGAGGATTCTAATCTTGACCGACTCCATTTAGAAGCTAATCCCAAATAACGTGCCTTTTCTCCAAATAACCTTACTGGCTTCATGAAAGAGTTGCTGATCTAAATGGTGCCAACAATGGCAGAAAGAGGACAATCAAGCTGAATGGATGCCTGGACCGATTTAGTGCTAAATACTCTTTCACAGTCTTTCCGAGTCAAGTTTTGGACCACATCCAACCACCAAAGGGCTTTTGGCTCGGATTATTAGAGATGGAGAGTGTGGCACACAACAGGTCGGACGACCCGACCCGACCCCCACCAGCATAGCAGGGACAAAGGCTATTTCCACGTCTCTACAGTACAGGGGTGGGCAGTAGAAAAGTATCCACAGTGTTTAAATCCGCTCTTTCTGGGATATAGCAAACAACCACACAGACTTACGCGTTAATGGGTGGGTGATAAAGAAACGAGAGAAATCTCACAGTATATTAGGGCTGTAGCTATCGATTCTTTTAGTAATTGAGTATTCTACCAATTATTCCATCGATTAATCAGAGAAGAAATACTTAGTAAGAAAATAAATAGTAAACAGCAACAGTAAATATATTTATTATTGTTTACTAAAAAAAAAAGGAAACCTTGTCTTTTCTATATATACACACAAATGCCATGGTTACCTTTAGAAAAAGCAACATTTTTTACTTTCATTTTTATAGCCAAATTTCAAGACCCTTAAGAAGAAAAAAAAAAAAAAGTACATTTTGGCTGAAATGTTAATCTTTTTCGCTCCCTTCCCCTTCTTGCCTGTGGCCCTTTGCACTGAAAATGCAAAAGCTGTTCACTAAGCCAAGGGTAAATGTGCAAAGCTTACAGGAGGGCCATTCAACTACACTGTTTAGGCGGCCACATTTTCAGAAGCCTAATACTGAGTGAGGAGAAATAATAATAATAATAATAATAATAATAATCGTTTTACGTTGTTTGTAAAATGTCACTATTTGCAGAGTTGCAAAACAGCGAGGTGGCCAAGAGCAGCAGACAATGATGTTACCTTGTGTTGTGGAGAAGTACATTGGATGTTTTCTATTGAGATGATGTAGCAGCATGTTTGCAGCTTAAAATGATGCCAAACGTTGTCGTTTTCTCTCAGCTGTCTATTCTCTTCTAATCTGCGCCGTCAGCCTGTGTCCACAGAAGCGCTAGTAATAATCCTCCGTGCGGAAACACAATGAGCCGTACACCATTAGTTACATTGATTTAATGAAGCTAATGAAGGATTTTTTTGTAATCATATTATTTGAGTTATTTGAGGAATCGTTTCAGCACTAGTTCTAAGAACCTCTTTTTGAATTCAAATGTCTATGGGTGACTTGCCCACTCTGCCGCCCTGTTATTATGGTACGAATACAGTCTCATTCCTAACCCCATTATCAAGCTGTTGACCATTAGGTGTTTCAAGATATTGAAACAGTGGAACACAGTTCGCACTTGTGGAACAGCAGGTTAAGAAAACTGCGCCTTAGCTCTGACCCTCATCCTCTAACCCTGGGGGTGTGACCTAACTAAATGACATTTAGCCTGCATCCAATCACAACACGTAAAGAAGATGCTGCTAAAATGCAGCATCCTCATGCATCTATGTATTTTTGATGTCCTGCAATGGCATAATTCTCCTGAGAAATACCGCTGCTAGTGCTGAAAACTAGAGTAGGAGTGAGACCGGTGGGTGGCAACAGTAGATCAAACTGTTGATGAAACACTATGCAGCTCCAAGAGGAATGTGGAAAACACACACATATTCACTCTCCATCTTTCCATACCTGCAGTTATCCTATTCCAGTCCATGGGACACAGATTTTGTTCAGCTAAATGTCTTTTAGTTGGAGACTGGTCACGCTCAGAAAAGATCAGCTTGTTATTTACCATGTTAGTTTAGAATATGAGGAGATTTCTGTCCTGTTAATACATTACTAGCAAAAATCACATATGTTTTTGGGGTAACAGGTAGTGGTTACATTTAGCTGCTTTGCTAAATTAGGAGCTTAAAGAGCTTGGGCAAATGACTAGTAGGCCTTTTGTTTTCACTTTAAATGCAGAGGAGAGTGGGATTGGAGATTAGGATCTATTATTGAGTAAATTATTGTAAAGGGCTGTCTACCAGCACTCTTGCATTAGGAAATGGCAGGGGAGAGAAATACTTGTTAGAAACAGGGACAAGGCTAATTTGCCTAAGTAGGTTATTTAAATGAAGATAAGCCTTGAGCATAATTGCTGCCCATAAAGACCATCTAAAGATATCTGGCCTAATAATAAAAAAAAAGTACAATATATTAATGCTACAAACACTGTGGTCATTTATCAGACGCCACAAGAGTCATAAGAGATTTTCATTCAATAAACCTCGAACCAAAACCTATTCTAATTATTGAACCTTAAGGAAAAAGAGCTAGCATCCATTACCATGCGCTATGTCTATAGACAGAAATGGAAAACCACTAAAATGGCATTTTATCACAACACTGTGCAGCCTCATACAGTATCAGATTCAAACATCATCCGATAGTGATTGCTGATATTTTTAACACATACGTTATCAGATTATTTATCCTGTAGACTAGTCTCCAATAGGTAGTCAGGAGAAGCAGTATTGTCTTCCTAAACATAATTCAGTAGGACACGGTTTTCGGCAAACAAACTTGTAGTGAGACACTACTGCATTCAAAACGTATCAAATATTGGTATTTTTGTTATACTCAAACATTTTTCAGAGAGAGTTGATATGACAGACAGGATATGTTCTTTCAAGGGAAATCAAATCAGAAGCGTTCCATTTCTCTGCAGGAAGGCAGGCTTTATGTCATAAGAGGACGAGGCTTTTGATGTTCAGGAGGCATAGGCTGGGTCCAAGGATTCTCTCCATACTTTAATCTCATTCTGTTCCTGTTCTCTCTTACTGCTCCTGCACACTGCCTGCGTGGCATTTCTGTTGCATGTCAGTTGCGTTGCACTCCAGAAACGTGTCTGACACGGCGCTGCTGCTAGCCTTGTCTGTACACATGTATGTTTCCCATTGATAAAATTAAATAATAGCGTGTTCTTCAACTTTATTTTGTCAATATTTGTGTTTGTACATTTGTTTGTCCAGTTTCAACTAGAAAAAAAAGTCACGTGATTTGGATCACCCTTGTTCGACATATGGGGAAAGAGTTGTGGAAATGTACTGCACTCAAGCAGTAGTATACTTTATGTTAAACATAACTATATACTGATTTGATAACAGAAGTATTGGCAAAATGGGCTACAGAATATTTTGTTCTGTATTGACAGGTGCAATATTTGAAAGTCGATATTTATTATTTTTTTAAATTATATTTATGTCTGCATTTATGTCAAAACCTACAGACTTTCAAACATCAAAATGTCATTTAATGTATTTCTGTCAAAATGAATTATAAACACCTTTTCGTATTCTATTTTGCCTGGAAACACTTCCAACACGCTTGCGCGTCGCGTGACAAAAAGGCATCGGTCCTATTTCTAGCATTCACGCGTTTTCGCAGTCAGTTTGCAAGTTCTAAACTGTTAACATGGGAGCCGGAATAAAAACAGACACACCACGCAGCTGACACGCTCACACCACGCAGTGCCATTGCATAAGTGTACTGATTGGTAAGATTTCAAGGAAATTACCCTCTCACACTAAACTAGGGCTCTCAGAGAAATGTTTCTTCTTAGATTACCATTACCATCTGCGCCACTGTTAATGTTTATGTTGATGGAGATGATTTTCCTTCAAATTTAAATGACATGTGGTAACACCTAATGCTTTCATCTATTCTGCAACCTGTGTTATTATCAACCTCCTTTTTCAAACTACAATATTTAAATTCAGATAACTAAACTAAACTTCTCTCCAGTTTTCTCTGTTTAGTGCTGTACCTGATGGAGGTCTTTTCCCAGGACAAACTCCTGGAAGTAGCCTGGGGCGGCAGACGAGGCCCTGATAGCCTGCCACATTTTGTGGTTGCAGTCTCCAAGGTAGTGGGATCTCACTCCTGGCATGAGTCTGTAGTTCCTAAACACGTAGGCCTTTAGAGGTAATCCCCTGTTCACAATGGTACTCACTGCTGACACCTGGTGGACATACAAAGGGAAGCTTTACATGCAAGTCATTCATATTTTTACAGCAGGTCAACAAGCTTGTGTTTTCCTGAGTGCTTTGTTATACATGCAACAAATGTTTTTTATAAAAGATCTGAAAAAGCGCAATTACTGCTACATCCATGCACAAATGAAGTGTTTATCTAAACAGTGTAGAACTAAATAGACATGTAGCTTACTTTGGGGCAGTGTGGGTCCCTAGCACTCTCAATCATACGCCTCTCACCCATACGTTCCCTAAAGAAAATACAAAAACAGATTTGAGATACAGGCAACTCTGTATACTATCTACAGACTACCCCAGTGTCTTTAATATCATGCATTAAAGAGAGTTGTAAAGGAATGGAAAGACTAGAAAGAGACTAACTTTAGTATGTTTTCCCATATTTCACTATCATAGAAAGCATGGCTCCAGCCCATCTTTACGGTTCCAACAATAACATTCTGTTTGAAGACATCTGAACCCAGCTTCCTGTACATCTCCTCGCACTCCTCTAAGGGGATCTGAAAAATTCCCAACATGAAGGCCAAAATAGCACCTAAAGTAGAGAGAACAAGTTTGATGTGCCAGTGAGCAAGGAATAGCAGTGTTTACATTGATTCCCATGTGGGGGTCAGTGTTAGAGAAGAAGTAAGAGAAAAAAAATAACTAACGCTAAACAGTAATGACAACATACCTGTACTGACTCCACAGATATAGTCGAACAGCTGGTGGACTCGTTTACCTGTCAGGTTCTGCAGTTTATGGAGAGTCTGCAGGGCCAGCAGCCCCCTGTAACAAAAGGCACAGGTTTACAAACCTAGACTGACAAAAATGCCAATATTATATATGATACACTACAATAAACATATGTAACGGGTATTGTACAGTTTGACTGCAATGACTCATATGTGATATTAAAAGAAAATATTTATTTAAGATTTTTTGGAGGAAACATATACTGTACTTTAATTTTTAAATTACTTTCCCCTCCAAGTACAGCTTTACCTTGTTCCGCCTCCGTCTATGGCCAGGACCCGAATTCCTCTGCCTTTGACTGGTTCAGTGTAGCCAATCAGGGACAGAGCTTCTCTCACAGCACCCTGAAGAGGCAGGTCTCTGGCCTGGCGCAATCGCAGCAAACAGGGCAGCACACTCTCCTAAAGGTTGCAGATATACCCAAACATACTAAAGTGTCTCACTTACAAAAACGCTTGGGGGCTGTGCAACACATGTGTCATTTAACAGAACTGCAGGGTACATATAAAAACATTATTTTCCTTTTAAAGATTATTTTTTGGGCATTTTTTGACAGGACAGCTGAAGACATGAAAGGGGAGTGTGAGGGGGGATGACATGCAGCAAAGAGTCGAACACCGGCCCGCTGCGTCAAGGAGTAAACCTCTATATGTGGACGCCCGCTCTACCAACTGAGCCATCTAGGAGCCCATAAAAACAATTCAGTTTACAAACAAAACAGTGATACAAACTAACCTTGACAGCTACACCTCGCGTCTCTGGGAACTCCAGAAGGTGATGGATGAGCTCCTCCACTCGACTGGTGAGGAGCTTGACATCAGTGACTCTCTGCAAGCCTTTCACCAGGGCTCTGGTCCTGTTGTCTAAACTCACCCTGGCTATTATCTGCATGACAAATACATACCATAGACAAAACATCAGGACCATCTGACAAATATAAAGCCACACATTTTTCCTAAATAACATACCAATTGAAATCACAGAAGTGATTGTTTGCCATTTTGATGTGTGTACTGGCCTAAGCTTTAAACATTCATTAGAGCCATACTGAGTGCCTCACCTTCTCTCTTTGAGTCAACAGCTGTTGGTTCACTATATCCTTTTTCTCCTCGTCACTGTCTGTCTTCTTTCCTGTCTCGTCCACAGTGGGCTCTGCCACAGCCACTGCTGAAGACTTGCTTTTTTCAGCTGCAATGCTTTTGGAATCACCTCTGAATTTGGGGACCAGGGGTGCAATGTAGCTGCCAACAAATGCCTGAACGCTGGGCCGAGGGTAAGAAAGATAGTGGGTGAAGCCTTTCTTAGGGGAGGTAGCAGGCACAGGGATGGACTGAGCTGAACTTTCAGTTGCAGGGATGTCAGAGGAGGGCGATGCTGCTGGAGGACTGAGCTTATCTGATGGACAGGGAGGGGGAGGAGAGGTAGCGGTTGCTTCAATACTTTTAGCCTCTGCCACTGAGGACAACATAGGAATGTGCTCCCTAGTTGTGCGAGCAACGGTGCTGAGAGTGGGCTGAGAAACAGGCTCATCTATTTCTCTGTGCTGCTGCTGCTGTGCTGCTGGCTCCTTCTTCTTCTTCTTCTTCTTCTTCTTGTGTGCTGGCGCTAAAGTAACTATTGATGTGCTGAGCCAGAGTTTTGTAGGTCTCATCCATGTTGGTGGACAGAGATGCTGGGTGAAACAGCTGCATTGTTTGTTTTGCCAAAGTCGAGGAAGAGCTAGATGCAGATACATTCGCTGCTGAAGCTAAACTTGATGTGGATTTCTTTGTGGCAACAAAAGGATTTTCTGTAACTTGCTGCTGTTGCATGTCGGCCTCTTCCTCGGCTGTGTTCCTCTTGCCTTCTTCTTCTTCTTCCATGGTGGCTTTAGGTGGTGAGGGTGTAGCTGTGTTGTTTGAGGTTAAGGTCTTGGCTGTGACCAGAGCCTTTTCTGCATGGGTGCTGTCAACTGTGGCACTGCCGGGCTTGAAGCGGGAGAACTTGGAGATGAGGTCTGTGCTGCCTACTGCCTTGGTGACACTATCAAGTGTGGTCCTGATTCGCGACATGCGTTTTCTGGCTCACTTGGAACAGCAGTGGAGAACTTGAAGTTAATCAGGCAATAGGATGATGCTTCATGACGGTGTTAAACGAGGCAGCATTCTGGCAGATTACCTGCCATTACCAGTTTTTGGTAGAAATTCCATTTTAAAAGAGACATTAGCAATTTTGCTGCTTGTTCTGATGTTTCCTAAAAAAACAAAAACAAAAAAAACAACTATATGTTAAAAAAACAGTGAGCATATTAAAATTGAAAGTGGTCAACAGAGGGCTCCATTTGCCACCTTAGCGTTACCTATCCTGGTAGCTATGGAAACAAAACAAAAAACAGATAACAGGTTTCACATGCTAACAACTTGGTTAAACCATCCAGTTCCCATACGACCTTTGTGCTGTTCATTGTTACAAAGACAAGATGGAAGAGGACCGAGATTCATTCAATCTGTATTTCAGGACAGAGTCTGCTCATCTTGTGAAAACGTTGCTGGAGAGACACCACCTCACTGTCAAGAAGGAGCGGCAGGATGACTCTCCTGACAGTGAGATGATTATTAACTGGGTTGCTGGAAAAGACTTTACAGTCGAAGTGGGGGAAAAGCAGATTGAAGAGTATATTCAAACCTGGGAGATACAGCCCTGCTGGCTTTACAGTCTGAACTTCCTCTACTCAACCGAGGAGGAGCATCATATCTTTCATCACTACCAGGCCCGCTTCAGTACCCCGACGTCGCGGAAGCCGATTCAGGGGACAGCTAGCGTGTACTTTGTCGTGGACATATCTAAAGTCAAACCACAAACTCTGCCTGTTGAGGTGCACTTCATAGTAGAGTCAAACAGGCTGGTGCACACACCCGGCAGGACCAGGTTCAGAGAGAAGTGGCTCGTGGACGTTATTGAGAGCAAGACTTTACTCCGATGTGCGATGCACCTTTGAACGGCCGAACCAGCCAGAAGAACATTTCTGAATCTAGAAATACTACCAGAAGTTACACCCAACTTGCTACGAGTTGACATTAAATCCAATATAATGCGTTGGATGTCCTGGTGCCCTGATATTTCTATGGTATCAATTCACTTGGAAATAACAAAACGTTAGTTAGCTAGCTAGCTTAAACAGTTCTGCTGTTAGCTAGCTAGCTAGCTCTAGTAGATAGCCTATAACTTACAGTAACGTTATGATTCTCTAGTATGACTAACGCTAGCTATCTAACGCTAATTGTTAGCTAGCAAAGTTCAAATAACGTTAGATAGGCGTTAAAACACATATTCAAGACACCAAAACATGGATGTATTGTCCCGTAGTCCTTTGTGTTAGTTAGTTAACGTTAACCCGTTTTTTAAAACATTAACACCTCATGATGTTTGAAAGCTGGCGTGCTAGGCAAACAGTTGTGAACTAGAGCATATAACCTATATAACGTTAGGTAGCGTTACTATAGCTCCTGTTGGCCTAACTAATTAATAATTGTATATTGTCAGTTTGTCGAATGTTACGCAATGTCCACAAAATAAACAAACTTCTTCATACCATACGAAACAAAGACGGTAAAATATGTTGTCAAATAATTTCATTCAGAAAGGGCGATGTGATTACCTGCACGGCAGCTGGATTCTCGCGATATCACAAGATCACGGATGTGACGCAGTGACTTGGACTTGTGGTCCTTGTACAGTGCAATTCTTTATTTATGCCACGACGTGTCGACAAAAGCCTATTGGAATAAAAAAAATATATATTTTGACTGCAAAGAATGAGCAATTACAATTTAATTATATTAAGAATACACCGCACAGTATGTGTAGTATGTTTATGCTTTCAAGATCTTCAAGCACAGTTGTCCTTTGCTTCAAGTAGGCTAACCAATCATTCAATTATCTGTTTACTTGGGCGGTGTGTTATGTGTGAAATATAGAAATAGTAACAGCTCATGTTAACAATGCTTCTTCAAGAAAATATAAAATTCATGAAATCCATGTTCATGGACAAGTTCTACCAGTACATAATGCAATGCAACTGGCTCTTTCTCCAATAACATGCACACACACTAACACTCCCTATTATTCAGAAGTTATTATTATGTGCCAATGCACAATTTTGTTTTTTTACATTGTTCTCAACTATTCACATACTGTGAGACTTTTTCAGTCAAGCCAGCAAGAGCTGTCTTATAAAATCACTTAGCTTGAGTGGGCCAGTTTGGTTGGCTATGTGACAGTTGCTGAAGACTGATGTGTACACTCACCTATAGGATTATTAGGAACACCATACTAATACTGTGTTTGACCCCCTTTCGCTTTCAGAACTGCCTTAATTCTACGTCCAATGTTGCTGCGCTCTTGCAAATTGTAGCCTCTTTTTCCTATTTGTAGTGGAGATGAGTGGTACCCGGTGGGGTCTTCTGCTGTTGTAGCCCATCCGCCTCAAGGTAACGAGTCCTTACTTCAGTCAAAGTTGCTCTTCTATCAGCTTGAATCAGTCGGCCCATTCTCCTCTGACCTCTAGCATCATCAAGGCATTTTCGCTCACAGGACTGCCGCATACTGGATGTTTTTCCCTTTTCACACCATTCTTTGTAAACCCTAGAAATGATTGTGCGTGAAAATCCCAGTAACTGAGCAGATTGTGAAATACTCAGACCGGCCTGTCTGGCACCAACAGCCATGCCACGCTCAAATTTGCTTAAATCACCTTTCTTTCCCCTTCTGACATTCAGTTTGGAGTTCAGGAGATTGTCTTGACCAGGACCACACCCCTAAATGCATTGAAGCAACTGCCATGTGATTGGTTGATTAGATAATTGCATTAATGTGTAATTGAACAGGTGTTCTTAATAATCCTTTAGGTGTCTGTTAGTAATGATAATTATTATTCTACTATGGCTGCCCTGGTAAAGGCCAATACATGTGAAGGTACCTTTTCAAAAGGATTTCATTCACATGGTGAGAAATGAAACAGCCATCAGTCTCGAGCAATTCACTTGAAAATCACTTCTTTTGAGAGGCACTGTGGCGATTTTGCACAGCCATAGTTCTCTGTTAGTATCATAGACTATCAAAGGTGACTCATAACTAATAGCATGTGCAATTGCTTTCAAACAATACCTGCAGCACTTTTAAAAGCAATATGAACTCTTGATAAGAGCTAACAACTTTTGAATTGATGATTATTATAGAGGCTGGATGAGTGACATTAAAATATTGTTCTCTTTTTTCTGCTTCCTGTCCACACCACCTTTTGTATTGTGGAATATGAACACCCTGTCATGACCTAGAAAGTATTTAGAAAGCATTCTATTGCATTTGTCATGGATGAAGTGGATGAAGTGGTGGTGACATTATAGTTACATAATAGAAAATGTATGGAATTGTGATTGTACTGTATGTCCTGCCATCCACTGGTAGCTACTGACACATTCTGTGAAAGGTCTTTCCATTTTTTCTACACAGTAATGCACACTTTGAAAAATAGTATTGAGAAAAGAAATAAGGATCTACTTTGACAAAAAGTGAATATTTTCTGTATGGCGTATGGAGTGTTGCTTAAAAGGAACATTCCACCGACTTTAAGCATAAAGGTCAGTTTACTCATATTTGAGAGCCTTTGGAAGCTGTTGTACTATGACCTCTGACCTTTCAAAAGGAGGGTAGGGGAGGAGGGCCACATCATCATGGCCACCAACAAAACTCAACAAAGATTGTTCTTGCTCGGACTTTAACTTCTGGATATTCTGCAGCGTTGCCACAACGGACCGAATGGCTTCGCTCACATCTCTCTTTGGCACCATGACGGAAGTTTATTTATTTATTTATTTTATTAGTAAAGAACATGTACATCACCAGTATGACCATATACAAAACTTCAATACCAGAGGTGCATATAGAGAAAAAACATATGGATGTAGAAAATAAATTTTAAAAAGTAAAAAAGAAAAGTGCAGTAGGCTACATATTAAGTCAAATGTATCACCGTTACATGAGAAATTTATCAAACACAATTCCAGTCTTAATTGCCTTCTTATTTTTTATGTCTCTTGTAGTTTTGCCATATTAGAGCAATTCTTGAAAAAAGTCTTCAAAGCTTTGTTTGGAGTCCGACCATTTCTGTTTGTGAATGTGCAATTTTCCCAATAAGAAGATTAACTGAACAAAATAAGCAACATCTTTGTCCATCTCATTGCCTCCAAAACAAATAAAAATATCTTCATCCTTAAATTGAATTGATTGTCTTATAAGATGTTGAACATCAACAAGAATGTGAAAGAATAAATGACAGATTGTTTCTTCTTCTAGTTCACAGAAAGTACAAAAATATTCATTATCAAGTTTGAATCTCTTTAATGTCCTTTTTGCTGGATATATTTTATGTAGACAGAATATCTCTCCAATTAACCTGATTTTTTGCCAGTTAATTTCTCCATAGATTGAAGCCCAAAAGAATCTTCCTGAGGGCAGCGTTACTTCTTGTACACAATTCCTGATGTATTTATTCTTGGTAGTGTCAACTTCCCCAAGGAATATACCACTACTAAGTGGATTGATCAGTGACATCACTGAACCACTAAGAAGTCGCAGCACACATCTCGATACACCATCAACAATTATTGCATATTATTATATTCCTTTATTCACAGACTCAAGGTCCAGATAAAAAGTACACTCAACAGGTACAGACCAAACACATACATACAACAAATACACATAGACAAACTGACTACAATATAAAAAATATCACAAACAAAACACACATATATACAAACACATATACAAACCTACAGATTACAAGCCCAATAATTAAAACAGGTACAGTTGCGTGTTCCAGTGATTCCAGAGTTTTGACGAATATCTCATATCACTAATTGCAGGATTGGTTATAGCATTTAAAATTGTATTATTTGACTCTGTTAATCGCCATATAAATCTGTACATAAACTTCCTCAGCACAGCGTGGAAGGTGGGAACATTACACGTCACAAACAGATGACTAGCACTGGTCCATCTTGGACGCTTCATCAAAATTCTAAATGCATCATTGTATGCCACCTTTATCTTCTTTATCTTTGCTTTACTGTAGCTGCACCATAGATGAGCTGTATACAGTGGAGTACAGTATGCTCTGAACAGAGATATTTTAACTTCTTCAGAACACATATGAAATTTGCGTGCCAGAGTATTTGCTTGTCCATATAATTTACAGCACTGTCGCTGTATATCATCATCATCACAAAAATCATCCCTGATAATGTGGCCCAAGTATTTTACTTTAGTAACCACGTTAAGGTCTTGCCCTGACAAGTAAAAAGAGGGAAAGCATAGCTTCCTGTCCTCCTTAGTTCTGACAGTCATTACAACACTCTTTTTAGCATTGAATTTGATGTCATGTTGTAGCCCGTAGTTTGAGCAGACTCTAAGCAGTTGCTGTAGGCCTGCACTATATGATGACAATTAAATCATCTGCATACATCAGATGATTAATACAGCTATCCCCCACCATACATCCAGTTTTACACAGTTCTAATGCCCTAGAAAGATCATCCATATATAAATTAAAAAGAACAGGTGACAATATTCCCCCTTGTCTAACCCCATTGGTCACTGGGAAAGGAGCCGACGTTTTCCTCCCCCATCTAGCTTGCATAGTTTGATGGGAATACCAATAATGCAAGATACGTATCAGGTATGGGGGGACCCCCCGCTCTTGTAATTTTCTAAATAATTTACCGTGATTAACACGGTCAAAAGCTTTGGATGCATCAAGGAAACATAAAAACATTGTTGAACCATGCCTTTTATACTTGGTAACAAGTTCTTTCAATGCATATATACACATATCTGTGCTATGTTTCTTTTTAAAACCAAATTGATTGTCAGTGGTTATTATATATTCCTGTAGTCTCTCAAACAGAATTTGTTCTAACACTTTAGAGAGTATACTTGCTAGAGCGATTGGCCTGTAGTTTTCTATGCTTGATACCTTACAGGTTTTGTCTTTAATAACTGGGACTAAGAGTACAGATAACATAGAGTCAGGTAATATACCATGTGCTATTAATCCAGAAAAGCATATAGCGAGTAACACTGAGATTCTATGGCTTGCATACTTCAGGTGTTCAGCTGTTATTTGGTCTAGACCACACGCTTTGTTCACAGCCTTGGACACTTCATCAGGTCTAATAACCACACCCTCATCAGTAATGACATCACCAACATGATAATGAGCACTCTCAACACAGTTAAAAATCTTTCTAAAATGCTTCCCCCACAACTCAGCAATATTTTCATCCCCTGTGATTCCATCAATGCTGGATGGCAATGGCATCATCCTGTTATTGATAACCTTCACTTCCTTCCAAAACTCATACAAATCATTCTGTTGCAACTTTCTGGCCACAGAATGTGCCCTCACCATCTGTTCATTACTTTTGATAAAACGTACAGCATATTTAAACCTCGCGTTTGCCTTTTTCTTTTGCTCAAATTCTGGGCCATACCTAGCTTTACCAGATGATACCCAATTTAAAAAGGCTTCCTTAGCCTCCACATGGAGTTCAGACACATATTCGTTCCATCCTGGTCTAATCTTAAACTTTCTTTCCCCGTGTCTTAATAATTTACTGGCATTTATTAAACTATTCACAATTTTGTCATACATAATACCCATATCACTGTGATGTTTTTGACTCATACAACTTAAGTTGCCACACAGAATAGCTTCAAAAGGTATATCAATACTACTAAGACTATCATCACTCAGTGCATTATACTTCCATAGATCATGTGCTGTCAGCTTTGCCCAGTCCACTCTTCTGTGTTGCTCATTGATATTATCATTATCATAGCTAGTCAGCTCAGGAAGACCGTCAAGATGTATTACCATAGAGACAGGTATGTGATCTGCTGTGGCTAAACCATACAGAATCTCAACTTCCAAGCAATCATGAGCATCAGCTGTACATATACAGTGGTCTAGCCAAGATGTTGTATGCCATGCTTCACTGATATATGTATAACTCTCTACTGGTAACAGAATTTTACTTGAGAGAACCAACTTACTGCCTAGACAGAATTGATTAAGATGTTTAGCAAACAGAGAGTTATCATCAGACATATCAGCATTCATATCACCAACCACAAATATGCAAGTACTTTCACTCTCTTTATTCTCTCGGCGTGACTGCTAACTGAAATTTGGAGAGGAATTCATTATACTTTAGTAACTGCCCATCAGCATTAAGGAGTTGTTTTACCAATATAACACCATTAGCAACCCACAGTTACAGAACTACAACTCCTGCACACGGCCTGAATATCATCGTTCTCAGCCACTCCTTCTGTTTACTGACTGGACCGCCAAGAATTTGGCTGGGGAAAAGCCATGGACAGTGAGAGAATACCCAGCCGCAGTACTGAAGGGAGATGAAAATTGAGCGTAAGTACGTAGGAGTGCTGAGCCAGGCTACCAGTCAGCATTTTCAAACGGAGAAAGGATAACAGTCTTTGCACAATAGACAACATATTGACTGTTTGTGCAGCCCTTTCAAATCTGGGGAAACCACTGGTACCAAAATAAAGCAGGACTGACTGTTATGTTCATTCCTACAACAAACTCTTATTGCTCTTAATCCGGTTTAGCTCATGATACAGCCAAAGTAAGCTTAGTTACCGTATGCAACACTTGAAATGCAACGATGCATCTGTAACTTATCTTATTCTACATAAATTACTTTCTGCAAAACATTAATCGCTACTATGTGATCTCCCTGTAAGTGGAATCTTGCCCTGTATGCTCCTAAGGGTCAAGATTCCAGATCGGTTACCTCCCCTTTCTCTGCTTTGCCCAACCAGAGAATTTTGCCATGAGAGAGAGAGACATCATGGGAGCAGAGTGGCAGTTGGTCAAGGCCGCACCCCCCCTCCTCAAAATCTACAGACTCAGAAATGGTACATCCTAAGGAAAGCTCATTGTGGGACTGGCTCTAGTGACTGTAATTCTGCACCAAGGCTGAATTTTGGGAAAGAGACTTCAGATACAGTATTAGGGGACCACTAAGGTCTATAAAAGTATCCAACGAGCACCATGTCAAGGGACCTTTAATAGTGATAAGTTCAGGAGAGATGTATATTTATTTCACCGTACATTTTAAGATTATGAGTTTGACAATAATAAAATACATGTGGGAGTGTCTTATATAATATGTTTTTCAATGTCAGGTTTTTGACATGCACCCACAATCAGTCGTCACTGAGTAGGCTGACCCCCACCCACCCCTCTAAGTCAACGGCTACCCCATCCCACAGCCACTACAGTCACATGCTACACGCGCGCAAAGGAGGAAAATGTCAAAATGCCTGTAGTGAGTCGACATTGCAATAATCCAGGAATCCAACCCCTAGATCATGTACGGACACGTTAATTGAAACCACGAGTTACATACGGGGAACATCAAAAACTGAATGGGTTCCGCAAGCAACCACAGGTCAGAAAAGGCAACAGATGAGGATGGAGAAGTGTATGGACGTCTTGCGCTCATCAGAGCTGGAGTTTTGGGTTTGGTATTTGTGCTTGCAACTTGTGGCAATCTCTTCTTCTTGGGCGCACTTTGGAAGAAGCGAAAAAGAAACACAAAAACCCAGCTGTTCCTCTTGCATCTGTGCTTGGCAGATCTGGTGGTCGCTTTTTTCCAAGTCCTACCGCAGTTTCTCATGGAAATTACGCACAGGTTCCGTGGCACGGACTTCATGTGTCGGTCCGTAAAATACTTGCAGGTGGTGGGGATGTTTGCCTCCACGTACATGATTGTGGCTATGACCATAGACCGGTACCATGCGGTTTGTAAGCCAATGGTTTCCTTCTTGAAGGGCTCGTTTAGGAGATACCTCTCTATTGGCGCAGCGTGGCTGATCTCTCTCGCCTTCAGCTCTCCTCAGATCTCCATCTTCTCTCTCCTGGAAGTGGAGGAGAACCAGTACGATTGCTGGGCTACATTTATTGAACCGTGGGGGAGCAGGGTTTACATCACCTGGATCACCCTGTCAGTGTTTGCCCTGCCTGTAGTCATTGTGCTCTATTGCCAAATAAGAATATGCACAACAATCTACTTCAACATGAAGAGAAAGGCGCTGCAGACAGGGCGCGCGGGCACGAAGGGTGTGTCCAACGCGATGCTTAAGACTGTGAAAATGACTTTTGTTATTATCATGACATACACAGTGTGTTGGAGCCCGTTCTTTGTTGTCCAGTTATGGTCTGTATGGAGCCCAAGCAGTGCGCCTACTAAAGGTTTGTCCAAATGTTGTCTAGGAGGTCCACATCCTTTGAGGACCAAAGATGCCTGTAACAATTTATTTATTGTCACCATAGGCCTCCATGTCAAGCTAATCATCAGCTGTGCACCTCAGAAAGTGTGGAGACCTGCTGCCACCTTTCTAGTCCTTTATTTTTAGAGTTTGTTGACACATTTCTCTATCTCTCTTTCTCTCTTACAGGTCCAGTGTTTGCCATCATCATGCTGTTGGCCAGCCTAAACAGCTGCACCAACCCTTGGATATATCTCTACTATAGCTAAAAAAAATACATACTTTTTATATAAAGGACTATGTCAGTTACGATACAATCCAGGGCCTGGTGAAGTCTCAATTAATTGCATCATGGACCATGTGTTTAAATCTATGTAGTTGTTGTGTATGAATCTAATAACTGGATACGTGTGTAATGTATTAGGAGTATTACCTTGAAATTATGCTGGCATCTTACAGTAATGTTTCAGTGTTGTGACAAATAAAACATCCGTCATGCATAAATGAAAAATACTTGTTTTAATGTTTTAGGAAAAAAGTTTGAATCAGTGAAACAAGCTAATGCATATTAAATATGGCAGCATCTCTTTTTCACTGGCATAACAACACCTTCACTTACCTTCTTTCATTTAGTGCTGGAGAAAATACATTTTTCAAAATAAACATGAAAAAAAAACATAATGCCATGCTATACATCATCCATGGACATAGGACTTATTTTGAATGTTCTGTAAATATTTCTTATGTAATTAAACTGTAAACTGCACACACAAGCTATTTGCATTTCTTCCTCTCCTTTTTGTCTGAAAAAAAGTAAAAATCAAAAAATACTGTTCCTGATATTAGCACCTGTTGGGATTCTTTCATGATAAGGCCTTCGGGCTTAATACTCTTTTGCTCATTTTATCCTAAGGAATGTTAGTCCTTTGTCCTTTTATAACATTCATTAACATTCCCCTGGCAGTGAATAGCTTTGTTAATATTGTGCATATTCAAACAAAGTAAAATGACTCCACCATACAAAACACACATGCACTTATATTTCTATAGTATGTGGTCCTCGTAAAGAGACACAACTTCATCAAAGTGCATTAGGGGACTAATTCAGTGCTTTGATTAGGGGACTAATGCACTGTGATGCCGTTTTGTTGTACTTCTGTTTAACATCTACATGCTTCCACTGGCTCAGATTATGGAAAACAACAAAATAAGTTACCATAGTTATGCGGATGACACACAAATTTACATAACCTTATCGCCAGGGGACTATAGTCCAATACAAAAACTGACTAAGTGTATTGAACAAATTAACGGCTGGATGTGCCAAAACTTTCTGAAATTAAATGAGGGAAAAACTGAGGTGGTTGTTTTTGGAGCAAAAGAGGAAAGATTAAAAGTTTGCGCTCAGCTTCAAACAACAATGTTAAAAACAACAGACAAAGCCAGAAATCTTGGTGTAATCATGGACTCTGACCTGAATTTTAACAGCCATATAAAGACAATTACAAAGTCAGCCTATTATCACCTTAAGAATATATCAAGGGTTAAAGGACTTATGTGTCAACAGGATTTGGAAAAACTTGTCCATGCTTTCATCTTCAGTAGACTTGACTACTGTAACGGGTCTTTACAGGTCTCCCTAAAAAATCAATCAGACAGCTGCAGCTGATTCAGAACGCTGCTGCTCGAGTCCTCACTAAGACCAAGAAACTGGATCACATCACTCCAGTTCTGAAGTCCTTACACTGGCTTCCTGTGCCCCAAAGAATTGATTTCAAAGTTCTTTTGCTAGTTTATAAATCACTAAACGGTTTAGGGCCAAAATACATTTCTGATCTGCTAGTACACTATGACCCCCCCAGACCTCTAAGGTCATCTGGGGCAGGTCTACTGTCTGTTCCTAGAGTCAGAACTAAACAGGGGGAAGCAGCGTTCAGTTTCTATGCTCCTCATATCTGGAATAAACTCCCAGAAACCTGCAGGTCTGCTGCTACTCTTAGTTCTTTTAAATCAATGCTGAAGACCTTTCTTTTCGATGTTGCCTTTCTTTAAATTATGTTCATTTCTTTCTTTTATACTGCACTGTAACTTTTATTCTTGTGTTTTATTTGTTTTTATATATATATATATATATATCGGTTTTACTTTCTTTTAACTGTTTTTGTGTAAAGCACTTTGAATTGCCCTGTTGCTGAAATGTGCTATATAAATAAAGCTGCCTTGCCTTGCCTTGCCTTACTGCTGAGATGCAGAGCGACAGGATTACTACAATTTGTAACTAATTTTGAGAGTCATTCTCTTAATCCTTGCCGAGGCTTGTGTCATTCTTTGCCAGGAAAATATGTCATCTTGTAACCTTCTTGTGTAAGACGAATCCCTCAGAGTCATTCGAAATTGCTCTTCACAAACTATTCCATAAATGCGATCAATTATATCAATTTGTAACCAATTTAGCCTCTCAGGTGCCTTTCCATCACATTAAAGACCATTATGAATGTTTTTTCTTTCTATTTGGTCAGAACCGAAGACACATGTGGAATAAAAATACAATGTTTTATTATGGTCACAATCCACTCTACACTGTTCTGCAGATTCTGTAGCCAGACCTGGTGTGCAGAGACAGCCTATGGCGCATTTCATTCTGGAAAGCTGCTTCAAATAAGATTAGGCATCTCACTTGGCCAAAAAACTATGATGCCTAATTCAGAGCCCAAGGGTGGAAAAGTGGGAGATACATCTTGCAGCTGGTTCATGTTCATGTCATTGTGGTGGTTTAAAACAATCAATAGGTACATAGTGGACACAAACACAGCCTCCTGAAAAGCACATGCTTGAAGAAACACATTTACAATACACTTTAAAGTAAATCCATCACAGATTTTTCTGTAAAGCAGAATTTTGTGGACTTGCAGGAGATTGCACGGAATGACAGGGTAGAACTGCCATTCAAACACAGCACAGAAATCGAATGTGCCTCTGCTTACATGGACTTGATTTCTAGTTATTCAACAATGACAAACGTGTGAATGGTGTTGTTTGAACACAGTCAAAAGAATTGATTTCATGTGTGTTAACACAGCAAGCAGTAGCTGTTCCAGTCAAACACCAGAGCTTAAAAAATAAATCATTTTTGGCCGTTGTATATAGTATTAAAAAGGTTTATGGTGAGCCATTAATAAGTTAAGGATCATGTATTGATCACAATAATGTAAAAACATCACCACAAATCTCAGATATGTATCAGAAACACACAGCAACAAGCTAAAAGGGAGTTAGATTTTTAAGTGACACGTGACCATGGATGCATTAAGACAACATGTGACACGTGCCAGTGGCATGTACTTCCGTATGCCAATATTACGTGGCATATGCCATAAAAACACAGGACTTTCACCCAAGAGACAGAGGTTCATGTCCTACGTGTCTTTAATCTGTTGTTGCCGCGTGTCCCGTAAGCCGCTTTCTTCTTTAACCGTCCCGTTATTCACGTGTGTCATGCAAACGTAAGCCCACCAACAATCTTTTACATCACTTGGGTGTAGACATTAAAATTATATTTTACATCTCATATTATAGTTTATGTCTAAATGATCAGTGGCATGTTAAAAGTATCAGAATGTTATAAGTTATATTTTACGTCTATGAAGTGGCACATGCCACTTCCTGATGACACATGCCACTTAAAAATCTAACTCCTAGTCTCCTACTGAACAAGCTGCTGGAAATCAATGCTTCAGTGAAGCTTTGAAACACGTCCTGTAAAGATGGTCATACAGTGCCACAGTGTGGATTAAAACATTTACAATAGGCCTTTTTTTGTACTGCAGACGTTTATACTTGTCATATAGTGGGAAAAGCGCAATAGCAGTGCGACAGTATGCACAAAAGTAGCTAAATGAAATTTAGTCCTCATTTATTTTACGTTTTAAACACCTGTGCTTTTATTGTGACATGTGAAAATGTCTGCAGTGAAAAAAGGCCTATTGTAATATGGATATGAGTGCAATTTTGCGATATTTTACAATAAAGTTTAATAAGACTGTGTGCTGATGTGCTTTATGTATGGGAGCGAGCATGTGCAACATATTAGCAAAAGTGACTCAATGGTAACAGTTCAAATCCATGGACACCAACAGTCTCATTATAGTCCATAGGCTGTAAAATCAGAGCAACATGGATGATATATAATCTTCTAAAATTTTCTGCTTCTCTTTAAAAACAACACCATCTCTTTTCAGGAGGGCTACCTCAGTCTCCAGAGCACGGATTTTGGCCAAAGTGCTCTCCTCCCTGCGATCCAGTCCCAAGATCTTTGCATGCAAACTCAAGAGCCTACGCCAAAGCTGATCTTTGTCAGTGTCCGGTCTGCAGTAGGAGTGCTCGTAAACATAAATGTGCTCTCCATCGCTGGGTCCCCTATCCTCCAAAAAAGAGGCTTTAGGTTCATCCATTACCAATTCCACAGGGACATAGCTAAAAGCCTGGCCTATTGCTGCCTGGAGGGCAGCTGCCTCCACGTTTTCCACTCCATCCGAGAAAGAGCCCACTGACTCACAGCACAAAACTGTAACAATCGAGTCAGCCTTTTCTTCAGCATGGGGCTCACTGCATGGGGACAGTGTGATGTAAGACGCTGTTGGCATTCCGCTGTCGCCTGGCATCTCACAAGCAGCAGTCTGTATCTCTGATGAGAGATTTGAATGACAGGAGATGCCAGTGTCCGACGACAGAGGTGGTTCAAATATCATCTCTGTGTGTTCACAGACAAAGCTGTTTGTTGAACTTGACTGCACCTTTTTGCATTTTCTGTCCAAAATAAGTGGCCTCTTGCTGAGAGGTGAGTCAACACCTGTGGGCTCAATGTCAATGTCTAAAGTTCTGGGTTTGGCCTTGGGGCTTTGTTTTATGGCGGTAACTTTTTTCTCTCCATCCTGAAATGAAAGAAAATAAGTCTGGTCACAGGCATTGCAAAAGATCACAAAGTAAAGAACAGGCTTGTTGCACTGATTGGCCTGCCTGCATGGGCCGGATGGCAGCTCATTCAGAACGCACCAGCTCGACTTGTATTCAACCTCCCCAAGTTCTCCCACATTACACCCCTCCTCCGCTCTCTTCACTGGTTACTAATTGCTGCCCGCATCCACTTCAAGACACTAGTATATTCTATATTCTATACCCCCACCTGCCCACTCCACTCTGCATCGGCCAACCTGCTTGCTGCCCCCTCACAGCGAGGGACAACTAATCAGTCAACAAAATCCCTGTTTGCTGTCCTGGCTCCTAAATGGTGTAATGAGCTCCCTCCTGACATCAGGATGGCCGAAAGCCTACATATCTTCAGCAGAAGGCTAAAAAGTTTGGATATATATATATATATATATTTATATATATATATATTTCTAGTAGCTGCACTTTCACATGGCTTTTTTGTTTTCTGGAGTTTGCAACTTCAGGGTTAAAACCACTTAATTGGAAGTCACTTTGAATAAAAGCATAAGCTATATGACTTATAATGTAACACCAAAAACTCTGGGTGAGTCTAAAACTTGGTATTTTCTGCAAGAGAGTGCATTTTTCCACTCACTGGTATTCTACTAGCACTTTCCTCTTTTAGAAAATATTAAATGCCAAAAACTTGGTCTGTAAGTAATTTTGTGATGTCCTGCAAGCCCTTACTTAATGTTAGAACTGATGGATGTTGAGACAGGAAAACAAGACCGATACATACATCCTCAAAGGAGGGAAATAGGGTTGGGACGGCTGTGTTCTTCAGGTAGCGGATGCCCCAACGAATATCAAAGCAGTCCTCTTTAAAATGCTCGCTGCACAGGTACTGATGTCGACTAGGGGTCCACTCCCCCCGCTTCATGTTGTCTACCCATTTCTGGAGCCTGGACTTGTCTTGCAAGGGGAACCTTTGGGAGGGAGAGAGGGAAACATAAAGTAAAGGGGTGGTTTGAAAGTTAAACTTTTCAAAGTTTCAGTTGTTGAGTATCAGCACTGCATATTTTGCACCATTTCTAACGTTATAACGCTCATTTCCCTGCAATAGCCTCACAGTCTCCTCCTGTACCATTACAACCAGGTAATTATGATAAACATTATATAGTACTAACTAGATCACGTTATTGTTAATTCTTACTGCCTCTATAACTAGTATCATTTTTGACTACAGCATACATTTAAACTCAGAGACACACCAGAAAAAAACAGACAACATACGGGTAGAAGCTAATTCTCTTCTCTTGTCTACATGCAGTTCCCCCGCGGTTTCTGCAATTTTTTACAGCGCAGTACCGTGGCATATCTACACTGAAACTACATGAAAACGCTTTACAGAGACACGTTTATTGCTACATTTTCTGAAAACACAAACCAGCAGAACTAGTCAACATAGCTAGTAGCTAGCCTGGCTCGTAAACTGTCCCTTCCGGGTTGTAGTTCTCATAGCGGATATGACGTTTAATCCATCAAAACAGTTAACGTAGCGTTAAGTAGTTGCACAACTACGTGGAGGAAATGATCTAATAAAAGAATTCGTGCATGTCTAACTTAAGTATTCATCACCTATTGGCTTTAAAATAAAATTTAAAGTAGTAAACATATAAACTATATAATATAATGTACTGGTCTGAATATGTGTTTAGGTCTCGAACTTCAATCATGCCAAAATACAGAGCAAAGCGAAGACGGAAGTTTACGCAGTGTACTATCTTTTTTCTTTTGCATTATTTTCGGACCGCCCCCTCATTCTCCACGTGCGCACTGTTTCCACCAATTGCAGTGATCCGAGTCACGGTTTTAAGAAATGGACCAATAAGGTTGCGAGTCGTGGTTTTACAGCTCAGGAATGCAGCTAGCAGGTCAACAATCGCTAGCTTTCGTTTCGCATCAGCTGGAGCTGTCGGCGGCTGATAGAGGTATCCTCTGGCTGTTTGTCACCTCGTCTCCAGGTAATCCTTCTTACCAATACGTATTAACGTTGTTAGTCGTGGGTGGTTTATCTGCAACCGAGAACAAACAACATAGTATTATTAACAAGCTTTTTTAAAGCAGAGCTGGTTTAAGTTTCTCTCTTATTCGACTAAAACAGTGAGCTGTCGTTTTCTTGAGCCCAACTCTGTTGAAACTAGTTAGCAAATAAACGTAGCATAACGTATATTCTGAATGTTCTATGAATAGTTTGTACCTGAATCTTAAAGTTTGAAACCGTTTAGAAAGTCTTCCTGCGTGTCAAGGGTGTGTGAAACGTCGTTAAGGCGAGCTGTCAAACTGTTCTATTCACAGCCGCAAAGGTGCCAAAACCAGCGGAATGGCCACAGCGCAGTCGGCGCTGCTGCTAGCAGTGCATGTTCTGCTGATCTCTGAGTTCATCCTGGCCTCAAGGGACTACTACGACATTCTGGGGGTGCCTAAAGATGCAACTGAACGCCTGATCAAGAAGGCCTTCCATAAGCTGGCCCTAAAGTACCATCCTGACCGAAACAAAAGCCCAGACGCCGAAGCCAAGTTCAGGGAGATAGCAGAAGGTAAGTAGGTCACCACAGTATGCCATTCCGTTGCAATGGGAAAATACTTAAGTCTTTGAAATTATAATAAATGTATAGAATAGGTAGATTGGTAAATGTCAGTGACAGTCCCATTGGAAGTGGCCAAAGTTAGTTAGGTTAGATAACATATTGTATACCGTATTTGTGAACTTTTTTTTATTTATTTTTTATTTATTATACATACATCTTGCTTCTCTAATGGGCCTTATTAAAGAAATTGGTACTGGAAAGGGCAACCATTTAATCTGTGTTGTCTATGACCGGTGCCTTACTAGACTTATTAAGATCTATGGTATTTGAAATTATGTAATTTCCAATAGGACATTATTTCTCTTGTTTTACAATAAACAAAAAGCAATATCACTATATTGTTCAAGACTGAACCTAAAATGTTAAAAATGTCCCCAAACTTTTGAGCAGAAGTGTTATAGCAAACAACACAATAAGTGACATAAGGTGTCTTTGACTCTACCAGCATATGAGACGTTATCAGATGATAAGAGGAGGCGAGAGTACGACCAGTTTGGCCACGGCTCGTCACCAGGGGGTGGAAGAAGAGGAGGAGGAGGAGGAAGAGGAGGAAGAAGAAGTGGAGACTACAACTTCAAGCAGCACTACCAGTCCTTCAACTTTGATGACATTTTCAAAGACTTTGACACTTTTGGTCAGCGACACCAACACCACTTTCACTCCCACTCCCAAAATCAAGCCCACCAAAAGAGACAGTTCGACAGCCAGTTTCAGGCCCATCGGGAGGCTATGAACAGACAGAAGAGACAGTTTCAGCAGGGGGGCTTCGGTGGAGGACTCTTTGATGACATGTTTGAGGACTTGGAGAAGATGTTCTCCTTTAACACACACAGTTCCAGGAATGACGGCAGATACCATAGCTCTGGGAAGCAGCACTGCAGGACAGTGACCGAGCGTAGGGGCAACATGGTGACTACCTTTACAGACTGCTCCTGAGACCAGCAGAAAATGGCGCTCTACAGAGGGCAGACTCTTAGGACATTGCCGGGTTTTTAAAATTGTGATTTTGGAATTGAATGCTAATTTATCACTTGGTGAAATAGACAATGGTTTTCGTGTGGCTTTTGTAATTTTCTGTATGTAATTTCCTCCAGGAACAAATATCTAAGCTGACCTGAAGAAGGGCTGCTTCCAAGCAATAACTCACTCAAATTATTGCTCATAGCACAGTCCATTATTTAGCTTTCAAGGTGCATTATGTTTACTTATGATGGTACAATCTATATTAGGCTCAGGTATGGCCTAAGGTTAAAAGATAATTGGAATTTAAAATCATTTAATTTAAAGAAATGAGGCAAACTATATTAAAACACCACAGGGACATCCATTCTGCAGCTATTCAGGCCATACTATTATCACGCTCTCTACAACAAACCTTCTGCATGTAAAACCAGGCTTATCTAAGCATAGTGTGCTCTGAACATGTACCTTTTTTCTCATTAGGTTTGTTACTATCTTAAACATTGGCAAAAATTACAGTTTCATAAATGTCAATTCATAGCACCTGCATCAAATATTTCTGTGAAAATGAAGCTCCACATCCTGCGATGTTGGCTATTAACTGTTACTTAATTTTAGTTGCTTCTTACTAAGTTGGATCTACCTTGACTCAGTCAGGGTAGGACATTTAAATCAGTCCCATGACAAATGCTGGCAAACTTAGCCACAGGCAAAGTTTGTCTACTCTCTCAGCTGTTGTTTTGATGAGTCATCTACCAGTGAAGCTAAATGGACTGATCACAATGTGCAATATTTAGCACCTTTGCTCTTCATGTTGCCTCTTTCATAGACAGTGTTGTGTTAACGTCATTGTCTTATGTCTGCACTTTGTGTGTGTGTGTGTGTGTGCATGTGCGCGTGTTTGTGTGTACGCAGAGTGGCCTGAATGTTGATTGGTTGCATAATGCTTGGAAGAATGAATAAAAAGTTTCAAGAGCAAATGTTGCAATTAATATCTTTTTTTTTTTTCAACACCATTTTTATATATTCTTAGCTGCTTCCCAGTTTAAAATTCATGACAAAGAAAATCTGCAATTAAAATGACAAACTAAAAGAAAAACAGAAAAAAACTAAACAAGCTGTGAGGAACATGGATCCTCCAAAAGTTGAAGTGTCGCGTGAACCCAAGGGTTCCTTCCTATACATATAATCAACTGTTGTTCAAGATAAACTTCAGTAGAGCGCACACTGTCTCAAGACATAAATATGTTTTAAAAAAAAAAGCTTGCTTGATTTCCACGAGATGCGGCCCTATTTATTAGCTCAATCTTTGCCATCCATATCAATGTTTTTATTTTGTGTGATCAAATTTAATTTTTTTATTTTCAGAAATAACAGATACAAACACTAAGACATGGAACGTGTCCCAGAGCCAAAAAACACAGAGGAAAACTGACATCCATATCAATGTTAATGGGTAAATAACATTTTTATTAACTTTGCTTAGCATTTATTTGATTGAGTTCCATCCATCTTAAGAAGCATTTAAATAGCACATGACAAAGTGTTATTTTTTTTTTTTTTTTTGCTTTAAAGCAACCCAGCTGATTGTTCATGAGATCTGACTCCAAAGAGATGAATGAAAATGTCAGTGAACGCAGCATATAACAATCCTTTCAACTTCTAGGTAGGCTAGAGATGACCTTTTACTGGTGACGTACTACAGTTCAATATCTAAAGATGAGATGGGACCAACTGTAGCAAAATCCAGAACAGCACTACATCAAAACTATGCTCCCTTAGCATATAACAAAGTCACTGGTCCCTAAATGTAAGTTCTAGTGTCCTTAGGTTTCTTGAAAGGCGCTATATAAATAAAAGTTATTATATGGTAGCCCATATGACTTGCATGTGTTAAATCATACTGTATGGTCAATGCTAGTGATGATCCACTTGAGAGCCCTTGTGAACTTACTAATCTAAAATATGTTACGCTGGTTTTAACTGAGATCAGTTAGTAACTCGGGTCTGACAGGCTTGACCATTGTACAAGGTCTTTTCTCTTGTATGAATGCTCATGCACAAACTCAATAACTAAGTTTTTTTTTTTTTCCAGAATTTCAACTTTGATTGTTCCTCATTTAGTCATGGATATTTTGTTATAAATAAATACAAACTGTAAGTGGTAATTACATCACACCAATTGGCCTAATGGGTTTTTATCTTCTTTAATAACGTGTATCTGGAACCTGCTAACAGGTGATGTAACAGTATAGCATTAGAAAAATGAAATTAAAATGATTAGCTAACATAAGCTGGCAAGAGCTGCTGGTCATACCTCCACAGCGCTGTGCAATGGAGTAAGGTCGGTCTGGCTACACCAAAGATATATTATGGGATAGGAGAAAAAAATGCTCTGGCTTGTTTGCATTTCTTTAAACCAATCACAATCGTCTTGGGTGGCTCTAAGCTCTGGACACGGCGGCATCGGCTCTGCATGATAGTCTCAGGAAGGAACTTGTTTTGGTGGAACATTTGCACCCCGCAAAAGAAAACAGCATATAAAATATTAACTGAAGTTAACTGTTCACACAGTAATGTTAGCTATTTAAATTAGCTGGATACATGGTGTACCGCCCTGTGTACCTCACCCATAGCAATTCCACCAATCGATCCTAAAACGTCCCAGTCAGAATGCAAATGCTGTAAACATATTCCTCGTAAAGCTTTACAACAATTCACTTAAATAACCAAGCAACCCTACCCTATTGCACAATTCACATTTCATCAAAACTTGCCATTTTCAGCGTGTAACATTAGCCTGCTAGCTCGAAAGTTGTTCTTGCTGTGAAGGGGCAAAGCTGGCGGCTTATCATAGATGTGTCCTTTATTTTTATTTATTTATTTAACCATGAAAAAACTGGCCATTTAAGTTTGATCCAGACTATACCATACAAGACCAAATACGCTTGCAGCAGCCAAACCTCTGGGTGTATACTACAAGAAACTTCTCTTTTGTAGGAGGAAGAATATTATTTGTTCTTTCAAAAATAACATAACGAAAAAGACAACGAAGGAAAAAACAGAAATAAAAAAACTGTATGCAGCATGACTATGTGTTCTGCCTGTTTTTAACAACATAATTCACAACAAATGACAAAAATGAAAGAAAGCAGGCTCAAATGACTCTTGTTTCCTGACTCTTTATAATACTGCTTTGGATTAATTAAAGCACGTCTTTTCCAATTTCATAAAAACCCTTGCACAGATTTGCACACTTGGTGCATTTAATCCCACCATTTGTGCTGACTCATGTAGCTTCTCACTGTATATTCACTGAATATTTCCAGATGCCTTTTGATGGCCTGCTCATTAACTCTCTCTGTCTAACTCTCTCTCTCTCTCTGTCTATCTATCTCTCTCGTACAAAAGAGGCTGCCTGTTCTCTGAGTGCAGTGTAGTATGAGTCTGCTTGCACGAACGGATACTTTTTGATTGATCCTGCAAGAACTGCAACACAATCTCCGACATGATATCTTCAGTTACACTCAACAATGGAGCAAAGATGCCCATTGTGGGTCTCGGAACATGGAGGGTAAGGCTGAACATGTAATACTTATAATAGAGAAGGGTTAGAAAACAGATGGATGTACATTATGGACTTGATACTTTGTCTCTACTCCTATTCTCTCAGTACCTCATACATTTCAGGGGTTCTCTGGTCTGAATGATCTGTATTGTCTATGTTTTTCATGTTATGAGTGCCTGAATACTGCAAACTAGGTTAAAAAGTACAGGGACGTCTAATATCTAAGTAGTGCAACTGCACCACAATAAACTGATAAATCTCAATTTATTAATAAAGGGTTTATCAAAATGTAAATATTAACATTGTACTGCACACAATCCTCTGCCCGAACACATCTGGAAGTAGGCTACTAGTGATACCAGCAATGACAACATGCCTTTTACTGTACATTCATTTCATATTTTCTATTGATATGATACAAGGCCAGAACAAGCCAGCACAAAAGACAGTCACTACCACAGCCACATATTTTACTCACTATCTTGATGCTTTGCTTTTTTTTGTATCTCCCTCCCTCTGTATGCAGTCCCAGGAAAGGTCACTGAGGCTGTAAAGTGCTGGTTACAGGCACATTGACGGTGCTTACGTGTACAAGAATGAGGAAGAAGTCGGGGCTGGAATTCATGCAATGATTGACCAAGGAGTGGTTAAGAGGGAGGACCTATTTATTGTCAGTAAGGTATGGTAATACAGCAAAAGTCAATAAACACACAGATGCTCTAAAATACTGCAACTGTGTTGAGACAGTAAAAGTAGACAATTCTATTCTAATTCTTGTGCAACATGTAGAAGATGTTGTTAGCCGGGGTCTTTTGTCCACAAAAACACTATACACTGACCGATAAAGTATGTTTTATACTTCTTCATAGTTGTGGTGAACCTTCCACATTCCATCTCTGGTGAGGGGAGCCTGTGAGAAGACGCTCAGTGACCTGAACCTGGACTACCTGGACCTTTACCTCATGCATCTCCCAATGGGAGCCAAGGTTTGGACTGTCCTGTCCTTTGGATTGTCCTGACAACCAAAAGACTAAGCTCTGGTCAGGCTCAACCTTTAGCCCAGTTCGACTGTCTAGTAAAGTAAATTTGACATCAGAGAAATAACTAACAGTTAAAGTTACAGTGGTAATGTTTTGCACACTTTGTTGTGAAGTAAATCATCTCCATCATGAAACGCTCACAAGTTAGCTTTTTCATACCACATCCAGCCAAAACCATTAAAGACAGAAGTAGTCAATCTTCTTAGCATAAAGCTTCATATTTTGCGGCCTTTATGATCAAGGGAACAACATACATTTTTGTGTTAACCTAGCTCTAAACAGCTTGTCTAATACAGTATAGGAAAGATGTATGAATGTCATTGTCAAGTGTTCATAAATAATGGGTGGTTGCTAAGCACACATGGTTACATAGAGAAAATGGTGCCTTGTATGGCGCACACTCGGGTGTAATGCACATGTCCAACAACATCCATGTTTGGACTTGTACCTTTTTGCTTTCTTTACTTTACATACACACACACACACACACACACACACACACACACACACACACACACACACACACACACACACACACACACACACACACACACACACACACACACACACACACAAATAGGTGGTTGCTAAGCAAACATGGTTACATAGTTAGAGAAAATGGCGCACCCTAGGGTGTAATGCACATGTCCAACAACATCCATGTTTGTACTTGTACTTGTTTGCTTTCTTTACTTTATACACACACACACACACGCGCACACATGCGCACACACACGTACGCACACAAGCACACACTGTGTTGGTCAATTGTTGAATATTTTCAACAACAGTCATGTGTAATATGAAATGCTTTTTTTGATTTCTGAATTAGGGGACAAGCATTGATGAGTTCTCATTTGCAGCATCTAGCTTGAAAATATTTGTTGGCTCATTAGATTTTAGATCCAAAGTCATCCAAAGAAAATAATTAAATTACAAACACCGAAGCATTTCTTTCAGTGACATTTTGCAGATTTACTAAGAATCTAAATGACTTAAGACAAGTTTTTGTAGAAATGAAAAGCATTAGAATATTTGTAAACACAATGAATTGTAAAATGGAATCTCTATAATCAAGGATGATTACGACACACTGGCCATTGTGCTAAAGTGCAGAGAGTAGCCCATCTAAAACCCAGACAGAAACCCCCCCAAAAACATCTGTGGAGAGACCTGAAGGTGGCAGTTCACTGATGCTTCTAATAAAAATCTGACAGAGCTTGAGTGGATCTGTCAAATAAAATGGGATAAACTTCCAAAATCCAGGTGTTCAAAGCTTGTAGAGAATTACCCAAAAAGACTTTGACAAAGTACTGAATTAAGGGGCTGGATACTTATGCAAATGACAGATTCCAGTCGAGGTGCTTGGTTCTGGTTCTTACAACTAAACAGTACACTAAATTTTCCTCTAATAAAATTGTGGCCAGAAATAGGCAATACAGCAACAGAAACTTGATTCATATTTGACAGCGTTGCCCAGTTCCCTAGCTCTCATTGCCACAGTGTTAATAGAGACTCCTTGGCTCTGACTGGTTGTCTGTCTCCGGGTGCAGTGGAATCTTGCAAATGCCACAAGGAGCACTAGGGGGAGGCAGAAGAATGTGTTTTTTTTTTCCCACAAAAGATGTGTCTAATGTACTATCAGGATATAGTGACAGTTTCAGCAGATATGAAAGAAAAATTGTGTTCATAAAGGTTAGCCTGCCTACTGAACCTTTAGTAGGGTAAGCTAAGTATTTTTATCAGAAATAAGAACATGGCAACTTCATGATTTGACTTTCACTTTTCACCTCACTTTGTATTTTATGTTCTGCCACTGCAGCCAGGGGATGAGTTGTTTCCACTTGATGAGCATAACCAGCTCATTTCTGATGGCAGCAACTTCTTGGTAAATTAAATGACTTGCAAAGCAAGGTTTGACAGTGATAATTCGACTGACTAGCTGGCCACTGAAATCAAGCTAAATAGGGATATATATATTTATATATATAGGTTGTGAAACAAGAGGCATCACTAACCAGTGTGGATTGTCTCAAAGGCCATGGAAAAGCTGGTGGATGCTGGGTTGGTCAAGGCTATCGGCATCTCCAACTTCAACAAAGACCAGATTGAAGCCCTACTCAACAAGCCCGGCCTCAGGTACAAGCCTGCCACCAACCAGGTACAAAACAAGACTGCCGGTCCGCAACCTAATGCAGACAGAAGAAAATAAAAGCTAACGCATTTGCATGTTCCTTCAGATTGAGTGCCACCCGTATCTGACCCAAGAGAAGCTGATCAACTACTGCCACTCAAAGGGCATCTCAGTGACAGCTTACAGCCCCCTGGGCTCTCCTGACAGACCCTGGTGAGAGGCGGTGTCACCTATCATACACAGCGCTCACAGAAAAGTGTCTACATATAGATATAAGATATGAAGTGTCATTCTTTTCTGTTCTTATTTACAAAAGGGCTTCATCTGATGATCCCTCTCTGCTGGAGGAACCCAAGATCAAGGCTATTGCTAACAAGTACAACAAGACTCCAGCGCAGGTAACAAAGAAAAAACCTTGTCCCCTTCCTTTCTCTTGGAAAAATAAGGCCAACATTTCTATTATAACCCCACCAAGGAGGTTGTATTTTCGGTTTGAATTGTCCGTTTGTTTGTTTGGTTGGCAGCAAGATTACAAAAAAAACTACTGGCACCATTTTTATGAAACTTAATGGAATGATGTGGTGTCAGAATAATTAGAAAAAGTTAGTTTCCAACTGGGAAAATTCACACTGCATTAACATTGAGAGATAGGGCGTGCCTAGGCAGAAGGGTATTCTCTCAATGTGTCCTTTTAGTCTTAACTGTGGAAAGAAAACTAAGTTTGGTAAGGAAACACTTTGATATTGGATGTTATTAGTACTAAGGTAGCACATTCATTTGGTGAAGAAAACAGATAATGTACTGTGGGGATATTTCTGTGTGATGTGTTTCGGTCAGCGGGTCCCAGTGACGGAAGATATATTCAGATCCTTTAATTAAGTAAAAGTACTTATATCATACTGTAAAAATACTGTCACAAGTAAACTTTCTGAATTGAAATGTTACTTAAGTAAATGTATGTAGCCTAAGTATCATCGGGAAAATGTACATTAAGTAAAAGTAGTCAATGCAGAAAAAAATGTAGAAAATCCAAACAGTTCTGTCGATCAACTAAGTGTTTAGCCAGCTAATCACTTCAGCTGGACTTGTAGGCCGTTGTATTATTGGGTAGTTTAATTTATAATGAAACATTGTATTTTATAAACTAAATGTTCTTAATTTGTAAAGTAACTACAGCTGTCAGATTAATGTAGTGGAGTAAAAAGTACATTTCCCTCTGAAATGCAGTGGAAAGAAGTAGTAGAAAGTAGCAGGAAAAGAAGTACCTCAAATTTGTGCTTAAGTACAGTATTTCAGTAAATGTACATTGCATCAATGTAGGATTGATATCACAGGACCCCCCCCCAATGAATGGATGAAAAGGTTTGTTCTAACCATGGGAAATTCAACATCAGTAATGTGTAATTTCAGTAATTATAGTCATGCAAAGATGTTCAGGAAAAGTCCTAAATACTGCTTATTTAAGGCTGTTTTCCCACCAGGTTCTCATCAGGCTCCACATCCAGAGGGATGTGATCGTTGTGGTCAAGTCAGCAACGCCCCATCGGATCAAGGAAAACATCCAGGTTGTGTATACTTCAACAGCTGATCACTGTAGTTTCTTGTAAACCGTTAATATGACATTTTTTTACACTTCATTCCTTCATCCTCTAAGAAAAATCTGTCCGGCTATCACTAAACTAGTCTAGACCCAGCTTTTTACGTGCTTATCTGGTTACGATTGACCCATCACCCAAAACAAATAATCTTGGGCTGAATGGAACGTAGGTCCCTGTAAACTGAATTAGGTTATCATGTGTCCCGGTCCAAAATTCCTGGACCTTATCTCAGATCCCTTTCCCATGTATTCTTCTAGGTTCTGAATAAGCATTGAACAATACCCAGAAGCCTCATGACCTTTTCATCAACGCCTTATCTAAACATTCTGGTACCTTTAGGGCTGAAGAACTGGATCCACTAATCTAGTGTACTGATCCAGGCTCATTTTCAGATGTAGACTTAAGTGGTGAAGTTGAGGTTGAGTCAAAACACTTTCAAGAGGTATATCTATTTTGTTAAGGTTTTGGATCATGTGCTTTATACTTGCATTACATAAGTCATTTTTGCTTAGCTGTTCTTTTTTTCTTTAACTTTTAGTTAAGTGAAAACGACATGAAGACCATGCTAAGCTTCACTGAGAAGAGAGCATTCAAACTACAATGGTAAGTAGACAAGGAGACAAAGAGAACAATAATACAAGAAATTGTAGGTTACTGGACCCATTATCGCAAGTAATGGATGTTTCATCTTCTTTTCTCTAAAGGGCCTCATCACACAAAGACTACCCACTGAATGCAGAATACTAGCTCATCACACAACATGCTGCACCGTTTCTGCCTAGCTTCAACTATTAAGCCTTCTTTTTATTCAGAATCTACACACTTACCAAACCACTACCCGGCTAATGTGAGAACCTAACGTTTATGTTTAGCTTCTACTGAACATTTTTGTATAATTCTTGCTATTGAAACCATTAACTCAATGAATTTTCTGAACACGTAGGCTTCGTGAATAAAGCTCTCTTTTTTTTACATCCTGTTTTATTAGGATGTAGTGGTTGAGTTGACATGAGATAAATGTGTGGGTAATACCTAACAAGGTGTAAATGACATCACTGTACAGGCTATATAGATGCAAGCTGCTTCTAGTAACAAAGTACAAATATAAAAGTTAGATATCCAGCACACAAATGTTAATGTAGATAAGTATTTAAAAAAAAATGCAAGACCAATGTGGTAAGTTTAAACCAAACTAAAAAAGGCAGCATAAAACTAGGTGACACTTTTGGTGAGGATAATGCATGACTCATGAGGAATGCATCAGAATTTCCTGTTGCTCATCATCGACAACTATTAATTCAAATTAAATGTGATTAGTTCACAATTAATGGTAATTCACAGTTGCCTTATACATTAATTGATATGTGGCCAAATCAACAGTATTCCCCCAGAAATATGACACTTTTCTTTTTTTTTTTTAAACTGGTCATCAGATGCAAAGCATTTACATGTTGATGCACCAAACCAAAATCTACCAAAAGGTTCCAATTGACAAATAAGAGGTGAATGGACTGGAATTGAGAAAGAAAAAAAAAGATTGTTTTATATTTATGAGAAGTTATTCTGCTTTCTTTTTTAATATCTGGCTAACCTTATTTTTAAACACTAACTAGTCAGATAATAAAAGCTAAAGCTTATTTCCCCAACTACAAATAAAAATGGAACAATACATTAACGTGTGGCTGTATTTTAGTGAGTGTAGACACTAGTCATGTCGACAGTATGAAGGCTACAGAAGCATATTGTTTATTCCCTCAGTCTCACTCTTAGGTTTTCTGACCCCTAGTGGTCACTCAGAGGCACAAACCTCAACTTGCCCAAGTGTTTCTTTCCATTGCTCAACTGTGTAAGAAACTTGCATCGATTTTTTTTTTCTTGCATTATCTTCGACAGGACTTTATTTTGATGCTTAACGACACGGTTCACACGGGAAGTGAAAGCGACTATTTTGTAACGGGGTTAATACACATGATAAGTGCTGTCTGTGACTCACATAGTAATAGTAGGGAGTGCTTTGTCAATGTATTAAGATCTGCCTTTCAATCATTACATCAATGTAATATATTTGTCACGGGAAATCCTATAAAAACACAATTTCAGTGAAATGTAATGTCTCAGACCATTCATTTCATGCATTAACAGAGATAACTGAAATAATATGACATTAAGAAGTCTTGGTTACAAGTTTTCACAGAGACACACCTGGTAACAAAAGGAAGTCAATGTTTCTGTTGATGAATGTAATATGAAAATAAAAATCTGACCAAGGCCACACTGCTTTAAAGAACAGGAAAGTGAGCACTGTAGAGTGTAGAGAAGCAAACCACAGCACCCACTGTATTTAGCATTTTTCATTTCAATATTCAGCATTAAATGGAAAGTCCTTGTGCTTTGTGCTCCTACAGAGAGAAAAAGAACAGAAAAAAGGGAAAATTTAAAAAGGTTGAGAGACACACACAATCTTCTAAACAATGTTACCAAAAGAAAAGAACAAAATGATGTACAATCTCACCAATGCATTGGGCAGACTCTCCAGTTCCTGTTAAATCCTGATATAGTCTTTATTTCCTCCTCAGTTAGTTCAAAGTCAAACACCTGCAAAGATTTAAACAGCCTTCATGCAGGAGCAAAAAGGCTAAGTATGCGAGGCACATTAAAGACTAATCCTAGAAAACATCTGAACTATTTCCAAGCTAATTACCTGGAAATTCTCCTGAATGCGTTGAGGTGTGATTGACTTGGGGATCACGACCACGTTCCTCTGGACGTGGAAGCGGATCAGGACCTGGCAGGCAAAGAGAAAGTGTATTAATGCATGAACGTGATCAAAAGGTCCTAACTTTAAGTGTAATAACAGCGAGGGCCATGTGCGTGGAATTCGCACGCTCTTTTTTTTTTGTTTTTCATTCTTCTTCTTGTGTGTGTGTGCGCGCAAATAACTAAAGTTTTACTTTGCTTTACTTTTTACTGATTTATTCCAGACAGTGCTGTACCTGAGCTGGTGTCTTCTTGTGCTTCTCAGCAATGGCTTTAATGTTCGGATCTTCCAGCAGTGATGGGTCTTCTGGTTTAGCCCTGCAATTTCAGTGCGATCACCCGGTATTATTTACCAAACTTGTGGTTAAGTTATTTTGTAGTAAGCCCTTTTCTGGGGTATTTATTATTTTGTCTACGAAATGAATGCGATGTGTTCATTGCATTCATGAATTTGAAACGAATGCGATGTGTTCATCGCATTCATTTTGTAGACAAAATAATGAAAATACCCCAGAAAAGGGCTTACTCCAAAATAACTTAACCACAATCAAACAGTGGTGCAAAGGCAGGTAGCTGGGAAAAAAGGGCAAACCATCAACACCGTTGTGGGGTTTTCAAAGTTAATTCAGACTAATAAAAAGAGCTTTAATGACACCAACTTATCTCTGCAGAAAAAAAAAAAAACAACTAAAACAAAAAAGGTTGTTACTTAATATCTAAATCAGGACAAACTATGCCGAACAGACAAACCACACAGACAAAGAGGAACAACAGTCACAAGTTGAAACTAACCAAAAGGGATGTGACAGACATAAAACTGAATCATCAATATGACCCACTTCGTAGCAGTGTGGTGATATAGACAGGCAAGTCCTGTCTCGTGTTATTTGGACCCAACTGACCAGGGTCTGTCCGGGGAGCCCAGGGGGCTGTAGGCGGTCACCGAGATGCCCTGGGAGTGGCAGTAGTTGATCAGCTTCTCCTGGGTCAGGTACGGGTGGCACTCCACCTAGAGAGACAAACATGAAACGCTTGGGCTGCGCTGCAGAAATTGGGGAGTGATGCATTAATCAAATTTTTTTACTGTGTGTGTGTGTGTGTGTGTGTGTGTGTGTGTAACTGGCCAGGCTTGTAGTGCGCGCACTTGTTATGTATGTGAGATATATATGTGTGTTTGTTGTGTTATGGTTGTCTAAGCTAATGGATGCCTAAAATAAAGTATCTGTTTCCTATTTAATTTTCTCTAATATATCACTTCCTGCTTTTTTGTATTTGCCATGAACGGTTTAAAAATCAAGAGAACATTTTTGTGACTGCACTGAGCATAAGCCTATAGAGCCTACTGTACTTATTTGACCTTATTCTAAGGGATACATTTGCTCCTTTGTTCTGTGTTTGATTACAAAGGGCAGAAGGTTGCTGTAATCGAATATACAAGACCAAACAAAACAAGACATTGATGGTAATTGGTCCAGCCTAAGGGTAAGCTGCTGTGGCCCCTTTACGAATTACCAAGACATTAATTTCTCAGACCTGATAAGAGGAGACAGACGATGCCATTATGGCCCTTTGCTCTTTAGGAACAGCCATTTTGAAATGTACTGTATCTGTTTTCTTGCTGCTCAGCAGCCAAGACTCAAACCCGTTTTTAATTTAAAAAGGCTGCATATGTATTGGCGTTTTACCATTAATGGTACATGCTCAACTCACTCGCGGTGCCCCATCCTCCTTTTTTCATAACAGAGTAGTACCACTTTACGTGTGAGGCGAGCGTGGCTGGTCGTCATATCCATAGGAAACTGCCGTGACCTAACGCGACACACACAGAATGCCGAAGGTGTGTTGCTTTTGATTCTTGGCATGTGGCAGTTGCCAGAAGACAAATTTTGTTTCAAAAGAAGCTGCAGGCAGCATAGCAATAAAGACGCAGTGAATAGTAACAGTTCTCTCTGACCAATCAGTAGTGTGCAGGTTTTCACGTCACCTTTTGGTATCGCCTTAGCTCGCTTGGAACCTCAACTGAGGCGGTACTAAAAAAAAAAAAAAAAAAAAGTACCTGGTAGCAGGTACCAGGTTTTTTTCTGTAATAAAAAAAGGCGAAGGGACTCAAGTAGATACCATATAGTAGACAAACGCCATAAGTTTAACAGTGGCTGGGCCCCACGGTTAGTTTTTGTCTTGGTGTACCTGGTTGTTGGCTGGCTTGTATTTGAGGCCTGGCTTGTTGAGAACAGATTCAATCTGCTCCTTGTTGAAGTTGGAGACACCGATAGCTTTGACCAAACCAGCATCCATCAGCTCTTCCATCCCCTGAGAAAATTGACCATAAAAAAAAAAATAAATAAAGATTTGTCTCCACTCTTATAGTCACATCACTGATCGTAGGTCTTGTGCTATCACATTTTAAGCCTATACTAGTCTAAACTAAAAATACACAGCTAAAATCCCCCCCAACTCTGTTTTTTAAGGTCTCTTTTCTTCCTGACTTCCTCAAAAATTTTGATCAACAGATATGAGCTTAAAAATGCTGATTGAAAAATGATTCTGGTTTTACGTAACATCGGACACACACACACCTTTGTTATGCTAATTCACAACAAGTTTATTTGTTTGATACTAGCGAGTGGTTTGTCAGTTTAACTCACCTCCCACGTCTCCAGGAAGTGAGTACTGTCACTGATCGTCTCACCTGCGCTGTCCAAAGGAAAGAGCTCACTGCCGGCCTGTAGAATGACAAACCGATTAATAGCCTTTGGGTTAACACCGCACTTGGTATTTTTCACACACTGCTGAAATAATAGTGTGCCTACCTTGAAACCCATGGGCCAGTGCACTAGATAGAGATCAAGGTAGTCTAGTTTCAGATCACTAAGGGTCTTCTCACAGGCTTGCCTCACCAGGGACTTCTCATGGAAAGTGCACCACAGCTATGGCATACAAGAACAGAGAAGTTAGCTGGGATGCATGTTCAGAAATCTAGTATTAACACATTTTACATACAGTAAATAAACTGTTCCGATGCCTACTTGTGGAAAAAACAATACTAAAGAACACGCATGCACCCACAACTCACCTTGCTAACAATGAAGAGATCCTCTCGTTTGACCACGCCATCCTTGATCATGGCCTGAACACCCTCTCCAACCTCGGCCTCATTCTGGTAGACATACGCTCCATCAATGTGCCTGTAACCCGCTGAGATGGCTGCTTTCACTGCCTCTGTAACCTTGCCAGGGGGAGACTGGAACAGACAGGGATGATTACTTACTGTATTGTGGTCCAGACATACTGTGTGCCATAATAACACCAAGGTACTAATGGTGCAAGTACAATATATCAACGGTTTATGTTAATTTCAGTATAACACACGTGCATATTGCGCAAATATGCCATTGCCTCATGTCTGAAAGGGAGTTTTTAGTTCCTCCAGTATAGTTATTGGGACTATTTGAGATTGGAAAAGGGCCAGAAGATTAGTTAAATTTCACAGTTCATCTATCTTAAACATCTATTTTATTGTTATTCTAATGACAAGGGTTATACGATATTGAATGGAAGAAACGGTAATCTTCTCAGATGATTAATGTACGCCGAACCTCGGCCAGTCCTTTGAACAAATCAAAGTAAAATTGGCTGTTCAAGCAGTATCACACTTACATAATGGTGTTTATAACAACAGTTGAATTGCGTGGGTGACACAGAATGGAAGTAGAGTCTGCGTGCAATGAATCATGTTAGCTTTGAGTTTGTACAGCGTAATTTGACCCAGCTGATTTGCACACGACGGTCATGCTTCTAGAAACTTGCCGTGTATAGATTAGCAATGGTTGTACCAACTGAAATTAAATATCAACCCACATTTACTCGTAAACTAAAATACAAAGTACTGGTGAAGTAGCTTCTATATACCTGTATGCCCGGGAAAGTCCGGCGTTAACTTAAGGGTCTCTGTTGCAATATCTAGCTAGCTAGCTAACGTTAGACAAAAAGTTAACGCTAGGTATGACAAGGCAACATAGTAACGAAGATAAAAAATAAACGCACCTTCCATGTTCCCAGTCCCACAATGGGCATTTGTGCACCGGTGTTCAGTTTCACTGTTGTTGCCATTGCTCCAAAGGACGAGCAGACCCTAAATGCAGCTGTAACAGCCGAGTAGAGAAAGCGAATGCACAGAGCAGTGCTAGCAGAACGCCTGCATCGTCGATCGATTAACTATGCCTTTTATTTCATTTAGGTGAAAGAGGCACACACTCCTGTCAATCATAGACTGTAGGACATTATTATTATTATTATTATTATTATTATTATTATTTATTTTTAGTTTTTTTAATTAGTCAGCCCCAATTCTATTTACACTGGGGAAATGTAGTGTTTTTGCTTATCAGCAGTTATAGAATAAGTATCAGATCTTTTACTTAAGTAAAACTACTATACTGGAAGTACAAATCCTGCATTCAAAAGTAGCCTACATGTATTCAATTTAGATGTTCTTGAATTTAAGAAACTGAAAAGCTGCTCTAGGTTTAACTCATTTTAATTAGGCTTACCTAATTTACAGCTGGATATATCAATAATAGCGCCTCATATTTTATGTGTTAATCATTTGTTTTGTGTGTAAAATCTCAATCAGCAAAATAACCACCAGTGGCCTATCTACATCTGCCAGATAAAGATGAGTAAAAAAGTGTATTTCCCTTTTTAAAATGTAGTGTATAAAGTAAAACTAAATGGAGATATTCAAACAAAGTTTGTAGCATATGCATGGTAATCAGGTGGAATACCTGGGTAAATGTACTTAAAACCCCATTTCAAGGCAGAATGAATCATGAAAAATTAGGGCTGGGAGATATGACTAGAATCAATAGGGGCTTTTTTCCAATATTTATATGTATCTCTATGGAGTAAATGTGTGCAAATCATCCAACAGTAGTAAATAATGATCAAAACGTGTATTGCATTACCTGCAGTATGCATGATTTAGCTCATTTTAAAATATATTATGTGTTTTATGAATGGCATTTGTGTGATTTGGGAGCCCTGAACTTTCCAAGGACCTAAGAAAGTTCCCAGACCCACACCGCAAAATAACTTTTGCCTTTTGCATGTTTTAAAAGGTTTTTGTTGCTTCTATCATTGAACCATTAGAGGGCACAATTGCCACACTTACCAAACGTGGGACTGTCTATCACCCAACGGAGTCCCTAAAGTAAAAATAATTACATCATTTCATACATTAGCTAATATGGCCAGTAATTGCAGTGACTGAAATGATTGATCAGTACTGTTCAAAACCTCATGCACACATCCAATATTTGATTTAACTTAATCCATTAAAAATGCTTTAGGAACAAGCTTTGAGTGTGTTCATTGCCTGGTCTGTAATGTAGGAGATTACACTCAATTTAATTATTCTTTATTATTTTGACAACAATGTCCTCATGGCATTATCCTTACACTATAAAGGAGATGCATGCACACAGACACACACACACACACACACACACACACACACACACACACACACACACACACACACACACACACACACACACACACACACACACACTATGTGACAGCTGTAAGAGGGAACAAACACAAGTGTTTCTTTTGGTCAGAATCAGATAAAACCTCACAGACCTTTTACTGAGCCATTCAACACTCTGAGCAGAAGATAAGAGAGGGAGAAGAGAAGGATATATAAAAAACATACAAAGGGAAAAGTTATGGGAGCCAGAAGCCGCTGTGTACCTCACAATGGCTCTTGCTAAAGTTTGTGTCTTTTCTGATCTTCTCCCAGCTGGACGCCTGCTTTTCAGGCCCTGTCTCCTCTGATCTAACTTCAGACACTGGAAGGGCCTTTTGCCAGCATGCAAACTGTCAAAGTACCCCAGGAATCAAACACTGTCGCATGCTGTTATGATCAAAGAACCACAGGTAAACCAGACAAAGACACAGCCACATATTATTGCCATCTAAAAGAGGGGGGGGAAGTTTTCATTTCAGAGGCTCTTATTTTGCGTCTGCAGGTGGATACCTTCTCACTGTACCGAGTGCACTGATTGAAATAAAGGAAAAGGGAAACGGACAGATATTTGAAGATACAACAGAGGCCCGAAGTAAAACCGAGTTCCTCTCAAGGAAACTTTTGGACAAAGAGTGTAGACGTAGGAGGGATTTCAGAGTGTGTTGCTCAAATAATTTGAAGAGAAAAGGGGGAAATATTGATACGCTAATGGTGGTGTGACAAGTAAACATACAGAGCACAATGAGCAATTGTCTCCCTTTCCATTATGTGCAGCCATAATGAATGCTCAGTGCAACTGGTTGTGTTCATTCTTTCGTAGGCTCTGCATCAGATCAGACACTCCACTAGTAAGACCTAACCTGTCCTGGGGAGATCAAACGCCTCATTTCATATCATGGCCTTTGCTCCATTCTCTCTACCTCTCGTCTCTCCCATTGGCCTTGGCTTTGCTGTTTTTTCTCTGTTTCTGCCAGAGTGCCCTGGGTCATAATCTCCACCCATAAATCTAATGTTGAGTGTCAGCTCCCGCTGAGTTCACTCACACACTCGCATTCCGCACATTCTGTCTATCGAACAATAACAAGATGAGGGAGAGAAATCCCTACGTCATAAGTAAATCATAGCCATTTGTCAAATATCAAAAAGATGAAGTGGAAAATATCAAAAAATATCAAAAAAATATCAAAAAAATATCAAAAAGATGAAGTGGAACGCACACACACATATTCTTGTATATTGCAAAACTGCAGTGACAATGTCAGAAAACAATTCACGACAAAGGCTTTAACAGATTTGGCTCATACTGTTCATTTAATGGCATTTTGCTGCACAGGGCTAAATGTGGAAATCCGTTATGGCAATTTAGGTAATGTAGCATTACTGCTAATGTTTTGTACTGGCATATTTTGTGAGGAAGAGCGTCACCACTACAATCATGGCGTAAAATGTGTTGGTATGTGAACGGTCACATAGCACTAAAATCGTGTTAAAGCCGTGGTTATGTAAACAAGCAAAGCTGCTGCCTCTACCAGAATAGTTCAGCCAATTTATTCAGTTAATGTCATGGAATGTATGTGTGAAAGAGCCTCTATACCAACTTAACCCTTTAACCTGTTTGCAGTTTTTGCTAATTTCTTAGATTCCCTTAAAGGTGCAGTAGGTGAGCCTTATAAAACTGTCATATTTGCTGAAATTGACCCTATGTCCAAGCAAAACTACATGAAGCAGGTAATAAAAAAAAATCCACCACTCCCTGTTCAGATGCACCAATCAGGGTTGGGGGTCTAACTGCGTGTCAATTACTGCTGATGCGCACGCATTTCATAGCATCCTCCCCTCCACCTCACCCCGCGCATGAGCTGCAGATAGCTCGTAGCTGGCAAAGTATCTGGTTTTGGTTTGTCTGTTGGCATGTGACAGACAGAATGAATGTCCTCCTCTAACCACAGAGAACTTAAGATATTGGATAATTGGTGCATTTCTTATTCTGATGACGTGGAAATTATTAAAGCAGAAAACACAGACAGTATATCTTCTGTCTTTTTCAGCTGTCACGGTGCTACTGAATGCTCACAGACAGGGAATAAAGATCATTTAAGGTCAATTATCTCCATTGACCTCTCTACATGTTTAGAGAAATGTATAAAGTTTTGAGAATGTTTCACTACTCTGTAACTTAAAGTAATAATCTGGAAGATTTGTATTTGAGAAAATGTCTGTTAAGTCACTATTAATCACTGAATAAGATAACGCAATGGTGATTGAGCCAATGGCCCACCGATGAAAGACCTTGCATTTTCAGTTTTATAAACAGTTTGAATCTCTGGGAAGTGAGATCCAAAAACACACCTGCAATTACTGTTTTTCCTCATACAGGAAGTGCCAAAGAGTACATGCATGGATCCTACAGTGGCCGACAGGGGCAAACGCACTGCAACTAAAAAAAAAAAACACATGCAAATAGACAAAAAACAAGCAAATTAATAAATAATCTTCTTGAATTTTACAACACATTTACAACAATTAGCAAACACACTGCAATCACACACAACACAACCAAAAATTCCTATAAAAAAAGTGCTGCAAATACAGAAACCATGCAAAACGAAAAGCACACAAACCCCCAAAACAAATGCAACGGAAAAAGGCCAGTTTTTTTTCATCCAGTTTACACAACTGAAGTTCTCCAGACCTCTAGGGGGAACACTAATTGGAACAGCTTGATTTTCGACCCCAGGGGGATACAGAGAGAGAGAGAGAGAGAGAGAGAGAGAGAGAGGGAGAGAGGGAGCGCAGATGAGAGGTTTGTTATGAAAAAACGTGCATATTTATTTTCACGTTTGACCCTCGACTTTCTAAGTGTTATAAAAGAGCAACAGGTTTACATAGTTATAGTCTCGCTTTACCAAGACCCTCCTGAAGGAGGATCTGGTTACCACACAGCATTCGGGTATGGGAGGAAAACCTGCTCTGGTTTAATGGCATTTCTTTAAACCAATCAGAATCATCATGGGCGGTGCTAAGCTCCGCATAGAGCCGCTGCAAAAATATTTGTGCGAGAGAGAACTCAGATTGGACAGATAATCTAGCTATCGGTCTCAATTTACCCTGCAGAGATCTGAGGAGCAGTTAACCGTAGTCCTCATTAATACACTGAATTTAAAATTCCAACACAAAGAAAGAGGAAGGAAACAGAAAATACATGGCGGAATTTCCTGCAGCACCGGAGCAATCCCAGATGTGTAACGTCAAGGATATAGAATAACATAGCTACCGTGTTGCTTGCTAGCTAACACTAGTTAGCCCATATATGTTACTAAGAAGTAGAACACTTATTAAAAATCAAATAAAAAAATGAGGAAAACAAATTATCCACTTTCTTTGACATTTCTTCTGTTTTGTAAACTGGATGCATCTGTCTGTTGCATTTGTTTTCGGGGTTTTGTGTGCTTCTCTTTTTGAATTGTTTGTATATTTGCAGCGTGTTTATGTATTTGGTTGTATTTGCCTAATGCTACTCGTGTGTTGTCAAATTAATGAAGACGATTCCTTAATTTGCTTGTGTTTTGTCTTTTTGCGTTTGTTTTACTAAGTTGCAGGGCGTTTGCCCCCTGTCGGCCACCGTAGGATCCAAACCACACACTCCATTGTGTATTTTCACATGCACTTCCATACATAGTGAACACACAGCCATGGCCTTGTCTGTGAGCAGAGGTGTCTCTTCTCTGGCCCCTCAGACACGGTTTGGGTTTTGGCTTGATTAACCACTTAGTTCAGTCTCTCAGACACAAGATTGCAGGGAAAAAGCAAGTAATGAAGTGCTTTTGAATTTGCATTCCTGAGAGCTTTCACAGACGCCTTGATTTCCGTCTGCCTTTGCTGTTTGTTCTTCGTCAAGAGATGTCTGCTATTTTAACAGTAACGCGTAACAAGTGTCCATCCAACCTCCTCCATATTGCTCCCTCATCAACCTAACTGCCATGAATAAACACAATCAACATGCATCTGAAGGGGAATATGAAGGCTTTTTTCTCTCAAATCGTCCCTGATGGGTTGTTCATCATTGTCATTATGCAGATTACAGTGTGACCATGAATGCAATATCAGAGCCCTTTTCCTCTGGATTGAAATGTCACCGTTCCATAAAGCTGACCGAAAACACTTGTGTGTTTTGTTGTAAAAGTCGAGCAGCGCAAATCAGTTATGGACAAACTGTCTCAAGATCAGCATTTTCAACACTTTCAACACTTGAAAGTCAAGCCTTTATTTTTTAGCATCGGCCTTGGCAACAATAGCATGCTGCATTATCAGCTGAAGTAGCAGCTGTAACTTACTAGGTAAGTACCATAATTTGGTACCGAAAAAGGTAAAACAGACAGCATTGTAAGACTAAAGCTTTTTTTTGTTACTCATTTTTGTTAGTATTTTAACATTATTTGATTCATTTTTGAACGACTGTGATTATGTAACACGATGACTTGTCTGAATCTGTGATTATTTATGTCTCCGAAATGGAGCAGTTGACGTAAAAGCTTCCCTTTGCACCCAGCTCCTGGCTGCTAGTGAAAAGAGGAAACACAACTTGGTTTAAATCTGGAGCCCTTTCACTAGTCCATGCATCCAGGAACGTCTAAACATCAACAGGAGGTAGACCAACAAGCACGTTCATTTGGATAATCTGAAGGTGGATTTAGATAAGATTGGCAGATAGTAGATAAGCAGAGATACAGTATACCAAGGGGACCTGTCTTCCATAACTTCAAATTAAAAAGGTAATTCATTTGAGATTCCATTTTTTTCCAAATGCAAAAAAATATTGTCCTGCAATTTAAAATGTGCGGTGTTCTTTTCAAAAGCTGCCTTTGCTGATATTAATTTACAGTGATGGGGATAGAAACTTCTCCACAAGCAACATCCTGTTTAACGGGAAGTTCTTTAGTGGCAAGTTGGAATATTATTGGATATCAGGAACACCTTTTTGACTCTTCAATCTATACAGTATATTTCTTATTCATAGATATGTAGATATTAAGATTGGGACTAGCAAATTATTAATTGCAGAGAAACTGCACGCTCGTCTAATAATAAAGTTCTATGTAAACCCAGACAAGGTTAAGATTAGATTTGTTTGTTTTTTGGAGAGTGCAGTGAATGTTTTCTATCGTTACCAGACATCTCTAGTCAATATTTTTGAATTGTTGTAAATTTATCATTTCATTTTCTGACACTGGTTTAGAAATCAATACCATGTAATTACACTTTTTCTGTTCTCAGATCCTTTACTTTAGTAGAAGTTGCAATAATAAAAGTCCTGCATTCAAAATGTGACTAAAGTAAAACTACAAAAGTATTAGGATCAAAAATATAAATAATATATAATATACACTACTGGCCAAAAGTTGGAGGTCACTTTGACATTTGTTGTTTTTTTTTAACCAGGGCAGCAGTTTTGAGATTACATTATGTTTTTCTAGTTAATTTTTTAAAATGATATCAGATTATTAAACAAAATGTGCCTTTGGAACATTGGATGAATGGTTGCTGATAATGGACAATGTAGATATTGCATTATAGATCAGCTGGTATTCTGTCTATAATGGAGTGGAATGGAAATTTGTAAGTGACCCCAAACTTTAGACCGGTAGTGTATAATAATATATATGCTGTTGGGCAGCTTGTGAATTTTCCCTCGGGATCAATAATCGGATTGTATATTAATAATAAAACAATAATATTAATACAATAATCAAATTGATCATCTAATCTTTATCCATAATAGTACAACATCATTTATTTGTTGATTGTATTTTGTATTATTAATATGAATTTGCAAAGTCACTAAAGGCATCAAATACATGAAGTGGAATAAAAAGCACAATATTTCCCTCTGTATTTCCCTCTGAAATACGGTGGAGTAGAAGAAAAAGTAGCAGAAAGTGGAAAATACTCAAGTGAAGTGAAAGTAACAAAAACAATCGTACTTAATTACTTTCCTTCACTGTAAAAATCAACAACATTCAATAGACATGAAATTGCCTCTGTAAAAGTCCCATTGCATCCTGAGATTACTGGCATTCCTTTGACATGTTGTCCTAGCGTGGGCATGTTGAATGATTGTCTGAGTGCCGCTTTGAAAGATCAGAATGACACAGCGGGAAAATATTTAAAGTTCCTCATGGGGTACTTCCTCTTTTTTGTCACCTGATATTATTTACAATATATAAAGAAAAAAACCCTGTCAACTTCTCTAATCTTGCATCACGGGAATGTTGTTTTCAGAGATGTGCGTGTGCCGGTTCGGGGAGGTGGGGGGAAACCATGTGGATGGATTGAGCTATATGGCAAAGAGGGTGGACATGTGTTAAGGCCTCATAGGACAATGAGTCACAACCAAGATGACGAGATGATGAGTTTTTCTAAAAGAATGTAGAAAAAATGTCTGTTACACATAATCCAGTATTAGATAAATTAATGCATCTGATTAAATTTTGGGATAGAGGACTTTAAAGGTTTATTACAACTTCAAACACAGATTTCAGTGCTTTGTAAGTCTCTTTTTTTGAATCAAAGATGAGCCCAGGTGAAAGAAGTTGTGTCAGTGGTGCGTAGCTGTGTAGTGTGCAATAGCAGAGATGGATGTGTGCAGTGCAACATAGCTGGAGTATGTTTTGAGGATGGGGTGCAAACTTGGAGTAGTGTGCAGCAGAATGGAAGTGTGCAGTGTTACTTTGACTTTTAAATTTATGCACAGGGTACTCCAAGAGTTTTGCAATCGGTGAAGCCACTTCTTCTGAGTCACGACTTGTACGTGACTCAGATGTCATATAGAAACAGTTTATGACCCACGCACCTCCTGAAACGTTTGAGGACTTAATTACTTAATTTTTTTATTTTAGTTTGCAGGGGCGTAAGTTGAGGTTTCAAGAGGGAAATCCAAGTATGAGCAATATCTTTTTTTGAGATGTTGAATGGATGCGTACAACACCATCTTGTGGTCAATCTGGAAATGACAACTTGGATTTTATTTCCATTTCCACAGAAACGCATTTCCTTAACAATGCCCTGTCCGTTCTTGTTTAAGCTTAATTAACTGGGCTTCTGATTAAATTAATAGTAATAATAATGTCAACCATGTTAACTATTATTAGTCGCATTAGTATATTAAGGTAAGGTTTAATTAGTATTTAAACTGTCTGATGGAGAGATGTGTGGAAGAAGAGGTGGGCTGGAGGGAGTAATGTGCTGGAAGATCGTAAACACAGTCTGCTCTGAGGGCCGACTTCAAAGTGAGACTGCGGTAACCTCCTCTCAGCGGTGGCGCACACCCTTGACCGATGAAAAGCAAAAGTAAATGTTCATCCACGGTCTACAGCCTCTTCCTGAAACCACTCTTTGAAGTCACAAAATGGATCTGATTGACTTGTGAAGTGAAGACACATCTAATGAATAGAATAGAATTATAGTTGACAATGCACATGCATGCTGCATGTGTTTCTTCCACAGTTTAGGCCTAATTACATTGCATATGTTAAAGCTCCCCTCTCCTCTGCCTTCCTACATTTGTACAGGCTGGGTACCCACAATACAATAGGACTTAAAGACTGAGATACATCAGCTTTGGTCATGTTGCAATTTTAGCAGTCAGCACATTTATGTGACAGGTGAGAGGTATATGTATTGTCATGTAGACCTGTGTCTTACTTTTCAGGATACTCCCAGTTGAATTATATGTAATGCAGCAAGCTTGTTCAAGGTGAAGAAAATTCAAATTCAAAGTGCTTTACATAAAAAATATTAAAACAATAAAAGTTACAGTGCAGTACAAGAAATTAAACATTAAAGAGGAGTTAAAACATAAAAAACATAAAAGCAGATAAAATATCAGATTTTAGGCTGCTAGTATTGGACAGTGTATGAGCCGCTGCCCCACACACGTTATCAGGGCGCAATAACCATTATGTGGAAACTTTGTTAACCAATAAGGTAGGCACTCTATACAGGCAGAAGCATATGTCAGATAATATTTGTTATAGAATATTGTAAATGTCATATCAAAATGTCTTACTTGATTGTACTTCTTGTTGCTACACTACTTGTACTACTTGACTTCATGGAGACTTAATAACTATAAAATGTTCACAACATGGAAGTTTGTCTTGTGAGCATCTGCGATAGATATTAACAAAGTTCAAGGGATCTAAAAATGTCAAAAACATGTATTTATCTTATTTGTTTATGTTCAATGTGATGGCACATCATCACCAGTTTCATATTTAGTAAGGAAATAAAAGTTGATCATACACATTATCATAAACCAGTCTGTTTTATAGGCATAATTAGAATATATACACATGTAGGTCTTAACATTTGTTTTGACTCTATTCTAGTTTGTAGGGCTTGCAAACTTTTTCCCAGACATAAATGTACCTGCCTGTCTTATCCTCTCTACGTACTGCCTGCACCAACCAAGGACTAAACTCTCTACTATGGGAGACAGGGCCTTCCAGGCAGTCGCCCCACGGATCTGGAATTCACTCCCCGAGACCCTAAGGGCCCCACAAACTGTGGAGATTTTTAAGAAGGACCTAAAGACATTCCTATTTAAAAAGGCCTTTTAATAGTCATAGTTTTAATTTTAGTTTTATAGTGTTTTATTGTTATTTGTTGATTTTATTGTGTTCTTTTTTTAACTCCCTGCTACTGTAGCACTTTGAGATTTCATTTGAAATGTAAAGGGTATTATAAATAAAATGTATTATTATTATTATTATTATTATTATTATCCCCAGTGACTCAAGCAGTCCTGTCCAAAATTCTGTTTCGGCCTCAAAGATCATCTAATATACGAAATTACTTGCTGTAATATGATATACCAGAGAGGCATACTCAGATGGAACTAGGGCTAATGTAAGTTATGCGTTTTAATTTGGTTAATACTCAAAATAGCAAGTCTAATTCAGTCCCAGTTGTGCAGAGGCAACAGTTGAGAAGTGAGCTTGAGCGTGAAGAGTCTGAATAGGCACTGCTGTTGATGTATTATGGGTATCTTATCAATATCCCTGGACCTCTTTAGTGCAGCTTATAACACTTTAATGGAACTAAAATAACAAGTTAAACTAAAGTGATGTATTAAAATATAAAGGAAAAAAAATGTCTATACACATTTTGCATGGCTTCTCCAACAAGTTAGTTCATATCAAAGCCATGTTTAAGTGAATGGAATAAGAGCAAACAGTCGAGTGACAGCTAAACCACACAGGTTTAAATCACAGCTCTTAATGGTGACCCTAAGCTCTTTACACAAACTGAACACACTCTGTAATAATGACCTTGTGTGAGGGCGTATATGGTAAGAAGACTTTGCCGGTGTGATCAGTGATAGAGGCTGGATCTCCTGTGTGTCTGAGCTCCTCATCATTATCGCGGCTCGCTGACTCATGTCTTGAGCACAGGGAACAAAACTCTCGCGGCGGCCTTGTTCCCGACGCAATGGGACGCCGGGAGGGACAATAAGAGAGAATTAGCGCTGAAAAAAGCAAATAAATAGGTGCTTCAATACATGACAGCCCAGCAACAAAGCCCACTGTGGATGAGAGGGAGAGTGAGAGAGAAAGAGAGGTAGAGAGAGAGGCCTTGATGAAAATAAACAGTGGAGCTCAAAGGGAGGCAAGGGTTGAGCGGATTGGAGGTGATGATGAGTGGAGAGCTGTACAAAGTAGTACATCTATGGGAAATGTTTTAATGAGGCAGACGGTGGTGTGTGTATGTGTGTGTGTGTGTGTTTGTGTGTGTATTTAGTCATCTGTGACACAGACACTCTTAAAATCCTCAGCAATGACACTCCAAACTTCCTGTCTCCATGTGGGTGGTTTAGGATTTAAGAAAGTGGACAGACAGACGGACGGACGGACGGACAGACAGAACTAGAGATGCAAATTTAAAGATTATCTTTGGTATTTTACGCCTTTATATGACGGTACAGCTGAAGATATGTAAGGGGAGAGAGAGGCGGAATGACATGCAGCAAAGGGCCGCAGGTCGGAGTCAAAAGAAAGTAAAAAGAAAGACAAAGTGGCCATTTTTCCATTAAAACAGCGTTTAAACTAATGCCGTGGAGAATAATTGCTCCAGAAATCCAACAAAATTAGGTATTTGAGCAATAAATTTAATAAACTTGCAACAAATTGCAAACCGTCGTTGCTATGAATTATCAATGAAGGCAAGGTCAAAAGATTTATTAAAAACGAATAATGCTACACAATATTGGAGGACGTGTATAAGATCAGACTGAATGTTGGACAGCCACAGCATTTTTGCTGACTGTAGCTAGTCCCGCTGCTAAAAACACCTGTAATGTATGAATATTGTTTTAATGTTGTTGGAAAGTACTGTTTGCCCCACGTTTTGGCAGCTCTCCGGCTTGTGGTGAATTGGGCAGCTGCCAGCTAGTTCCCACAGTGAACCCAATAGATAGATGTTTTTTACTATAATATGTCACCAATCGAGATAGAGTTTTGTCACTGGTGACACATGAAGAAATCTGATCACAGAGACTGTGAAGCAGGCCTGCAGCCAAATGTAAAGAAGTGTGAGCAGCGCAGCGGCTCCAAGGCTTTGTATATCTTCTCTGTCTTTAAAGCAGCAGGAGGCCTTTAGGTCCAATGTCAGTCAAACAGGCTCAAATCGGAGTACCGCAGGGAATAATAAAGATGGTTCAGCACATCACGGTCACACTGTAGCGTTACATGGCCATTCAAATCAGCAGTGAGCCACGTTAACTGAAATAAGCTAATTAAGGTGGAGGAGAGGACACCTGACACTCTGAAGGCAAGCTTCCAGGTTGGGATTTACATTAAACAAGGAGTAGGCCTAGATCTAGAATCATTAGTTATGTCCTAAGAAGTGTCTTTCTAAGGTAATGAGATTATCTATGAGGCACAATTTAAAAGGCCACCAAGACATTATTTTATGTTATATAGAACATTGTTTTACTTACGTTTTTTTCATTTACACAATGAGCCACAAAGGATTAAAATTCTGCCTCTTGCAATGCTACCAACAGTGCATTATATTATCCCTCTCTTATAACACTGTCTGTGTGTATGATGTGAAACAGTGAACACAGGTTCAATGTGAGATCTACATTTAACCGGTGGTTATGGGTATAACCTGTGTTCACCGTTCATCCAAAAGCTCACACAGACCTTAAACCCAGGTTGGGAAATGCAGTCAAGCAATAACCCATACGTCAATGAAGTGGTCTAATGCAGGAACAAATTACATCTCTGAACCCGAGCCATTTCAACTAAATACACACTTTACGGGTTAGCATTAGAACAGGAGTAGTAGGAGTAACTTAGTTGATTGGCCTTACCTATAAAACTACAAAAAAGCTACAAAATCCTATCTCTATATTTACAAAAGTTTTCTCATGGCCGTGTCATCTACACATTTTTACACAGTGCCTGCCGAATTCTGCACCAAAAGGTATTCTGCAATGTTGGCGACAGAATAAAAGGCAATTAAGCACTGTTTGCACCATGCTTGGACAGCCAGGCAACTGTATGCCTTGCCAATTAACCTCCCACATAAGGAGAGAGGAGAAAGAAGGCAATCTAGACTCCAAGACATTCTCTTTGTGTTCAATCAGTTCTGCATTGTAGCAATTGTATAAATCTCCTATTTTACATGTATTCTCTATTAGCACTCCTATGGCAGTGACAGCTAATTTGCATTCAAACATTGCAATTTAGATATAAAATACTTCCTTACTTCATACTTGTGCCCTTGGCTCCCCCTGGGGCCATTGGCTATTGAGGATTTCTTCCCCATCGTAACCACTTCTGGGTACGTTTTTCCAGGGCATTCCAGCTGTGGCTCGTCACCTTGATTTCAGCCTTCAACAAAGAAATTAAGTGGAATGTTTTTAATTTGTATTATGGCACCAGTGATGCTCAATGCTAGAACTTTTCAAGTCTCTTTCTTAGGCTTGGAAAATAACTGAAAGGTCTGAATTTATTGAGTTAATTAAAAGCAAACAGCAAAGCAATGCATGTGATGCATGCAATAAAATTGTTATATTTGTACTGCCTGTTTTTCCATTTTAATTTCTCATCTCAGACTTGAGCCTCTTTTGCCCATGACTGTATTCAATGACATGATATTCACATCACAACAAAACTGGCACTACCACTTTAGTAATACATTTATAATAAATTAAAATTAAATTTATAAATGTATTCCAAGAAAATACCTTTTTAGCTGAATGGGTGACATCATTAACAATTACTATAAAAGGATGCCGGTCTCCCTGTCAATGCCTCTTGTTTGTATGGTTGGCAGCAATGCTTTTCCAATCAAATTGGCTTTTACGTATACATCAACTGATTCTGATTAAGTCACAGCCTCCCAGATGCTTTGATCTGTGGCATGCTGCAATCAACTTTGGCCATCCATTCACTTCATGATGGAAATATTAAAATTGTATATAATTCAAATCCAATGAGAGGTCATTTATTTATGTCACAAATAAATTCCAGCAAGATACTAGTGCCACTGGACTAAATAGATTTGAGAGAAAGGAAAGTGGATAATTTCCAGAACACTAAAATAGCTAGAAGGAAAATAATTGTATTAGAAATAAAGTTCTCAAATCTGATAGCAGACATTAAGGTTCCCAGGAAGTCAAAAAAGATGCTAAAGCAAAGTCCTAGTTACTGTACTTTTTTTGGAAATCCACTAGTGTTAAATACATCAGTTGAAGGCAATAAAGGATTCTGCTATATAAGGTTACAGAGAACATACATGACAGACATCCAACCCTGTGACTAATATGTGCTAATGAGCTGAAAATGTTCCTTTAATATTGCTAGAAGATGTCCAGCTGTCAAGATTAGCAACAAGTACCACTATGGTAACCATTGTGTCCGTTGCCGATGGAAATTCCGCTGGATTTCACTCATTTTTTGGCCGGATATCCGATATCTTTGCGTTAACATTTTTAACTCCGGTCGATTATGAAGACTATGGTTAACCTTTTCTCAGATCTCTACAAGGTAAATCGAGACAGCTAGCTAAACTATCTGTCCAATCTAAGTTCTCTTTTGGACTAAAACAACCTTTGAATAAGAGTGTCACATTAAGTTACAATCTCGAATTTTGAATTAAAAAATGGACTTGTTGACTCCACCACCACTCCAGTGGAGGCGCTAATGAGCTAGATTAATACACACATAATAGCAGAAGAAGACCAGCTACACACACACACACACACACACACACACACACACACACACACACACACACACACACACACAACAGTGCATTCACCATAGACAGTATAAGAAATGAACAATGTGACGCTGTTGTTTTCAACAGAGACCAGTGAAGGATATTAGAAGCACTTTTCCAGTGATGGCCGAGCATTACTGCGCAACCTCCAACTGAGCTTGAAGACGTAGATGTGGCGTGAGCCACCTGTATGAAAGTTGTAAGTCTTCTGGTAGCTGTGCCAAGAGAAATCTCAATCATTCCCAATTTTTAGCAAAAACGGAGAGCAAAAAAAAAACAGGAGTGAGTCGGTTCAATCTCCTGGGTCAGCGACACGACTCGGGTTAATTAACTGGCTCTTTGGTCAGTTCGTCAACACTAGGCATAGTGTTGAAGTGCTGCCAGTCAACTTCCTTTTATTTAGCTGCCTATCAAAATATAGCATGGCAACTGCAGATGCAGAAGACCCATCAACAGAACCTGAACCCCCTTCCTGGAAGTAGTTTGGATTTCCAGTGCGTTGACAACGTTTGCATTGTCAACAAAAAAGCACGTCTAACATGGCAGTTATCTGTGTAGTATAAGTTCAACTGTTCGGAAATAGTACGTTAAGACACTTAAATGTTCAGAGAAGACTATGGCCATGGCTGTTTTATTTTTTTGTTTTGTTGTGAACTTGAATGTCATCTTCTGTGAAAAAGACTGCAGTTACAAAAGAGCAACTAGATGGCAGTTATTTTGCTTAAGTTTCCAATTGACTGAAGATACAAGTTATTGTTACATTATGTTAGTAATAAATGTTTTAACAAAGCTCAGATATTATATTGCATAAAAGTCTAGTCTAAATATGGCATAGCAACCCGTGCATTAAAAAAGAAAAAAAGTAAAAATCGAGAACTGAATCAAACCATGACCTTAGAATGGAAAATGTAATCTAATCACAGATTTGGAAAATTGTGACACCCCTACCTTTGAACGTACACATGTTCCACCAAAACAAGTTCCTTCCTGTGGCTATTTTGCAGAGGCGCCGTTGCTATGTATGTCGCTTAGCGCCACCCAAGACTATTGTGATTGGTTTAAACAAATGCCAATAAACCAGAGCACGTTGTTCTCCCATCTTGGAATGCTGTGGGGACTCGCTAGACCCTCCTTCGCTGTGCTGTGGAGGAAGGTCTGGCAATAGACTAGTCTAAAGTAACTGGTGGAACACAATTTCTTTTTACTAATGATGATAAACGCATGCAAATGCACGCATCTACAAGTCCATCTTCCTTCTACTCTTTCCTCAACATAGTCACTAAGAAATTCAAGAATACTTTTGAATTATATTTATACATAAAGTTAATAAGGGTAATATAATAATTCCAATACATAATTTGTTGATGTACTGACAAATTTCCCTATTTTTTTGTTGTTGCTTAGATCTACTTCCGGGTTGCTAGAAATGTTCCAGTCGTGCTCCGGCCCAGACAACCACTGGGAGATTATTCAGAGAGATCACGGACAGGGTTTTTATGAGTCTGGACCACATCCATACAGCTGGCCTCAGTTGCGCACCCCTTGGCCCAGCCGCACTGTTCATCATTCCTTCTCTCAGCATACTTATGATGGAGCCTACGCCAGTGCACAAATCCCTGCTTGGTGCCAATCCCAAAACAGATCGAAGGTAGGTAGCCACCACAGAATATTATGGTAACACTGTATAAATAAGAAGCAAAGTATTTGTGACTCAATTATGTATCAATAAGACAGTCTATAGTCATGATATTAACTTGGTGAGGCTGTACAGAACTTATTTGAGCTAAATGCTAATGTCAGCATGCTAACATGCTCAGAATGACGTTAACGTGTAATGTTTACCGTGGTGAACATCTTTAGCATGTTAGCATACTATCATTTGCTAATTAGTACTAAACAGAAAGTACAGCTGAGGTTGCAGGTGGGTGGGGGCGAGGGGCAGCTGTGTCGCAGTGGTAGAGTGGGAGAGCGGTTGTCTGCCTTTCGGAAGGTTCCCATGTCAAAGTGTCCTTGGGCAAGACAATGAACTCCGAGTTGCTCCCGATGCTGCGCCTTCGGAGTGTAAATGTGTGTGAGTGTTTATCTGATGAGCAGGTGGCACCTTGAACGGCAGCCTCGGCCACAGTGTATGAATAAGTGTGAATGGTTCCTGGACTATGTAAAAGCGCCTTGAGTAGTTGTTGAAACTAGAAAAGCGCTTTATAAGAACAGTACAATTGCAGGTATTTGGTCATAAACCAACTAAACCAAAATTGCATTGGTCATGTGGCTCGCATGGAACATTGGGTAAACTGAAAGACACATGTCAGACACTTACATAACGTATATAAGATACAGTTGCGTTTTATTCACATAGTTTGTATTCATATTAATGTGTTAAAACCCAATGATCATTAAAGGACTCTATAATGATCCACTTCCACTGATGATATTATGATCAGCATGTACCCCTATCTTCTCTGTTCATCAACTGGTCTCCAAATAGCTGCCACGTATCCACTATGGCTTTGTTTTTTTATGTGTATTGCTCTTCCTTTGTTCTCCCAATCTCTTTACATTACACTGCATTTATATGGTGCCCAGACAAAGAACTGGGATCACAATGTAAACAACTGTAAACAGTTTAAAAGAGATCCACCATCAATGTGAGTTTTTCCTATCCACACATTACTCTTAACGGCCCACTTTTCACCACAGGTATATAATCACTAAACTGTCAGCTAAAAAAAAAAAAAAATCAAATGTATCAGCTCTTATATATATATGAAACCCAACCAGGCCGTAAACACAGCGGGCCTTCTGCCTATGAAGAACATCAATGACACATTGTTAGTTTAGAGGCCTTTGAATGAAAAGGTTAATAAAACAGGGCTGTTGCAGTGAAAATCACTGTAAGGCTTGCTTATTTTTTTTATTAGTCTGCTCAAATGCTGCTTTTGTGTGTTTACAGCATGTATGTAACTATTTGTCACTGCTAGTCTGATACATACCAGCCTGATTGTAACTATATTGCTGTTGCTCACGCACAACGGGAACCATTTGAATGAACTCTGTGTTTTAGGGGGTATTTCTTTGGAATTCAGACTCTAGGGATTGTAGCACCATTGCCCAGGCAACTGAAAACCCCACACAATGTGCTGACAGATCACTGAGCCATAACTGGCCACTGCAATTACTGTATGCCATTCAATGCATGTGTATGTATGTGCCCTTGCATATATGCAAGATTGCACGAAGATTGCAGACCTCATCTGGGACTTTAAAAAAATCTGATCTATTTTCCTGCTTTGCTTTGATGCAAAAGTGCGACTGAATTTTGGATGTTTGGAATACGTTTGGGATATTGTGAAAGGAGCCAAATGACTAGCAGATTGGCAGTAGTGTCTCTTAGGCTTTAGAAATGGAATTCCTGGAAGAGAGATATGAATCAGACTATCAGAGGAGGAGGAACAGAAAACATCTCTACATTAGATGGATGACGGATGTACTTCAAAGCATTGTTGCAGTATGTTTTCTGTCTTCTCTAGGAGGCCTTTCATGTGCTAAAGTTGGTCTAGTGTGTTGTGTGTGTTTGTGTTCCTTAGCAAATGCATGTGTGGATGCATGCATGAGTTGATACTGGCCTCAAGGTACAGGCTGCCTTCTTTAATACCTGAGAAAGAGAGGTTGCCTCAACATAATTGCCTCCATGATGTCATTAAAAATAATATCTAATTAGTTGAACATTTGCTAACGTGTTGCTGGTTTTCAAATTTGAAAATAACAATACAAGGTACTTCCCAGGCAACAAATGGCTCATTTAGCTCATATTTGACTAACTATTTTCTGTTGCACACAGCAGGGGGGTATAAAGCATGTTGCAACAATGCAATGGTATGTTAATTGTGGTCATTATCAGTATTAAAAGACATGAAGCAACTTGTTGGGAACCAGTCAAAATACAGTTTAAAAGATACATTTGTATGCAACATTTTCATTTTCAAAACTGATCATACAGAGCTAGCTCTACAGGTAGTGAGAAATCAACTGATAGTGTCCCAAAACATCAATCAGCAGCCCAGATTCAAACCACGGAAGCCCCCTTATTCTGGATTATACTGTATATGAATAATGTCAGCATTTATGAAAATCCTGCTCAAAATACAGTATACCAGATTCTTAATATATGACAGACGTGTTCCAATTGTGCAAACACTGCAGGCAAAACATACCTCATACCAAACAATATTTTAATCCTGAATAGAGGATTTAGTAAGTATCATTAATCAACCACACAGGACCCTGAAACAAGATTAATTTATTTCAGAAAATTATTTATTTCCTATAACACTATAGGCATAATAATATGATGCATTTTCCACAGAAGCCTGATGGCATTGCTTGAAAACCAGTCTATTTGATTCCAAGTGTTTCAATATATGGAAGTCCTCTTTTCAGGAGATTCACAACAAAATTGCAATTCTGTGGGTTCCGTATGATAAAAATTGCTTGTTATACACTGTTCTGACTATATGAAATCGCATGAACAGTGTGGTGTTAGGCCAGCAGTATGTTTCAAATCTGGTGTGTTCTTAAACTGTTATCATATACAGCATTGTAAGTAATACTACAACTCAAGGTTTGTATGTATAATATCCATGGCAGAGCCTGTGAGTCACAGTGGAGAAAGACAAACATAACTTTAGTGTTGTTGGCAAATGAAACCATGCAAAAATGTTCACAAATTCAGTCTGCTCTGCTTGTACACACTGTAGCAATCAAAGACAAATGCAGTGGTTTGTATACCACTGTCATTTTGTCTGTGCTAACACACTCAGTTCAATCTCACAGAACACCAAGACATGAAACGAGCGGAATGCGTGAGACACGGAGAGAGCACAGAAAAAGAGGAGGGTGTCAGAGCAGCAGGGACCATAGCAGGCCAAAGCCTGGGAGAGCAGCAGTGATTGGTTTGGACCACCCATCTGGACTGGCTGAGCGCCTTCGGCTGGCTGGACCACTGTTTGCCCGATGGACTGCACGGATGAATGAATGGAGGGATAGAGACAGACAGAAGTCCCGTAATGATTCAGATTGATGGAACAATGTGCTGGAAACATTAAATAAGAAAATGGAAAACACACATGCTATCACCAGCAAGCGCACGCAATTACGGATCATTCCATAAACAGTGTATCGGTTCAGCAAGGCTCAGGTTCAGTTCATCGTCATGTGTTGCTCACGTCTCCCAACATAAAACTCTAAAATAACTAAAACAATGTAGGTATGTTAACCATAACTTGTAAATTAATTGTATAATAAATTACACACACTGAATAATGCAATTTTACTTTTTAGATATACTGTGTTGCCTGGATCCACTTACAATCCATGTCCAGCCCAGTAGCGATCGTGAGATCACACAGTTGGCAAAGAGAGAGTAGTTAGATTGCTGTACAGTATATTGGCTAATTAGATCAGTCTAAAAAATGCAAATTATTAACTAGCAGCTAACAATTAAATTATTACAGGTTGACTGCACTAAACCTGTTTTTGATCCTGCATGCTCAACTAGCAGTCTGATTTACACAGCAGAGGCCTACTTTAAATGAAATTAGCTAATCAAATGAAGCCTCAGACTTAAATTGTGTTTTCTATTTGACCTGAAAAAGTTATCCCTAAAAGGACAACAGTCACTTGATTTTTTTAGTTCACCCCTACAAAAGCTTAAATGTAATGTACTGTAGTTAGAAAGCTAATTAAAGAGGTTTTGCATGGAACTGTCATTAACATGCATAAAGGAAACACTAGCCCCTTTCACACAGAAATTGGGCAAGGTCTGCCGTTATGCCATCTTTGTTTAATATCACAGAAGCAAGCACATGTCACCTCAGTGTGTGATTTCATAAGAATTTTTTTTTTTCATTATAGTAGCATAGTTTTCAGTAGAGAGAAGGTCAGAGATAGCTGCAGTGCCCGTGTGTGTATGGGTTTGAGAGAGGGAGAGAGCGAGTGGAATGCAATGTTTCTGTAAGTTATTAATAAGTTTGGATACTTGGAACGCTGCTTAATCACTTTTTGGCCCTCCTGTGGGTTGACTTGCGTATTGTACAGCATGCAGTCCTGCCATTCCTGTTAAATCGATTTTTTAATCACTTAATTTCTGACCGCACTTGAAGGCAGCTTCATTTGACAGAGAAGAGAAAGAAAAGAAACGAGGGACTATGACCATCACAGCCTTAACGCACTACCCTTGCGTTTTTCGCCGGACCGCCTAATCACTGCCTGAGGACCACGTGAGGATCGCCTGTGTGTATGTAAACCCGACATAAAGGAGCAAAAGTCCCACCTCGAACAGGCTGTGTGAAAGGGGTTAATCTTATACTCACCAATAGTTTTTGTGAGCATGAATTGATCAGAAAATATTTTGAGGCCTCAAAAACCAGATAAAAACAATGTATAACCCAAGGAAATCAGTCCAAAAAAATTACTAATTGTATTTTGGATGACCTGCAACAAAATAACACTTTGACACCGTTACAACCACCTTTTGATGAATTCTCTTTTCTTTTTTTTTTTCTTTTTTATACATAATGGTAATGAAATGTATCTCTTTATGAGAGACTTTCCACAGAGGTCTTTCCCCTGACCCCTTCTGATATGGCAGGGTTATCTAAGACACTAATCGGATTAGACAGACTGGCCCTCTAAATGTGTCAAACTGGACATAACTCCATCCTAACAACACACACACACACACACACACATTGCCACCCCTCCAGCTCACCCTTGACCTCCCCCTATGCTGATTGTTCTTACAACAGCAGACATCAGGCCATTAGACTGTCACAATAATTGACATGCAGAACAAAAACACAGACCACTTCTGGATAAAACATATCATAATCCCTCAAGGTGGGGAGGCGGGGGTTTCAAGGCCACCAAGATAGCTATTCATAGCATAGGGGACCTCCATGAAAGACATTGTTAGGCGTTAGTATGAGACTTGGTATGACACCCCTGGGAAGAATGGTGATTAGTATCAAAGAGTATTGACTACACTCTTGGGCATTTGTGGAATCATACTCATGCCATTGGCTAATGCTTTTGAAAATGCTACTTATGGTAGTGAGCAAGTAAATATGTTGTAGTTTAGAAACTTTAATCTTGTTGCCGTTTACTTTAGAGATGATACACAGAAACATCTCTGCTGAATTTACGGAGCGACAGGCCAATTCTCAACGACGCATTGTGCGGCCGACCTGATTGGTTGATTCAACTTCCTATCAGTAGCTGGGACCAGAACAGCCGCTTGAATGTCTTCGAATAACACCTATGCAGAGGCTGATGATGACAGGAAATGTGTGTAGGTATACGTGTCAAAAAGGTGTTTCCAACACTACACAGTGGCAATAGCACTCTCTCAGAGAAATTCCATTTATATACAATTAAGTTGCAACAGAAAATGCATTTTTAAGCAAACGGTATGCTGACCGGATAATATTTTCTATTAAAATTATGAAGAAATGTTAACATATCTGAAAGGTCGCAAAACATGTTGATACTGACTGTATCAGCAAAATAATATTAAAATAAGGCAATACCTAAATTATAACTTTTTTTATGAATATTTGTAGTCAAAAAACAATCAAGTACTAAATATAGACAATTTCTTGGGGACAGGGTTGTACTATGAGACAGAATTTTACAACTGACAAATGACACAAAGTATCACAGTGGCAACAATGTTCTCTTTCTTCGCCTTTCAATCGTCAGCAGACATTATGAATACAGTGTTACAATGTTACAAAGTAATCTACCAGGAACGTTTGCTTGCACAAAGTAAAGTTTAAAACCTTATTGCACCTTTGGCATAAGTGACTATGCGATTGCTTGAGTTTTTTTATTCACCTGCCTTCCTTATGTTTTCTTTGCCTAAGCTTTTTTTATCCTGTATGCTTTCTTTAACTTTTTAACTTTTAGCATCTACAGTATGTAAGTAAGTAATATTTATTAATAAAGCACTTTTCACAGGTAACATAAAGTGCTTAATGACATAAAACATACAAAAGAACATAACACATTTTAAAAACTTGATACCCTACATGTAAGTAAAGACGGATCTACCAAACGTATGCCTAAAAAGCTATGTATTTCTCTAGTTTTTAAAAGAGTCCATAGAAACAGCAGACCGGAAGGGTGGAGGCAGAACGTTTCAAAGCTTAAGTGCTAGTGACCTAAAACATCGATCACCACAAGCTGAATGTTAACGTGCCTACAATAGCTTGAACACCAGTGCCAATGCTTGGTAAAACTCTAAACTTTAAGATGAGAGAAGATGGTAATATACCAAGAGGGCTTGAAAGATAGCTTCATTTCCATAATCAAATCCAATAGATTGTGTAAATTTATAGGTTAAAAAGAGTCCAGAACAGTAGGAGATTGAGAGGGGCTGGAGTTGTGTGGGCAAGTCCCAATATGAATACTGGACCTAATAGCCTTTACCTTATCAACTAAGAAGGTAAGGAACTTGTTACAATCATCTTCACAAGTATATTAAAAGAATTACGACAATCTTTGAGATACAGGCAATGCACCTCTAGCCCAGTGGCTTTCCATAATTGTCAGACAGCGTATGTCATCCACAGACAAGTCTTGCAAATAGCCCTCGTCCTCACCTTGAAAGGTGCTACTAAGCCACATGGAGCAATGCTCATTAAAAGATGTACATACCGTATGTACTGTATGTAAAATCATATTCATACAAAGATAAAATCCTATAAAATATATTTTAAAAGATGTCTTTATAGCTCATATGGGAGGAGAGGATAGATGATTAGGTTTTGTGTGGAAAAGATCAGTAAGAGCAGTAAAGTGATCAGTGACATGACACGTAAAAGGCCATTGTTCCCTCTGTGTTAAGAGACAATGACAGAGTAATTATTTTAACAACACAAGCCACATCAAACCTTGTACTCTATATTCACACTCTTATCTATCCCAATCTCTTTACATTTAAGGCTTCCTTCCCCTCGACCACTATGCCAAACATCACCAAAATGGGTTTGTGTCCTGTGGCAGTGTTCTTGACTGCAGTCATTTAGGCATTTCTTTCAGTTTTTATGGCGGTTTATCATACTTGGGTGGCAACATTTTAAATACGACAGCATGGCTGTTACTGCTAATGAATCACAGGCAGAAAATGGAATCTTATGTGGCATTTACACCATTTCGGCTGAACAGGAAGCACACGTAAGCCTCTGATCTATATACATCACACTTTTTCTAATCCACTTATTGAATCTGAATTCCTTGTTGAATGTCTTTAGGTTTACCTTTCAAAATTTACTTTACTTTCAAACTTATGGAAATTAAAGACTAAAAGCAGTCTAAAAAAATGGGACTACAAACTTGCTTGCTGGCTGAGGAGGGAGAAACACTACATTTTTTAGTGGCCGACTAATACATGTTCACAACCTGCAGTTTCAACCTAAAAATGAAATTGGCAGCATGATATATTCATTGTTTTAAATATATATGGCACCTACCAGCTGTAGCCTACTGTACTTCCTTATGTAATTACTCTAAATGGTATATATATATATATATATATATATATATATATATATATATATATATATATATATATGATATGCTATGAACCAAAGTTGACAGACAATAAAATAAACTTGGTAGAAGAGTCAACATTCATTGATCATATTGTCATGATATAATGAAAGTTGACAGACAATAAATTAAATAAAGTTTCGTAAAATCTATGTATACACGGCTGTGTGCGCTAAAGTGAAATTAGTGCCTTTGTCCACAACATGTGTTTTGACTGTTTTAGCTACCTACTGTACGTTCAACCTTTGATTCGGTGCTGCCCTCTTTCACCACTAGTCCTCACTTCCTCTGGTACTGATGTCATCAGTGTTAAATCCCATGCACCTAATACAACCATTCATCCAACCAAGCGCTCAACCCTGGGTATCACAGGGGCCCCTGCATACTCCATTGCCTTTATAAGATTAATGCAATGGATGGAGCAGGTGTCTGCCAAAATTCCATTCCTATTTAAACCTCCAGGCCCATACCAGCAACCTAATCCTATTAGGCCTAATTGAGTGAAGGCGACAGTCTTTTTCAGTTAAACTAAGTTCACGCACTAATAGGATTCAAAAGGAGGCATAAAAAAGGTACAATGTGTAGAGAGTAGTAGTGTTAGTGTGTGGCTGGGGAAGTGGACAGTGTGCATCAGGGAGCAAGGGAGCAGGGACTGTGTGTTGGGACCAGTAGAGGCTTCCTGCTGGGTTTGGAGATCTGTGTTTAAAAAGAAGGAGGGAGTGGGCTGGAGGTCTCCCTGGAGGCTAGATAAGCTCAGATGAGGGAACAAGAAAGACATAATTGGTATTCAGGAACCCCTAGTGTGTTTGTAGGTGTATTTGTTTTTTGTATGCACAAATAAAGTCACAGTAACTACATTGTAATCACAGTAGAGAGTAATAGAACAAAAAAGGAAATAAAAAAAAAAAGAAAAGCATTAGTGGAATTCTCAAACAATGTTGGTACAGTAGATACACATAGAACATAGACAAAGCATGTACAGCAAATAGATAAAACGTTTCTTTGACTTTTTAAGGGATATGAAAAGCCAAACCAGCACTTTCTCTCTTAAGTACTTTGTCATTATTTATACTAGGATACAGACTTGCATCAAAAACTTCCTAGTCGCCACAAGATAGGATCTACAGTGATACGTCCTAAAGCCATAAGACAGAAGGAAACAACAGACTAGGTGCCAAAAATCAGCTTGTCACCTCATTGAATCCTTCTTGTTTTTGGCTTGTGGCTACTACATAATCTTATCAGGGCCTTTTGTTAACATCTCTCCCCCTATGTCCCCGCTGAAAGATATGTTTTACCTCCCAGGCTACGTCTTTTCCACAGAAGGAAAATAAAACTGAAACAGGAAGAATATGTACTACATATACCTGAATTAAAAGGTCACATGCAGTATATATCCTGCACCTTTTCCCATGGTGAAGATAAGTGCAATATATTTCTTAAAAATCTAGAAACAGTGATGCGACTCACTTTTATCCTAAACTGAGTAATGCGTTTCCAATGGCCCGTTAAAACTGGCTCAGACTGTGAAAAATCCAGAGGCACAAACTCTTTTCAGCCCTTATGGGAACTTTGCAACCAAGAATTCACTCAGTTTAAAGATTCAACGTTTATATTTTCTGAATTGTGTAAATTATTAATACATTTGCTTTTTTTTTTTAATATCAAACTTATCTTTCTTGATGAGACTTAGATGAGGAGATTGATGGCTATATATATATATATATATATATATATATACACACACACCAAATTAAAAATGTAACTATACTTGAAAAGCTGGCTGAGGAAGTTATATTATGTTCTTATGACACCTGGTAATGAGTCAATTCATTAAAATAGGGCTGTTTTAATGGTTTTAGTAGCTTCATTAAAAATGCGTGTGCTGAGTGATACTAAGCAGTAATGATAGTCAAAGATACACACCCATGCACTCGCACCCACACACACACCCACACCAAACTAAGGAGGTCAGAGAGGGACACAGTGTTTAGCCAGTGGCGTCAGTAACACAGACATGGCCTGAGGACATAACCTTTCAGAGCGGCCCATAGCCAGAAGTACTACATGGGACTCCCTTTGAAGAAAACACTTCCAAAAGGACTTGAGAGACAAAAGGTTAGCGTAGGCTTTCAGTGATCTTACATGGCCTTCTTTCATGTAGGACAAATAAGACAACAAAGGGACTAAAGAGGCAGTTGACAGCTTACTGGAAGTGAAAAAGCAGATGTTATCGAGGGGTTTAAAGTCATAGCAGTGAGTTAACAGAATAATAATTGTTTTATTATTTCATGATATTAATATGTCACAGCACTGTTGATTTTCGCACCTTATTTTGTTTGTCTTTTGACCAAAATGTAAATCAGTCATATTTCATTCATTTGATTATTGTTAGTTTTAGCAAACGAAAACACAAGACATTTTAGCCAAGTTTTTGCAAGTAAAAATGATGTTCTCTTTAAAAAGTTAATTAATTAAATTAATTAAATTAAAATATCAAGCAAAAGTAATTTACTTGGAAGAACAGTAACACTGATAAATGACACCTAAATCAAATAGTTTTTTTGCACCAAAATCTGTTTAAATTTCTACTTTAAATTTGTATCAATAGTTAGTTTTTTTTTTTACAGCTATGCAGTTTGCCTCAAGAGACCTTTTGTGATACAACCCTTCATAGCCTTTGTTCAGAATAAAGAAATCTGAGATAATGAAACCATTAAATGCTGTCTATTCTCCTAATCATGTTAAAGCGGGATTGCTTTCATAGACGTTTCCTAATCTGATTACATCTGATATCACTTGCAGAATGGCACTGCCTTTGTTTCCTGTATCTTTATGGGATCTCGTGTAAATGTCTAAAGGTTTTACCTCTGAGGCAGACTGCACAACTACTGTAGTTTTACCAACAGCAAAGATAACAAAACAGGAACAAGAATAATATCAACTGTATAATTGAAGGGGTTTGCATTTCATAGCCTGTGCCTAATCTTATATTAAAGATAAGTGCAATATATTTTATAAAAAAATGTAGAAAACAGTGACTCACAATAGTTCGTCTTCATCTTGAACTGAGTAATGCGTTTCCAATGGCCCGTTAAAACTGGCTCAGACTGTGAAAAATCCAGAGGCACAAACTCTTTTCAGCCCTTATGGGAACTTTGCAACCAAGACTTCACTCAGTTTGAAGATCAATGTATTTTTTTGAATGGTGAAAATTATTGACACATTTGCGGTGATTAGCTAAATGTTAGAGGGTGTAATCAACCAATTAGTTTTCTTGAATATCAAACTTATGTTTTTTAAAGGCATAGTTTTGGTTAAACATATATTTTCTTCTTGATGAGACTTAGATGAGGAGAGAGTATATATATATATATATATACTGAATTAAAAATGAAACCATACTTGATGAAAAGCTGGCTGAAGAAGTTATATGATGTTCTTATGACACCTTGTAATGAGTCAATTCATTCAAATAGGGCTATTGTAATGGTTTTAGTGGCTTTATTAAAAATGTGTGTGCTGAGTGATACTGCAACAGTGATAGTCAAGGCTACACACACACACACACCCACACTCCCACACCCACACCCACAGACACAATGGTTTTAGTTGCTTCATTTAAAAAAATGTATGTGTGTGCTGAGGGACGTACCTGAGGTCTACAAAGATCTGATCAGCGAGAATGTCATCTGTCATAATTATCAAAGATCGTAACCAAAATACTATGTATATGTTTGTGTGTGTGAGTGAGAGAATGTCCAGTGATAGAGACTGAACTATGAAAAGTCAGGAGGGAGGGGGGGAAAAGACCAACAGCTTAGTACAATGATAGAACAGAGAGTGGGAGGAGGGGAAAAATCAAAGAATTGGAATAATTGGCATAATTCAAGGTGACTGGGCACAGTCAGGGGGAGTGTCAGTGTTGGGCGAATCTTTTGCCATCCTCAAAGAGAGACGGTCTGCACAATTAGCCACACAAACTCTGACCCCGCTCAGAATAATTAATGAATAACAGAAGGAATAAAGACAAAAAGGCCCAGAGCGGTCTGGTTGAGTGGCGAGCAAGGGTAATACATCAAAGAATGCTGTTAATTGGCCCTGTGGCTTTCATTCTTTGCCCTATTTCTTTCAATTCATTGACTCAAAATAATGGGTTCAGGTTCATTATCAACAGGTCTTAAGCCTTGGGAGTGCCAAAATTCAACAGGAGAGCCAGGGGTGTGTGTGAGTATGCTTGTCAGTGCATGTGTACAAAAATGTGTGTGTAATGGCTTAGCTTTCGTCTGGCTCCTGATGACATCAATCCCACACAGGGAAGACTTGTATAGTTGTGTTGAGAAGAGAGCAACAGGCCGCAATATATTAGGATTTGATTGTGCAAGAGCATACAAGTACAATTTTTAATTGCGTGGTTGTGAATGCTACACGTACAGTCACGATGCTGGAATATAACTGGTACGGACAGGTAAGTGAAGCTGGCACACCTACTCCTGCTTTCAGATATAAACGCGGTGTTAATGTCTGCATATTTACTTGGGTGATAAGGCCTCAGAGTTGCTTAAGTCAATTAATAATAAATGTATGTATGAAATAATTCAATTTATTTTGAAATATTGCAGATTCACAACTGTGTGTCATGTGCCTGTTTGTATGCTTTAGATAAAGCGCACCCTTGTTTCTGATAGCTGTAAAAAGACTTTGACAACTCTGTTAGATGTGAAATTTAACCAAGTCAAATGTAGGGCTATTATGTCAATTGAAATGACATTAGACTAACTTAAAATAAGTCAACCCTGAAATCTCTATTGGGATGATAATACCAAAAAGAAACAGAATCAAAGCACAGCAAAAGGCACTGAGACTGATGATATGAGCAGAGGAAAAATGACTTTTATATTATATTAGTTAGTCGCCAACTTTCTGTATGGGACTCTGAAAAATTAAGTAATAATATTAATAATGACAATATTGTTAAACCATTACAAAAACATTTACAAAACATGACATTACAGACATTTATTATGGGTATGTCAACTAACATTTTGTCAGGACAGTGATGATTTGTGGAATTACATTTATGATAAAACATGAAATACTGTATTAGACAAAAAGCAAAGCAGACTCATAAAAAAAAGTCAACTTTTCAAGTCATACATTTGGCAAAACTATTTCACTTTAGTGTAAGTGTTGATAATAATAATGAAAGAATTTGGATTTAACTCTTAATGAAGCACAATGGAGAAAATTCAGTAGTGTTTTATATTATAACAGCACATATGAGAGGCTGCTCTTCTTCTTCTTTGTATTTACTATAAACCCAGGTTGTAGGACCAGGTGTCGTAATGTTTCATTCTCATTCACCTTTAGTTAACTTCTCTCACCATTATAGTGTCTGTTTAGTTCCATTATAGTGTCTTGTTTAGTTCCCTGAATCTTTCTTTATCTGTGTCTGACTCTCATTTGCATTTTTTCCATGCGTTCACTAACTCTAACAGGCAAAAAAAGGTGCAGTTTTGGGACAAAAACCCCAGGTCACGTGAAATTACTCCCACTCACACACAGAATCAGACACACCATGAAAAAGCGATGGGGCAGGAGGGGTGGTTAACTAAATTACTGTAACCTATTTTTACTCACGGCACATGATTTTGTGAGAAATACCTCTGGTGCTCGTTTCCCCTCTCTACTCGTCTTTTTATCGCCATATGAAAGGGTTCCCTTACCTGGGTGAGCCATGTCAAGCAATTAATACCCTGAAATACGCCTTTTAAGTAAGTTGTTTGGTCTCTGGGGCTCCCCATTGTGATGAAACGATTGGTGTCGTCTCACGTTAGCCTCGCACAGGTGCCTTCTCTGACTGCACATCAGATCATTAACATAACCAGAGATGGGAAAAGAGAGGCTGATAGAGAGGAAGAGATAGACAGAGAGGGAAGATACGTTTAAGATAGTAAGATTGCTTTAAGTGAATGCACTCATGACCTCTGGGCAGTTCAGAGTGCCACACACACACACACACACACACACACACACACACACACACACACACAATGAGGGGTGTTTATGTAGGCTACTGCATCAAACATTACATTATCATCATGTTGTACTGCAGCTAGGTAGTCAGCAGTGTTTTTATTCTTGCTTGGTGGTGTGTTCAAGGATGTTCTCAGATTTAAGATTTCGATGCATTACATTTAAAAGTTAAAGTATGTTATGAGAATATCGCAGCCAGATAATAAAACATTTTTGAACTGATGAATGCTATGCAGATTTTTTACAAAAACAGTACCCCATAAAGATAATATAAATTTGACATAAATAGAGAGAATACACAGATGGATGGATTATGTTAACCTAGGTTTGTTTAAGATGATATATATTACATGCTGGAACCAACTGAGACCAATGGCTGTTTAGAACATAGAAAATCAATCTCAAAACACATGGTATGCTTCAGAAAATGGTCAGCTGTAATGTAAAGTGTATGTTATGGGCTAAAACATGCACAAACAAACTGCGCCCACTTCTCTGTGCACAGTTTGGCTCGTGGCACTCAAATACACAGTTATAAAAATTATCGGACATGATTTTTAATTACAGAATTATAACAAAGTTTCATTGTCATTTTTGGTTCACAGATGAGATCAGTTCATTCATGATTGTGGAAACTTCATAGACAACAGGGGAAAAAAAGCAGTAAAGCAACATTCGTTTTAGTTCATGCTTGCATTATCATCGCATAAGTGGGATACATGCAACGCATGATTAAACATTGACTCTGGTGTGAGCAGAGGAGAGTGAGTGGTGTGCAGAGAGGATTTAAAAAAAATACACCTTTTCTTAATTGTAATTTAGAGAACTGAAGTAGGAGACATTGTGTGACCCGCAGTAAAACCTATGAAAATACTTGCATATTTATAGGTTTACAATATTGCAATGAGGGGAGAAGGAGTAGATGTAATTCTAAGAATATTTAACTAGTTTACTGAAATTATGAATTTTTATGTTGTAAAACATGCCAGGAGTGAATCTTAAAACTTAATGTATAATGCATTATAAAAGTATAATGGGCCACGGTTTTATAATCCTAAACACTGAGGGTCGTATTTAACAATCTAAGCGCAAGGTGTAAAGCGCCTGGCACAGGCACGTTTAGGGTATGTACGAATTCACTTTTGCTAGTTTAACGGCGGAAAAAAGGGTCTGTGTGCCAGGTGTATTTAGCGTCTTAATTAATAAACCAATCAGAGTGTCATCTCCCATTCCCTTTCAAAGCCAGGCGCGTTTGCACCTTGGCGCATTATGATGGTGCATATGCTAGGCAGGAAGGAGAGATTTTCAGGAGAAGAAACTGATCTGTTTGTGCGTGAAGTGAAAGAGCGAGCAGATGATATCTGGCACGAGCCCTATGCCACCAAAACTATTTAACACTGTATTTTTTTATCTTTGCATGTTTTGTGCTGCTGTGCGTCCCTGCCTGTGTGTGTAGCAAGCATAGTATGCATGCGCTGTGCATAATCCTTAATTATTTGCGCTGTTAAAACAATGAGATGCTGCGTTATTGACTTTAGACCAGCTTTTTGTTCATCAATGATGCAATCCCTTTCAGCTGCCTAAAGATAGCAGGAATGCACACCTCCCATGGGTGCACAGATAGGCGCTGTGCATTTGCTATTTAACCCTTCAGGTTTGAAAGCAGGTCTGTGGGACTTGTTTTCAATGTTTGCTAAAAGAAAAATTATGCTATTTATTATTTGTTCTATTTAATTGTAGGTGCTATGAAACTTTGTTGCACTTCTGCTATTCACACAAAAAGTTGTTTCATTTCAAACACTTTCACCTGTTCTAAAAAATAAGCACCAATAATTATTATTAACAATTATTTTTTTTTATTGAATTTCCTTTTTTACTCACAAAAAACAAAAATGATCATTTTTTCATCAATTATCATTTATGATAATAAATGTGGTCTCACAGGGGTAATTGGAAAAAATGAACCATAAATGATGTATATATCATTGGTAATTAAGTATTTTACATAAATAGTAATGGCTGTGTTGATTTAAAAGCCTATTAATGTGGTGGGTCCACCAGACCCGATAACATTGGTTGTGTAACAAAAATATGAACACCACACAAGGGTTAAATGACGTGTGCGTTGGACTGGAAACTCACAACTGCGTCGGTCTTAAACTAGCAAAGACACTTGCGTCGGGCTTTGCACTGGGGGTGGAGATGGCGGGAAATACAAGGATGGACGGATGAGCAGGGTTTGTGCTTTGTATCTCTAATGCTTCTGCCAGAAAAGAACACAAATTTTGTACAATTCTTCAAAACTTTTCAAAAAAAATTCAAGGACAGAAAGGAGGATGGAAGCCAATGTCATTCTCGCCTTGGCAACGGCAGCATGGTTAAGGTTAGAGAAAGGTTGTGGTTATGGTAACCTATGGTTAAGAAACTAAAACTCAACATACTGCTTCCTGTACTGTACATTGGCAACGGATGTAAAACGTGAGGTGTGGATTCTTTTTCTTCTTGGTATCCTGGACTGACATCCCACGTGTTGTTAGGTTTATGCTAGTCTGGATCAACGGAAGTACTTTTCTAGGATAATTGCCTGTCAGATTTCCCTCACCTTCCGCTCTCTGCCTGTTGCCGTTCTTAAACTCCGTTCGCTACAGGAAGCAACAACAAATTTTGAGCTAGCAAGGTACATGTTGAACAGGGCAGGTTTTGATGAAAATTTGGATCAGGTAACAAGGCAGGTCTGCTTGGTTCTTCTGGAGAATGATTGTAAAGATTTACTACAGCATTTACTATCTAATTAGGATGTTTTGGGACTGATATTAGGGGATTGCTATGCACGAAGTACACACAGCAATACACTGGTAAGAAAATTACGTTTAACGTATTTAATTAATTTAAGTAGCCGACGTTACTGTATTGTGTGAATGATTATTAACTTAACTCAGTTAATATTGTATGTGTCATTTTCTTTTGCGGTGTGCAAATGTTCCACCAAAACAAGTTCCTTCCCTAGACCATTTTGCAAAGACACTGCTGCGTCCGGAACGTAGTGCCACCTAAGACAATTGTGATTGGTTTAAAGAATTACAAACAATGCAGAGTTTTTTTTTTCCTATCCTAGAATGTATGTGTGGTGTAGCCAGACCTTACTTCACAGCGCTGTGGACATAGGCCTGGCAATATGAGACTAGGTTTAGGCAATTAAAACACAACAATTTCCTTTATGAATGTAGTTGATTCCTCTTGGTTGGAGGTTAAAACCAAACTGGCTCAATTCTGGGTTCAGGGGGTCATTTAAGTCCCGCATGTGAAGTTTGCAAAGGACCAGGTCTGAGATGATGGTGCAGCTGTTTAGTTTTGGCAAACCTTATTCAGGAAAAAGAAGAGGCTGGCATGTGCATCTGAGGAGGCGCGTGGTAGTCCACACCGGAGGAATTGGCAGAAACTCTGTAACACACTTGGAACTGGCAGTGACTAAATGATGGAAAAAATAAATTGAACTCAGGCACAGCTAATTACCCAATTTACCCGAGACGGCGGGTGGAGTAGCATGATCTAATAAAAGAACCGGAAAATAATTAGATATTGATTATATTAACAAAACGGAAAGGAGATTGATGTGCTCTGTACTTCACTAATTTGTGCAGGATGGAGATTTTTCAGGAAAAGTAACATTTAGTAACATTTATTCATTTGGAATTTGGGATTACACATGATCATAATATTGCCTGAGAGGGATTCAATTTAACACACAAGAACTTTGATGTAACATGACCTGGATGCAGGTCAGTCCTGCATGTGATCAAAGCCTGAGCTCTTCCAGCCTTTACGTCTTACTCCCCTCTCATACATCGCTGGGATGAGGAGCACCGGCACTCCTGCATTCGTCACAGCAGCTTACTCATTCAAACGGTAGAGACACAAAGATAGCCAAACAGAGTGAACAAACAGCTCTTTGTCCACAGCACTAACCATTTATGACTAGTTCTGGTAAGGTCAAAGTTGATTTAATTTTCTACTTAGTTCTCATTTAACAGCTATTGCATTATTTAATTTTCCAAAATCAAGTTAACGGAGGACGAGTAATCAATACATCTCCCCCAAAAGCTTTTGAACAGTGGCTTACAAATTTAGCCCACAAATGCACTTTATGTTGGTTAGGGAGAGTAGCATCTTCTTTTTATGCCATGTTGAGCTATAAAAGGAGATGCATTGAAATATATATTTTTAAATTTTTTTATATTTAAATTTTTTTATTTTAGATGCTCTATTCAGCTGAATCCTATTCCATTATATTTTTCTTTGTAGTTCTCTTAAGATTTGCCCAAAGATAAGCAAGTTGTTAGGAGATATAAACATAACGTTTCCAGCCACTATTCGCTGTACTGTGTTGTAGTAAAGGGATTCCCCAGTGATTGTAGACTAGCTCAACTAAATAAAAAAAAAAAACTGATTTATGATTTGATTATAAAATATAGCCACATAATGAGTCAGGTATAACACTTGAACAAAACAGGTTGCAGTTGAGAGTGCACGACAACTCGTTAACAAGCAACCTGCAGAAGAGACTAAACCGCGACAGATTAACAGTTGAAATAGTCAGCAAGAAGTAATGAACAAATGGTTGAAATAGTTAGTGGTGAATGATAATTGGTTAAAAAGATATGGTGTGGCATTTCAAGATGCTAATTAGACAACATGATTATTGCACAGGTGGGCCTTAGGCAGGCTATAATGAAACAGTGTACTACTGTATTTAGAGTCAGAAACAATAGTTTTTTTTTTAATAATAAATGAGGATGAATAATGCCCATGAAAGATATAAGCCCCCTTCATTCCTTTTAAGAAAATCTTGGGTATTATTGAAGAATGAATAAGAGACATCTTTAATAGAGCGAAGTACAGTCAAACCCAAGGTTTCTTTCTGCAAAGGTTTTTATTTTTTGGGGCATTTTTGGCCTTTATTTTTAACAGATCAGATGAAGACTTGAAGGGGGCTCTACCAACTGAGCTATCTGGGCGCCCAACTGCAAAGGTTCTTAACCGACGGTTAGAGACATAACTAGAAACCTACATCCCATAAAGTGCAGCGCTTTTTTGTTGACATTCTTAGGTTAGATGCTGTTATATCGCCTCTTTTTAAAGTAATCATGGACTTTTACTAATGTCTGTTGTCTAGACAAAAAAATATAGGGAACATTTAAAGCAAAAAAAATCTATTTCTCTAATAAATATAATAAAGTATTTAAAATTGAGGCTATTAAGAAGAAAAAAACAGCACATTGTTTATTAATTATCCTGTCATCAAAAGTTAACTGCAAATCAAGAAATGTAAAAGCTTCTTTTCGGAGTCTAACATAAATTGCTGTCTCTGTGTAGTGAGCATTTTGTCTTTAGGCTGTTGCCCAGGCTTGAAAGTGTTTTACTTTGGTGAGCTGGGACTGTCTCACAATCAATCATGTGCATAATTTTAATAAGACTTCATCTTCATAGTGATAGTTGGAGCCCATCAGGGCCTTCTTTTCACTGTCTGCCAAAGTAAGAGATTAAAGTTGTCTACAGTACAGCTTTCTGACATCATTCAGAGGGGCAACGCTAAGCACTGGTCTATCCCGTTCTAGCTCACTGGACAGTGAGGGTTAAGGATGAGGTGCCTCTTTCAGGACCGTAACCCCCACAATCCTCTGCTCTGTACTGCTCAGCAGCTTTGCAGGCTGTGGCTTGGACCTGCCTTTGAACGGTGAAGATTAGATCCCATTTCCTTTTGTTTGTTTACGTGCTCTTTTAACAATGACTATGTTTTCATACACACAATATTCCAGTGTTTGCCCTAATTCCGATAAAGACAACATGGCTAATGAAAGTAAATATTCCACTAATATTTAAGTTTACATTACAAAGTTTTCCAGCGATGGCGGGCTCGTTCAACTTAAACTCAGCCTCCCTCTTTCATTCCTTCAACCTTCTTGAAAAGGTCTCCGTTGTGATATTTGCAAATATTCAAAAACCTGTTTATATCCAAGTCTTTCATAACGTTTAATAGTAAATGTGTTTCTTCTTCCAACTAGAGATGTGGGCTTTTCTTTTGGGCATGCATCTCTATCCCAGCCTTAAGAAAGTGTTATATTTGGAAAAAGGCCTTATTCGTAATATCCAAACAGAATATAATGTTTACAGTACCAATATCAAATTCAGAATAGAATCAATAAATTCAGATTTTATATTTTAACTTCAGTTACAGAATTATATGCACCTTTACGTCTTTATAGTGACAAAGGGTTTATGTTTTTAGGCTGTCCTAATAAAAATATCATGGGCACGGAATAGGACTGTAGTATATGATAAATTATGCTATAATTAGGTTGCAAAGTTGACTAAAGGCCTAATAAAGGTATGTTAGACTTGGTTTAAATTTGACTGCTGGACAATTTTCCAGTTTCTTTGTCCCAAACAGCCAATTAAGCGTACAGATGTTATTCCAGTCCATCTTCCTTTTCTTTACGTCTCTCTACATTTAAGAAATAGTTTAAGTAATCCTTGTAAAAAGCACACATTTGTTTTGCTTTAGTTGAAAGATTTGAAGCCTGGTAACATATGATGGTAGTTGGCTCTTGGTTTATGTTTATTTGCTCACCCTCCCATATCTCTATTGACTTTGTATGCAATTATATAATGTCTAATGGTAAGTTGTATCTAAAATGCGTTTTGATCGGTCTTTTATTATCTGTAATAGCAAATGTTTGGCTTGAATCAGCTGAATGTCTTGATCTTGATTTATTCCTGAACACTAAGCGCCCAGTCTACACTAAGACATGACATCATGCAACATGATAAGATGCTGTAATCTGATGTCAACCTTTTTTTATCTTGGCATTAGCTAAAGAGGACAGTCGTGGATGCTGGTAATCACGTTATAACGAGAATACGTCAGAAAGAACAATTTTGAAGTGATTTGAACTGTAACTAATGAAATATGTCTCATTTGTTAAAATTCAGCAAAACCTTCCTCTTATAATCTGATGTTAACTTTATTAGCTTGGCGTTAGCCAACAAGCACTTAGCCTTGCGGGTCATCGCATGATCCTATTTAAAAGATTGGTCATGGATCCTGGTAATCACTTTATACTAGAATAAGTCCAAAAAACAATTCTGATTGTAATCTATTATGAGTGATTCCAACTGTATATTCTCTTTTTTTTTTTTATTTAGCAAACCTTTCTGGGCTGTGTTTGCATTCAGTGTTACGGTACCGCATGTAAGTTTCAGAATCAGAATCAGCTTTATTTGCCAGGTATGAAGACACATACGAGGAATTTTTCTTTGGAGCATAGTTGCTCACAATGTGCTTACACATACAAAACAACCAAACAATATATACAGTACACACTAATATATACATACTCTAAACAGAAACAATATAGAGGCATGAGTGCAATGAAGAGTTCAATAAAAATGATTTAAATGTGGAACATAGTGCAAAGGGTACTGGCATAAATAGTATTATGTTATTATATTACAATATTGGCAGACCTTCCTCCACAGCACTGCATTCTGGAATGGGAGAAAAAAAAATATGCTTTGGTTTATTGGCATTTCTTTAAACCAATCACAATCGTCATGAGCAGCGCTAAGCGCAGAGTGGAGCAATGGCGCCTCTGCAAAATAGGCTCGGGAAGGACCCAGTTTTGGTGGAACGTGTACATTCATGATGTCTGAATTTACCCTGCAGAGATCTGAGGAGCAGTTAACCATAGTCCTCATAAATCCACCAGAGTTTAAAATGCAAACACAAAGAAAGCCCAAGGCAACGGATATAAAACCTGAATAAATTAAATCCGGCGGAATTTCCGGAAGTGGAACGTCGTGAACATAGACTACATTTAAGTTAACTAGAGAGGTCAGAGAATAAACCATTAGTGACGGCACTGAGTGATACACACTCAAACCCATTTACTAGTTTAGGTGGTACTGTACACCATACCACAACCTAATCTGTCAACAGGACATCTAAGAATATGTGTAACCTTCATTATTTCATTATCTCTGTTAGGAACTGTGTGTGTGCCTACATTACAGCCTACATTACATCTTGTACATGTGCTCTTTTTCATTGCTCACAGAGAATGATGTGCTCTGATTGGTTTAGCAGCATAAATTGTATTATTCCATTTTGAGTAATTACATCTCCTTTTCACTGATGGAGAGGACAAGCTGCACTGCATCCTCCTCTGTCCTCCCTTCAGATGACTGAAACTGTTATAATGTAATGTCTGTTACTTGCAAAATTGGAAGAAAATTAGTCAGTAACAAAGTAGAAATACTTTTTCAGTGTACTGTAGTATGTTTTTTAAGGTACGTGTACTCATGTATCACACTGTACTTTTTTTTAAGTACATTTTTTCTGTTTTTTTCTGTGATTTTCTGCATAAGGATATAATATTGTTTGTATTTTATCTTTGACCAGCACAAACATGCTTGTACATGCCACAATCACAAACAGAAATGCAAATCCGCAAGCTGATATACAAAGTGGTATGAAAACTAACAATAAACCGCGCTGCTAATATTTATTATTATATAATAATAAATACGATGCAGAAAATCCATTTCAAATCTCACCTAGTGTACTTTTGTGAGAAATTTTAAATATAAATTAGTAAAATCATATTTAAAAAAAAAAAAAATCCAAACTTTATTCAGTACCTCAGTCATTTTCTTTCTTTACTCTAAGTATGAAGTCTGATTATTTTTTACACCACTGTTGTGGCAGCCTATTTTCATAAATTTAATATTCCATCAAGGTAACAAGTATATACACGCACACACACACACACACACACACACACACGTTCAAACATAGTTTCACGTATAATCCAGTTAAAATTGCTATAATATTTAATTCATATGAGAGTCATTAAAAGTGTAGTGGTGCCGTGTCCATTATGCATTCCTTTTCTAGCAGGATAAAACAGTCCTCAGATGTGGGAGCTGCACTTTGAAGTGTTGTCTCAGAAGCAGGCCAACTCTTACAGGAAGTCCCTGATGTTTAAAACATGCCATGTAGGGGGGACTAACAAAGGTGAGCACTTGTGGCCTGCCCCAATATAAGCCAAAAATGGCCAGCCAGGAATTTGGCTAGATCTGATAAATCACGTACACACAGCGGGCATTAAATAAACAAGAAGCAGACAAATATACAAGTGGGTAATGGTGAATTTGTAAGAAACAACACACTGTGATGTGCGTGTACCAACAGATACATGGACACACACGTTGTCACGTTGACACAGCAGACGTGAAGAACAGCTGACATGTTGACCCTCAAACAGCAGCAAAATAATTTGGACACAGCAGCATAAATAATGCTCACCCATCCAGCTGACTGAGACTTTACAGGTTATTAATCTTTTTGCTTGTAATGAGAACTCCCTTTTGCAGATATTACTTTACAGATAGGATCAAGACAGGCATTCACTGCACAATGAAATCATCCACCATAGACACGAGTGGGACAAATTGCAATTTACCAGCTGAGAGGAGACATTAGCTTATTGTGCAGTACAGTGTTAAACTGATTCTTTGAATACATTATCTGTACCAGTTTGATTTAACGGAATAATTGTCATTCAATTCGCTTTACATTACATTCAACACCCTCAATTTAGGTTATTAGGTGTTTATTAAAATGTAGCAAAAAATATATGTTAAAAACTTAAGTTAATGTTTGCAATAATCTTTGAATCAGCCGTGAGAATAACACTGTCAGTCTTCCTTTTTCAGGACACAGGGCCATGCAGGATTTCACTTGAGGCTTACAATCAGGGACTAATTTACATAGGTCAGGGGAATGCAGGTAGGATAGCAAACCCTCTGTATTGTTAGCTGTATTGCAGGTATACATGGTGCAAGCAAAACAAAATGGGTGGCAGTAGTTCAGAACGTAGGGAGTTGGGTTGGGAACAGGAGGATTGCTGGTTTAAGTCCCTGTACGGACCAACATATGGAGTGTGGTCTGGTAGCTGAAGAGGTGCCATTCATCTCCTGGGCACTGTCAAGGTGCAACTTGTGCAAGGCACTCATTTCAGGGAGCAGCCCCCGCAATCTGACGTCTCTCTATTAGTGCATGTGTGTGGATTTCAGGCCTGTGTTTAATGTGTAGAATAATTGTACCAAGCAGAGTGAAAAATGTGAATTTCCCCTTGCTGGATAGTCTATATCCACAATGTTCCAGTCCCGGGATTGCTCCGTTGCCGCTGGAAATTGTCACTCTTTTTGAATGCATGTCCGTTACCTTACGCTTTCTTTGTGTTGAAATTTTAAACTCCAGTCGATTAATGAGGACTATGGTTAACTGCTCAGCAGATCTCTACTTGGTAAATACAGACAGCTAGCTCCTAGCTGTTCAACCTGAGTTTTTTGTGGCACGACTGAAACAACTTTTGTACGTACACATGTTCCACCAAAACAAGTTCCTATCCGAGGCCAATTTGCAGCAACTGTTGCTCTTGCCAGGTGTCCATGATGATTGTGATTGGTTTAAAGAAATGGCAATAAATCAGAGCATGTTTTTCTCCCATCCTGGAATTCTGTGTGGACTAGCCTGACCCTCCTCCGCACCACTTTGGAGGAAGGTCTGGCAAAGACAAACTCATGTCTTCTTCTTCTTCTAAAATAGAGCAGTTGCTTCAACAGAAATGTTTTAACTATCTTGACTTGTTTTTATAACTCTAGAGAGAACTCTCTAGGATTTAAAAGTTGGACTCCATTTTCCCATTTTAACTAAGTTATTGGATTCTGATTTATCTGATTGTTTTTAATATATCTCCAAGTTGGCACTACAGTGAGGACTTGCAATGACCTCGGTTCAATTTTGCTGTGTCCAGGAATTCTTTGAGAGACATTCTGGGAAGGCCTATGTTAGCCATTGTTGTGGCCTGACAGTGACTGGGACATGATAACAACTTTGTGTGACTGTACATCTGTGTGTTTTAGTAGCCTATATTTGCACACATACACAGATTACATTTCTGTGTGTGTCCCTAGCTGAATCTGTGGCTGTAGTTTGATGGTTGAAAAGCCTTCTAAGGGAAGTGGGTGTCATGAAGATAACCTGGGAGAATGTGCTGAGCTGGGCTGGATGTTCTGCAGGAAGGAAAGTGTGGTGATCCACAAGCAGGAACTCACATTCTGTCAACTTATTACACCCCTACATGCACACTCCAACCCCCCTAACTGCCATCTGTATTTCTGCCTCCGTCAGGCCTTTTCCCTAACCCAAAACACACACATATCAACACACACACAGGAAACAGCCCGTGCGGCTCCCAAATAAGCTGATGTGTCATGCCTTCTTTTCCGATATTTCTGCAAAAGCTCAGCAAGGAGGCTGTGGCACTTCTCTTCTTCTTCTTCTCCCCCCGTCTCGGTGAGACACAGCTGTAGCTGTGACAGCCCATGTTCTTCTGTAAGAATTTGCAGCTCCTTTGGTTGGAGACATTGCCAAATTGGGAGCCATGAGTCGCTGTTGTGTGGTTAAAGTGATCACCATGACAGAGATCCAACTTCTGCAGGTAGGGGGGGCGACTCAGCTTACAGGCAAGCCAAATCGGGACATAGAAGTGTATGTGTGTACAGTTGTTTATGTTTGCATGCGAGAGAAATTGTCTGTGCTTTATAAAAGGCATGCATTTACAACCAATAGCCACTGTGGAATCCAGATTTACTGATCAGTTTGCTATGCCAGCCTTAATTTCCCTCACATTTCACAATCTATGGTGTGTGGTTACAGCTATTTACTGGTTAGCAGGCTCAGCAAAAATACAGTTAGCAAGTCTGAGTAGGCTTTTTGTTCCACTTTCATCTTATCTCCATAGATTCAAGTTGGGAAAAGATTAATCGGGCATTGCTACTCGCAATATGATGTATAATACAACATTTTGCAGAAATGAATCCAAACCTCCTACTAGGTTTTGTCCATAATTTGTACAACTAGTTAATGTCACCATCACCCAGTGTTTCATAAGTTGTTGGATTTTCTGAAGTGAAAGGAGAACTTGGGCAAGATTGAAACTGAGTTATGCAAGAGTTTTCCTACTTAGAAGGAACACCTGTGAGTTTGTCTGTTACAATGGCAGTATGGGTGCAGCATTTTCAGTGGGACTAAAGAAAAACACCTATTAACTCTGAGGTAAATCACACCACAATTGAATGCATCTTACAAATAGAGGCTGAGGAAATCATGATTTGAAAGAATATATGAAACTGAAGATTTAGCGTTGATATTGTGTGTGTACACGTTTGTAATCTTAAATTGTTTTTATCTTATAGTGGAGAATTTGCAATTTTAATTGTATACAGGATATAATTGGGATGTAATTGAGAATGTATGTCCTGTAATGCAGGATGAATGGTTATTTTCTTTTGAGGGTGATAGAGTTGTTATTAGAGCATTGTTGTAATATGCTTTATAGTTGCAGTTATTGTTGCATGGATTAGATATTCTATATAACTGCTGGGGGAAACGTGTAATGCGACTTCACAGCAGACTTGCTGGTATTGCTCACATTATGTTAGTGAAAGAGTGAGGAGAAGTTTGATTGAGAAAGAAACAAAGAAATAGGCTGTGTGTGTTGAATGAGGGCGTTGTCTTGTTCTGACATCTTTATTTTTGTGGTTTGAATGTCTCCAATGAAGATAATGAATTTAGGGAGGTGCAGCTGATCTCAGTCAAGTGTATATCTTTTGACTGGACGCAGGAAGTACAAATGCAAACCGGACAAATATCATTTTCTGCTTCCAAGCGTTAAAACATGAAACAAACTGTGCAAAAAATTAAAAAATGAAGCAAAAATTAAACACATTGAGTGATATCTTTGTTTTGACATCAGTGAATTGCTGTCAAGTAACTCTGCTAAAATGTTGTCAGGAATAAGTTTGCAAATGTGTGTGAATGGAAAGTGATCCTGTGACCTCTTCTCTACCCGTAACCTGAAACACTGCCTCAATTGTTGTAGCAGGTGCCAGTAGCCATATTGAGAAAAAGTGTCTCAAACATCAGAATAGTCACTACAATCCCAAACTTGATCCTTGATTGATTAGATTCTTATCTCATTCCTGTCCCATGTGTATGGCAGGCATTGATAATTTTCAGCATGTCCTCTTCACACATACACAGGCCTGCCATTGTTAAAGTTGGCCTCTGACTGAAGCACCATTACCTCTCAAATCCAATCAGATTCCCTTAAGTGGATAACAAGCATGTCTCCGGCATATACAGTAGTGAGAAAGCTGAAGTGAAACAAGGACAAAAACACTGTCACACAAAGCAGATGTGGTGTGTAGCAGTCCTGGCATCCCTCCTGCTATCCGTAGTGGAAAGAAATGTTTATTGGCTAACAACTGGCATCTTGTTTGGCCTGGAGAAGTCAGATAAGAGCTCTCAGTCAGCACTGACAAGTTGAGTATTGTGACCAGCCAGTTCTTAGTTAGGTGGATGAGTGGTGAATAGGAAGCTAGTCTAGCTGACAAGGAGAATTTAATGCTGAGTTTCAGTTGAATTCCAAAGCTGCCATGGCAAACAGTGCTTACGGTTTAGCAGTGATGTGCTAGTTAAAATTTTAACCATAAAAACGTTCATTGCTGCAAGAAGTCTGAAAACTAGCAAGCTCCTTGCAATCAAGCTACTCATTTAATCAATTCCAGCAAACAACTCTTTTGAGAGAAGAAATTACATTCTTGCTTTAAAAAAAGTCACAAGCAATAAACCGCTTGTTGCTCAAATGTAAATACATTTTGTAGCAAATGTCAGCAAACATAAGGTAGATATAGCTGTATAATAGGCTATACACTACAGAGAGAGTTAGCTGTTCTTTAATTGTGATACTTGTGTTACTGTAGCTTAGCATTTTAGTTAAACATTAGGGTTTAGCATTTTCCCAAAACTATCAAGTAGCTACACATGCCGCTGTATAGCAAAGCTTCACAGTTTTGCTTTTGATGCTGTCATTATCTGTGATTTTACTTGATAAATGACACCTGTTGTTGTGGGAATGGTAATGTGCCCTACAACTAACATTAATAATATGGGAGCAGACATGGTTAAGAGAATAAAAAATGTATTCATCTTTATCTTTTACCATTAGCTACACATATTAAGTTAAGTCATACTATAAAGTCTACTAAATCTGCTAAAGTAAAACACCGGCATTGTTGCTTATCTGACTGGTCTTCTACTGCTAATTGATTAGCTGAGGTCAGTCATGGAGAAGAAGTATTCATGCAGATATAAAAAATAAAAAAGTTCAGGCAAGCCCACAGAGCACGCTATGTTGACCAGTGAATAGAATCATTTTAAGAGGAAGTTTAAAAAAAAAAGGGTGAAAGAGACAGACAGATGAGCATCAACAACTGGAAATACTAACATAATAGTACCCATGCTAACAACACATGTATTATTAAGTTCACCTAAAAATACTCTACACACCATGAACTCATAAAGACACTTACAACAGTGAGCTCCTTTGTGAGCTACAGACCAGTGTGTAAACTAAACGTTTTCAGGTGATGTTCCCTCTGAAAATAGCCCTCAAATACAGTAACACAGACCTCAACATAGCTTTATTGCTTTATGCAGTTATTGTTTTGGAAACTGATAATACGACATTGAAAAAATGACTGAATGAAAAGGCTTGCTTAAAATGGCATAAAAGTTATTTAAAACCCCCATTGGGGAACAAGGGTCAATTGTGCTGCCACAACCCCTGGAGCAGGAAGGACAGGACATTAGGAGATGACCACTGATTGGTCAGTCGGACAAAAAAGGGCGGTCTGCATAAATTAGTGATAGACACTTAAGGCAGATATCCTGCAGTGATCAAACACTGGGTGATCTGACAATCCAGTGTTTGAAGTGATTATCATACTACGTAACATAAAGGCTAACCCCCAGCTTTGGGCCTAATTAGTTCACTTAGGGCCCTTTATAAGACCTAGGTAGGGGACAGGGAAGTAAAGACACTTACTGGAAGTCTGCAGCTCAACAGGATAGCAGCAGCAGATCTGGATCCTTAAAGTTGACTTGCTGCTACGCCAAAACAAACCAATTTGAAGATTGTTTGCTTTTCTGAGAATGCCACACTTAACCGACTGCAGTTACTACATGATGCGGGACGCAACAAGAGCTTCAAATGTAAGAATATTGAAATTTAGAAAAATACTTTGTAATTGTTTTTGTTGAACAGTGTGATCAGATTTTCTAATGTAACATATTTGTAAGGCTCGTATGACCGGTTTTGCAATTTTGACATCTGGCTGTATCTATATTTATGTGCTGTACTACTGCAGATTAATAGAATAAGAAATATGTTTGTCAACTTAATTTCTGTTCTGGGGGAAAAAAAACCTATGCTATGGGCCACATTTTTCAGTCAGAAACTGGTGGTGAATTTAAGACTATGACAATACTTTCCTTAAGAAAGGGCCTTAAGACACTTACTACACATGTCAAATATGACTTGCTTTAATGTGAGCGTTCTACAAAATATAGTACTGCTGTAAGTCTGTAAATTTCCTTTGTCTGTAAAAGTGACTAATAATGGGAAATACTGACTCATGACTGATTATTTATGTGATGAATTAGATCATATTTTTGCAAAGCTGACAGCTGCTGTAAACACCTCTTGTGAACCTGTTCTTAGTCAGCGTGGTTTCAGTGGGATGAGAAACACCGTGCAATGAACTGGTTTTGTATATAATCAACTAAGTGAACTTATCTCTTTTTGCTGCAGGTACAAAGCCACCTGGAGAATTCCAAGTTCCACCTCCACCAGACCCAGAATCAACAGGTCAAGCAGTACCTGACGCTGGGCTCAAAGCTGGCCTCTTCGGCCGGGCAGGGCCACGCCGTTCCACATCCACACGCCCCCGGCCAGCCACTGGCCACCGTGCCGATCATGAGGAATGGACACATGGCCTCCGTCAGCGACGGCAGCAACCCCAACAGCCCTGTTACCCTCCTCACAATGGCCAATCATGACAGCGAGGTGAGTGGGTTTATGGAAAAAGAAAGTGCCTGACTGTGACTTATGATGTTGCTGAATATATGGAACTGAAATTAAGAAAACTCAGAATCTGTCTAGCAGTGACTGGGAAATTGAAATCGCAACCAAAGACTGGGTAACACACCATAACTGTTTGTCCTAACTTTTGTAGATTTCACAACATTGTTAATGATGTTTTCCTGTCAATACTTTTTTCCTGTCAATATGCTTTTTTCTGTTTTCATTTTTTTATGCCATTTGTAATAATTCAGAGGGATAAATCATGGCTAACTCTTTGTTTGGACAGATAGTAATCCTGTAATAGAATTTACAAACATTAATAACCTTCTAAATTGTATGTCTGGATTGGGTTTGACTCTCAGATAGTAGTTTCAAGTAATCATCTAAACAAAGTAATGCCATTATTGTCTCCCTCTCTCTCTATGATGTGTTCATCAATAACTTCAGACATGCAGGCTCTGATGAGAGAACCCTTTCAAAAGAAGCAAACTAGTTTGATAACAGATGTGTTTCATGCCAACACCGCTAACTAACTTACAACAAAGCCGGTGGAGAACTTGTCTGTTATTGAATTAGTCTCGTGACAATCCCTTCCCTTCCTCGGGTCTATTTTGGTTTGAATGTTAAGATTTCAAAAGATCAGACTTGGACAGTATTGCCATTCTGGTAGAAACATCATCAGCCTGTCCATAAGTACACTGAAATTACTGTTTTCTTTTAGTTTCCAATGGATGAAGTTATTGATGACCTAATTAGTCTTGAATCCGGTTTCAATGATGAAGGCTTGGATTGCATGGAGTCTAACATCTTAATGCAAAACAATGTAAGTATCAATCACAATCACACTAAAAGCTACATAGTAACACTGTTTAAAATGTGACAGACTATCAGCAGTTTGAAGGTCTTTTGTATTGATTTCTGCAACATATCCTGTGTTTGTTAACCTGCTCACATTATTGTAGTTATGTTTACGTCAAGTTAAGTTCCTAACTAATGACTTCCACTCTTTTGAAGTTGAATGGAGACTTGAAAGTAAGGTTCCTCCACCCAAACATTTAGGCACAGGCTTGACTTGCTTGGGAAAAAGGGGACCTGTCTTGGTTTGGGGTCAGCTTAAGTCTAGAGATGAGTCAAAGTTCATTGGGGCTTAGCAACATTTCTCACATTACTCAAGAAGACCAACTATGCAGATTAGGTTAAAAAAAGAGGATGTTTGTGGACAATGTATATACTTAATAACAATGACAATAGAAGAAGCTACAGTTATAGTAACTGTCTAACAAAGATCCATTTTTGACAAGACAACCAACTAGAAATAGCACCACAGATAAGTACTATCTGTAGGATTTATGGCCAAAAAGGAATTCAAAAAACTCTGGTCAAAAATGTGGGACAAGGGGAACATAGAGACACCTGAGCCAAATACAGGGAGAGTTTGTAGGATAGGAACACTGGGAATGTAGCCTGACTCTTTAAATACAGAGAGCGCTAAATTGGTAGACAAAGAATCATGCACACAGATAAAGTGACACACAGAAAAACACAACAGATACCGTGATAGTGAGGGAATGAGAGGGAGGGGAGGAACAGATAAGGCGTGGGGGGAGAGGAGGAGGAATGGGTGAGCCAGTGGGTTTCAAATGAGGAGCACGACAGTGGAGCGAAGAGTGAGAGATTTTGTTGGAGAGAGTTACTGAGCCATTGGATTGGGCTAATGCATACACTCCCCATGGGCTTGTTCAGAAATGATACCATGCTTAAATGGATCAATTCATCCTAATTAGTCATACAGTACGATGCATCAAATCGTTTCGCCGTGTCAACACATCCTGGAACACAGACGGGAGAGGGACTGAAGTGATTACAATAGGAGTTGTGGGGGAATTGTTGCAATCTTTCATTTTGATAAGCGCTTTTGTACCCTCCTCCTTCTCTTTTCCCATCATGGTAAGATAATGAAAAAAAAATGCACATGCAAACTAAACCAACTGCAGATATCTGAAATGTCTGCAGTTTCTTCTGTTTTGTCTCTTCTCCTCTTTATTTCCCTCTTGCCTTCCATTCCTTCCCATCTCTTGACTTGACATGCAACCCTATCATCAATCTGGTTTTTACATATGACACACATGTTGTGGATAGAATTGGCTGTGTGCATTGTGGAATGCATGGTGGCCTCTGTAGCATTTTCCCATAAATACACAAATGCGAATTAGACACACATGTGTACACATGCACGCCATAGCTTGACATCTCCCCAGTCCGTGAAAAGACGTAATTATCGCAGAAATGATGCATGCTTTCCCAGACAAAAAGAGACCCGTAGGAAAACAGTTTTGCCTCTGTTCAAGCAGTTGACCTAGCTAGCCTTTTCATCTAATGGGATGCTATTTTCAACACAGAGCACATCTCTGTGTTAGGAGCCCTTTAAAGTGGAGGGGTTTGGAAAATGGTGGCATTAGCAGATCAAGGCACTATGTCTATGCAAACCAAATTTAAGATGGCTGCAAGCCTGGGTTGAAGGGAAGGCTTTGATGGAGTAAGACTGGAGGATGACCCTTTATTGACCCGGCTAGAGTGAGGGTAACTTCTTGTTAGGTTGTTTTCACTCTTTGTGATACAAGATAAGCAGGGAATCGGAACATGGCAGCAATTCACGATCACAGCACTGGGTTTGCCCTGTCCTGCTGAGGGAGACATGCCAATACTTCAGCTCCCTGCTGGGGAGGTCCAAAGCCTGAGGCCTGGGGGCAGACAACCTTCTCTGGAAGGCTGTGATCATTATACTCGCCTCTTTGTCATTTTTTGTCAACAATAAACAAAGCCACACAGCAGCTAAAAACAACTATTTGCGTTGTGGCTTTTGCTGAAGTGTGAAATGCAAATGTTTTGGCATGCTTTCCCCTGTGACTGACAATTTCTCTTTCTCCCCCCCCCTCGCCTCTTTTCTCTCCTTCATAGGTGTCCCTCAGTGGCAGCATGCTGGACATCTATGGGGGTGAACAAGGTATGAACGCCCCTAATGGTGGAATGAGCCCCACATCTAACCCCACAAAGCTCACTGTAAAAAGGGAATACACAGGTATGCACTCATACCATAGCATTGATCAAACAACAAACTAGTTAATGAATAATTACATGCTCACATTGCTGTAAAAGTTTAAAATCAAACAAATGCTGCTGGAAGAAAAAAAAAGGCATTTAGGGGAATTAAAATATAACAATAAGACATATTTTTTTCTAAATTGAAGCTCTTGGTGGGTGTTACAAAGAAGAGACTGTGTTTGTTAAAAAAAAGGCATCGTGCGTCAGGCAGGAACAAATGTCTAAGCCGATTTGTTGTGATGCTTGTCACTGGTTCCATTAATAGGCCGTAGAAACGTGTTGACTTTGCGTCACAGTGCAAAGAACAAAAACAAACAAAAGGGCCCTTTAAGACACTTCTTATTAATGTCATGCTTCAAGCAAAGAAGTCCAATTGATTTAGGAAATAGAAAGGACACCCAAAGAACCCTTCACTCTCAAATAAGTAAATTGCCTTCTGTTTCATTTGATTGTGGGCAGAGAGGACAATGGGCTGTTCCACAGTCTTGGAATTGTCTTGATTGAATCAACAGAGACAAATTGGGAAATCCAATCTCAGGTCCCCAATTATGTAATTTGGAAGAATGTGAATACAAATATGGATGCAGTGGCATTTTTGTCTCTCTCCTGGACAGATTAACAAATTTGTTAAACTGTCTTAATTATGGTAGTTTAAAAGTGATCCCTATTTTTCTATCCACAATGAGCTTAAGAGATGCCAGAGTGGATAAATTGGGCTCATTCAGAGTGTGTGTGTGTGTGTGTGTGTGTGTGTGTGTGTGTGTGTGTGTGTGTGTATGTGTAAGGAGGTCAAGCTTGTGTCTGCGGTGAGGGCTAATGCATGGAAACTCCACATTATGGCTGACCCCTGCACTGAACTCCCTCAAAACAACTGAATATGTGTCTTCAAGACCTGACTGAACCTTTTGTAGCGTTTTGTGTTGGTTGTCTACGGTTTCTAAATTAGTGTGCGTTCCTAATCAATTTGTTCCACCTTGTTTTTTTTTTGGACAGAACATGACACAAGAGTGATGGCCAAAGAGAGACAGAAAAAGGACAACCATAATCTGAGTAAGTGTCTCCCGCTGCCTTTCAACTCCCTCACAGTTTATCATCTGAAAATGACTTATGGCTAGCCTTTGGCACGGCTGCTTGACAATGTCCTAATCATCGCTTGCTCTTTCTTTTTGTTCTGCTTGCTTAGTTGAAAGAAGGCGAAGATACAACATCAACTACAGAATTAAGGAACTCGGGACGCTCATACCAAAGTCGAATGACCCGTAAGTTGCAAAATCTAAATGTATTTACTGAAAGAATGCCGCTGCTTTGCTTCACTTTATGTCACTAAAAACAACTGCAAGACCTGACAGGGAAGCATATTAAATTCTAAGCACAAAGACACTCTAAACGTTGTTCAATGAATTCAAATGAGTACTCAAGCACATTTCAGTCATATTTCAAGGGTGCACTTGAACTTCCATTGTAGTCTACGCTCCAAGAGCTGTACATCCTCTCGCTGGGTCCCAGCAGTTCAGCTCAAAGCATGAATGATGAGGAAAGGGTCAAATGCAAAGAAGCAGGCCACACCATTTGAATCAAAGTTTGAAGCACAATTGGAACATAGAGATGGAGTGTGGAGCTGAATTGAAATCCACCGGCCATCTTTCGCAATTGAACTTTGCTTTAAATTTAAATGGAAGGTTGGCGTTGTCATCGTGCCATTAACACGAGATGAAAGAGATTATTAGCGCGGATCAGACCGACGTCTCACTCGTGTGAAAAAGGACAATTTTACTACAGCTCCCCTTTACTTTAAAAAAAAAGCAATAATATCTGCAAAGGAATGACTTGCACTCTAGCACCTCAAGTCCACTGTTCCATTTTCTCCTCCGTCTTCCTACTTAGCTCATTTTCTCTCACCTATTTTTACACAAGGATTAATTTTACCGAACAAGGAGGTACGAGAATGGACTTTCCACATAGCTACTTAACTATTCTATTAAAATTCCCATTCAGTGTCCCCATGTAATGTCCAAGGATGAATAATTGCCCCATGTAAATCACCATTTCTTATTCATATCATAAAAGGGGAAAAAAAAAAAAACCTGTGTTAAAACTTTTCCCCCCCCATTTTCTTTTTATTATTATTACGGAGGATATTCTGCCGACATCAGGGGGTTCTGTGTAAAAGGTTATCTTTTACATTTCTCCTTACTACAGCGACATGCGCTGGAACAAAGGCACCATCCTGAAGGCCTCAGTGGAGTACATAAGGTGGCTGCAGAAAGAGCAGCAGCACGCTCGGGAGCTGGAGAGCCGTCAGAAGAAGCTGGAGCAAGCCAACAGGAGGCTACTGCTGAGGATCCAGGTAATAAAATCTAACCGTGTAAATGCACAACAAGGCCGATAACAGGCCTTGAAAATAAGATTATTTCACACATTTGAAGACTGAATATTAGATTAAATCACTTAGTTTAGATATTTGTAGGACAACACGGTTACATCTGTGAACTGCAAATGAATGTTTATAGGCTTGGTAATAAACTAGGTCTAGATTTCATATATTATGTTCCTCTAACTCAAAACCAGTGTTCCGCCTCATAAATATGAGTTAACTCACACAAACGGTTGGCCTCACTAATGTCCCACTAATGTCTTAGCACTTACTCCCAGTGCAAGATCCAAGTAAACTGGCATTTTCACATTATTGATTTATTTAAAAATGGGCCTGTTTCATTATGCCAAAGATCAGTTTGGTGAGAACAGAGGACTCACTCTGTCAACCCTACAGACCCCCCCCCGCCAAATTTACATGAGGTCCATCTACTCTCCCCTTTCTCTGAGAACTCAGTGCTAATTACCTGATGAATAAAGCCATATAGTCCAGCTCTTTCATCGCAAAACAGTTGAAGAAATGCTTAATGACATGCATAGACAGACTGCAGACTACACACACAGAAATATGTGGTTTATCTGAGTTGACAATGATGAGAAAAACACTAAATCTGTAACCATCCAGGAAACACTGACCACCACTGACGTTAACAAGGTCAAACAGGCCTTTGTGATGACTGATAGGTGATTAGTGCTGATCATTTACTGTCATAGGAGTGTGTGTTTGTGTGGGAGAAGAGTGCGTCAACACCCAAACTCCCAGGCTCATTGCAGCTGACTCCAACTGGCTCACTCCAACCTAGCCTTAGTATGTGGAGGAGATATTGAAAAAGTTTGGTGGTGATGTTACTCTGCACGATGTTGTCATGGCAAATGTGCTCATAGTGGAGGACATCACTTTTTTCAGCATTTATTGAGATATCTGTATAGACTGACACTCATGGTTTCTTTTCCAGGAGCTTGAGATCCAGGCACGAGCACATGGCCTCCCAAACATGACTTCAGCTTTGGGGACAGTAGAACTTTCCTCCCATCTCCTCAACAACAACAACAACAACAACAACAGCAGCAGCAGCAGCAGCAGCAGCAGCAGTCTCCCCAGGCCCAGCAACCTCAGCAGCCGCCCCTCTACCAGGAGGACCCCAACAGCGACTACCTCCTGAGGATAGCCGGAGTGCCGCCGTCCATCACCACTGCTGCCGGACCGCAGGATCACTTGCCAAGCGGCGACGGCTGCACCACGTTCTCCGACCCGCTGTCTCACTTCACAGACTTCTTCAGCGCTACCCTTAAGGAGGAGCACCGGCTGGACGAGATCCTGATGGATGACCCCCTCTCGCCGTTTGGCACCGATCCGCTCCTCTCAGCCGGCTCGCCCGGAGCCGCGTCCAAGGGTAGCAGCCGCAGGAGCAGCTTCAGCTCTGCAGAGGGTGACGACCTTTAAGGGTGCCCCCCCCTCCCAGTAGCAAACTCTTGTTATCTTCTCGTGACAACAAGGTGTAATCCCCAGTGGGGAAAAGCATACACAGAGCCTCTAAAAAGACTGACTGATGGCGCTTGGCATGACCACTCACAGGGTTGCAGGTAATATAAATGACAGTCAACACACCTGACAGTGCCTGTCAAAGTGCCACCTGTATATAAAGTGTGTAGTTCTTGTTGATCACGTGGGTGTTAGAGCTTGATTGGCTGCCAAAGCTTGCATTCTCCAAAGCTCAGCAGGACCACAAAAGACTCAAGGACCTCCTGCTCCTCCTCCTGCTCCTCCTCCTGCTCTTTTTAACTTCACTATAGACAATGAATATGTTCCTCTGCCTCCCAGACAGAGCAGAAACAGACTCACAAGAAAAAGGGAGACATTTATACATAATGTAAATGATCGTGTCTTTTGTTTTTTTTGGTTAACCCTGTGGGAGCTGTACACTTTAACATATGAAAATAATCACTGGAAACCTGCCAAAACTGTCCTTTTTTAAAAATGACAAAACCACTACTTTGTAACAGTATTTTTTTTAAGAGTTGCAGTCGGGATTGTGATTGTGTGATGTGCCTTATTCAAACCCCAAGTGACTGATGTATCACCACAATGACTAACTTGTCTTTGTCTGTCTTTTAAGTGTTTTTGTTAAATAAGTGTTTATGTATTTATGTATGTTTTAATCCATGTATTACTGAGAAAAAATATATATATATATATATATATATATATATATATATATATATATATATATATATATATATATATATATATATATATATATATGAATAAAATCAACATAACATGTTACCTTTTCTATTCTTAGTAGGGGTGAGAAAAATATAATAAACCCCTTTTTTTTGGTAAACTTGATTTTCGCTTCTTGTTGTCATCTCAAAGACATAATTTCATCAAGGTCTGCATTCATACACCCCCAAACAATACTAAAACACTAGCTTGTGTTGCAAGTTCTATTCCTAAGTGTTACATAAATAATGAGATCCCAAAAAGGAGAAAATAATAATAATGTATTTCTAGAATTCAAAACAGCAAATGTCTTTTGCGATTTACTTTCAATGGAAGACTTATGCTACCAACTATCTTTGACAAAATACCATAAATTATCATTGGATTGTACAAATGAGCAATATCTCGTATGAAATCTCTCACTCTGCTCTGTTGTTAAGTGTAAGCTCAACACACAGCAGGGGCATGATGGTAGAAACAGAACCAAATCCTTTTGTGAAAGTGGGAAAAGGAGCAAACTGACAGCAAATTCATCTCGCTGGACAGGGGGCTGAAAAGATTGAACAAAGCCTGAGAAGTTTCCAAGTGGAAGGTGAAGAGCCGGCTTACAAGGTGGCTGATCGGCAATGAGTGGCAGAAAGGAGGAGAGAGGAGGGGAATTGGGTAATAAAGACAAGTAGAGGAGGAGTAATAATTCTGATGAGCCTACTGTGAACTGATGAGCCCTTGAGGAGGAATAATGGCAAGGAATAAAGAGCTGCTGGGAAAGCTGTTAGCTGAGAAAGTTTCCTCTGAGGTAAGCAGCAAGTGTCCTTTCATATTGTAGGAATATGACCACAAACTGTTTGTATCATTAATACAGTTTGATGAAGAAAGTTTGTTTGTGACACAGCGATCAAAAAGTCTTACTATTTAGTGTTCAAAAATCATCCATCAACATAGTTTTCTAATCTTGTAGTCATGCATTAATTATACAAGACCAGGCGTAAAAAATACAACCAAGCCAATACTTCCCAAATGGATTTCTCATCAAAGCCTCTCTGAATTAATGTTTTAGAGTGTTGTTCGTGTTTCTCTGTAATGAAATCGAAACATTCCTCGCTCGCATCTCCTTTTTTAGCAGCAAATAAGACCGAACCAATCAATCATTACAGAGTGTAGTCACTCTAACTACAAAGTGGTGAGTGATGTTTATGGGTAATTGGCCAAAGCAGTTATGGAAGGTAAATATAGATTTTCATGAAGAGTATCTAAGAAAGAGAAATTTCAAAAGGCTCAATTTGCATTTACATTTTCAATGTATTTTTCTTCTCCTTTCTCATATTACCAAACTTGAGAAAAATACACAAATCCAATTAGTGTGGCGCCTGGAATTGACAAAAGTCAAAGCCAGGGAATACAAATGAATACCCTTTACCCTAATGAAAGTATTGACAGTAATACCCATTCATATGACTAACTCTTTCAAGGCTTACCTCCAGAGAAAAAGCATGCTGCCCTAAAAAAGAAAGTCAGATTAAACTTCCTAACCAATTCATTTCTCTCCATATCAAAGCCTATCATGGACAAAGTTCAAGGCCAGTTATGTACAGGCTTCAAAAGGAAAAGTGGTCAGATGAGGCAACAATGACATCAGAACAAGCGACTTTTTATTTAGAATTTCACAGTTCATCAACCCACAGTTTAAAAAATGCAAAGGGAAGTGTCTACAGTGGACTGAGAAAACAGTGCATGTATCCGATAACACTGTTATGTTAGAGGCATTAGATTCATATGTCGAGAGCAGTACGTACATTTAAACATGTAAAACTAATTTGGGAAAGTTTGCAATCCTATAAATCTCCTCATCTATCTCACTCTCACATCCTCTGCTCTTTACCGAATCACGTTCATAAGAAACAGATTTCAAGCTTGTTACAATATGTGCCAAAAAAAGTACACCTTGTAAAACAATCTTTCCATTCCTTTGTGTGTCACGAATGCATGCACAGCAAAATGGTCTCCCTGAAAGAATGACCTCACTAACTCCCAGGATGAAAGGGCTGTCGCTGTGTCACCTTTCAAACAGCAGGTGGCAGCAATGGGCTGTGCTTTTTCATCACACTGTGCAGCATGTTCATAAAAAGAAACTTAAGACAGGAGTGTGATACAACGGAGAATATTGTGGTGGATTAAAAACAGCCAATCAAGTCAATCAAAAAAGTGTATAGTTGGTAAAACAGTACTTTCACATATGGAATAGTGACATGGCAGTATATGCTAAAGTCCATGGTAGTCCCTATACGTCCCAGTATAAACTGACAAATCTAAAGAAGGCAAGTGATGAAGTGAACCTCACAGCAGAGTCGTTCTGTCACCAAAACAACGTTGTCAGACCTGCTGCCACCCACCAACACTGACACCACCACTGAGCAGGAGAAGCTGTCACCTGTGCAGATGCCACAACTGCCAGCGTGCTACAACACACTCACCTGTCGAGCCTGCCATTGGCAACTCTTAATCACCTCCCGCTGAGGTGACTCACTTTGGAGCACGGCACGCACACACACACACTCACACACACACACACACACACACACACACACACACACACGCACGCACGCACACACGCACACACACACACACACACACACACACACACAAAAACAAGCCTAATCAAATGTGTTTGTGTGCAAACACAAATGTGCACATGCAAGCACACACACACACACACACACACACACACGTGCATACTACACACACACACACACACACACACACACTGGTGTGTATCTTATTGTACCCTCATTGGCACACATTCGAGGAAGCTAAGGGAAAAAAGCCCTCATCAGGACCTGGACTGTGACAAGACTTGTGCACAAATTAGGTGAAATTTGAGTGGGAATAACAATATGACAGCCGGCAGTGAGGCACCAAACATCAAGTGTCATATCTATTTTCAGCCGTGATTCAGAGCTGTGTGACAAACAACACCATGCTGCTTCTCAATCAGTCAGCCTGCTCCTGGAAATGTGGAAAACTAGGCCTTGGTTGAGTTTTTCCTTCAGGGAAAATAAGAAAAGATCTGAGGTTAAGGTCAGAGTTAGAGGTGAAATTATAAAACTTAGCCAAAATTTGAGCATTAAATTTAATGATTGGGAACTCAAGCAATCAACATTGTCTCCTGGGTGCACTACGGAATACATCCCATGATTCTTCAGGGCATTAGCCTCCATGCTGCTTTTATTAAGGACCACACCCTGACCAGTGCTTGAAAAACTCCCACGTCACTAGACCAGCAAGGCCCCACGTGCATTAACGATGGAACACAAGAGAGATGAAAAAAGAAGAAGAAGTGGCTGGGCCTTCTCGAGATGCTATAAAATTAATGCGATTTCCAGAGTTTTTATGAATCGCGCCAGATGCCAAATACATAACTTCAAACAAATTGACTTCCAATTATTGGTGCGGCACACCACTTCCAGATGTGCAACAGATGGGGCCGGGGCGACCAAAGGTGTCTCAACCCGCGCTTTGTGTTATTCCGCAGTAAAACGGCAGTACAGTTGTATGTGTTTTAAATCACCGTGGGCTGTGGGCTGGAGGTGAAGGGAAGGACAGGGGGATAGCGGAGGAAAAATGAAAGCACATCATTAGGAAAATGTAAATCTACACAGCACAGACAGTGGAGCTCCATATGTAGCATTAATACAGCCTGATATTATGTAAAGGCAGATGAGATGCTGAGGGTGAAAGCTGGAGCTGTATCAAGGAGGTGGGGGGATTCAGAAATGTAAATGTTAATGTGATCTCTGCTGTATCTTCCAGTGCTGGGATTAAACGGTAAAAGGGAACAATTATGGGGCTCGCTTTTTTTGTGCATATGTTAATAGCTTACAATATCCTTGCATGCATAAAGTACATTAGATATGATTAAAAGATATCCACAATACATTGCTTTATATACTAGAAGGTTTTACAATAGTCGTAAGAAGCAGTGCACTCTGTTCAATTGTTATTAAAGTCTCTTCCTGAAAACTTTCAATAATTTGATTAGTCACTGTTAAAGCTACATAAAAGTAAAACAAATGTGATTCTGAGTGAGAAAAGTAGTTGAGCATGGACTTCTTTTCACTGCAGAGGAAACTAATAGAATATCCAATAGTGGTATGGAGTCCTGGGAGGGTCATGGCTCTGATCCCATTATTACCACTGACTTGGGCCCTGAGGGAGCCAAAATGGCTGTGTATTTTTCCCAGAGCCCATAGTGAAGCAGTCTACTGGGGCCCTATCTACTTAACTAGCAGTCTGCCTGAGCACCACAGGTCCCCCCACCTCTGATCCTGGGGGCCAAAGAGCTTCTACTCGCCGCCTTGCTGTTTTCACGTATCTTAGGCTGTCTATTCAAATACAGCAGAGAGCGAGGACCATATTGCTTGGCCATCGTACCTCTGTGCTACCTTTAATTCCCTCGCTCTGTCAGAGTTGTATGCTAATCCAACTAGCGACAGTCCCCCCCTCCTCAGGTCTCTCTGCATGCACACACACTCCAACACACACACTTTAACCTTGTGTAATCTGGGTGACCTTGGACTGAATGGAAGCTGCTGAAGAGAGCTCCCTGATTGATTTGTAATTCAAAAGAGGAGCGATGGCCACTGTGCCCCCGCTACCCTACCACCAGGAAACCCCTACAAAATGAAATAAAAGAACATTGCAAAACAGTTACTACTTCAGCTCTTTTCCTGTTTTGTCGAGTTAGGGAGCATGACGCACGGCGGGGTGCAGGGGCAGCTGGGTAAATGTCAGATTTAGGCATGGTGGTGCAAGGTGGTGGGGGTGAGGAGCGTGTCGGGGGAGAGCATCATGATGATCATCATTAGCAGGGGAAGATAATTGGCGCTGCATGGGCCCTTGCGTTTGGGTGCTCTTGATGGGCATCTCGTCTGCATTATTCATTCATTTTCCCTTTCTCTCGCTCCTATTCTCCCTCTCCTATTCCCTCTCTCGACCCAGGCCATGCACTGGGCCTTAGGAGCTGGACTCATCTATTATAGATGAGTAATTGTTTATTAAATGCAGGCCTGACCCTATTATGCCTATTACGCACGTGCTGCACACCGGTGTGGGCTGACAAGCGTCTGTGTCTTTCCACATTCTAGAAGATCTGACAACCCCCGGTCGAGGACGTGAGGCCGCTTTGGCAAGAGCAAGTGTCAGCATTTGTGGCTGAGGATGGAGAAAAGGAAGGAAAAAATAGATAGAGATAGGGAAAGAGGGAGACGCCGGCAGGGAGGACAGGAGAAGAGGATGATGAAAAATAAAGTCAATGCCCGTGCGGCTGCCACTGGCCAGAGAAGTATCTCTCTGCTTCTCCTCAAAGGCTTGGTGGATGGAGGCAAAGACAAAGGGTGAGCTAAAGAGATTCATTGCTTCTCATTACACTGACTCCTAATCTACCTCTGCCCTATCCTGGGCAATCCCTGCTCCAGGCGTTTGGAGGCTAAAGCTTCAAACTAGGCAGTTTGTCCAAAGCGGATTCATTACCTTAGATAGGACTACCAATGAGCCTGCTAAAATGTCACATTTAAAACTCAGCCAGAGCCGGGACAAACTGACACTAGAGGTCAGTGTTGTAACAGAGTTCAGATGGCCCTCTCTGTTACTTCCAGACAACAGTGAGCTTGAAGCAGACACAGACATTACAAAAGATAGAAGAGACCGGCAAAATAATTCAGGTAATGGAAATGAATTGAAATGAAATGATTAAGTTCAGTTAATTACTTGGTAGCTTAGGCAAATCAGCTTAACTTATATCAAAATCATTATTTCAGCCAGAACGGTAGATTCACCGGGAAGATATTTTCCCAACATGTACTTAAAGGAGTGTATGTAAAGTAGGATCAGGCTAATGGATTAGATCTAATACATGTGGCACTCGGTATGGTGACAAAAATAAATGTGGTGTTAGAAATGATGGAGCTCGGGAAAACATAAAGGGCCAACAGATGGTTCGGGTGATGCTGACATGTTTCTTTGTCACTGTTCAAGTATTCATATCACCTCAGTATCACTTTGTGAATGACAGTCTTGCTAAATACCAACTTCCTGTTCAGGAAAACTGTTCAAATTGTTCTCTCTCATATTGTCAAATAAGTCAAAATAGTCCTTGAGACGTTGCTACAACACACCACTAAGGAGAAAGGGAAAATATCGCCTGGCTTGGATGTGCTACTGTGCTGGGGTATGATGTAGTGATCTGCATGGTGGCATGTCACTGGTTATTGGCTGGGCTGAGAGTGATTAACATGAGGTGTTAATTAGTGGGTCGTCAGGAGTGGGTGTGTGGCTAACGACACGGCTCCGAACAGCTCGGTCACACATAAACACAAGGCGCAGCTCAGGCCTTCTTTTACAATTAAAATGAATTCTCACTAGTGCTGAGGAGAATAATTTAAATTGCATCTCTTAATATGTTAGGTTTAATCAAAGGCTAAAAAGAAAGATACTGGAAATTAAATAATTCCTACAGAAATACAGAACCAGGGGACATGTTCAGAAAAATTCAACGACAAATTAGGAGGAATAATGTCTAAATGATTTATTTCATGAATATATACTGTAAGCTAATTTAAAATAAAAAAAATATAAAAAACACTTGTCATTTCAGACTTTATTTGAAATTACGTCAAATCATGTCTTTGTCAGCTCAGTAAAGATGAAGCTGTGGTTGTGAAACAGGAACCTATTTTCTTAGCCTACAGTAAGTGTAATTCACTGATGTTATCAACAGCAGGCAAGCAGGTTATCATTTAGAATCACTGGACAAAATAATAAGAAATGTCAATGTACTTTTGTATTGAGTGGGCCACAATAACAACCAACCTTTAACATTTCAAAATAGTAATAATAATAATAATAATAATAATAATAATAATAGAACAATAAAATAATGGTTTTAAAAACTGGAATCAAGTGCAAATCAATGGCACATTATTTACAATCTTTTCTAATTTAATAGCACACGTACAGAAATAGAAGCAGCCAGCAGGAATTCCAGTAACAGATTTGCCGTAATGCTGTTGAGTTGATAAGAAGAGTGAGAGGAGAGTGACTGAGAGAGGAGTGAGTGAGTGAGTGAGTGAGTGAGTGAGTGAGTGAGTGAGTGAGTGAGTGAGTGAGTGAGTGAGTGAGTGAGTGAGTGAGTGAGTGAGTGAGCACGAAGAGAGGAGGGAGGGAGTGAGCGCAGCAACCCATCCCTCCTCCCAAAGCTTATTTATTCCTCCAGCATCCAGCCCACTGATTAGGCAGCTCCAGACACTCTTAATGCCTCCCCACAATGAATGAGCTGCAGCAGTTTCAATGGGCTTATCTGTTGTGCTGTGTTCAGTAAATAATGCCAGTGGCCTCCAACGCATCATCCATGTAGCTAATGCTATGTTGGGATTAGCTGTGTTGAATGAAGTCTTGTCAACAAGCACGGGAAGCTGTGCCAAGCTCCAAACAGTTTACAGGACCCTTTGCCCCGAGTGGAACAAATAGAATGTAATTAAGAAGACATGAGAGCATGGAGGCGTCATTAGACAGGGATGCACACCCAAACACATGCTCATACATTTCCTCTTGCACATGCAAATGTCTCTTTGTTAGTTGCCGTGTTTTTTAATACCCAGAGAGAGCAAAATACCTTTTTTCCTACATTATGGAATTTGTCATGTTCAGTTGGAGCTGTCATAGCTAGAACAGTGTGCGCTAATGTGTGTAATCTGCTTTGCAACACATCAATTATGATGGATATTGCTCCACCGCCATGCTTCCAGGGTTTTTATACAAGCCTGCAGGGGAATCAGTCTTTTCTTGTTAGGCAACCTGTTTAGTAAATAATGATCCACTTTAAGCCTGGCTGATGCCGTATAATGTGATGTGTGCACGTATTTGTACATGGGTGCATACAGTGTAGCACGTATGTGTGTGGTGGTGCTTCGGTGCGCAAGGATCAAGCCTACTAGATCAAAAAACACTTATGTGCAGGCTGGAATTCAATCATGCCTGCGCTGTGTGGAAGAAAAAAAAAAAAACACGTCACAGAGAAACCTAAAGCACTACTGAACGTGCTACGAAGCCAAATGTAAAAAGTATTAATATTGTTGGTGACTTGTAAAAGTATTTCCAGAGCTGTGTGAACTAACACAAGAGAAAAAAAGATATTCAGATCTTATACTGTGTCAAACTAAATTGACATTTTTTTTTCCAAATCAGCTTTCACCATTTTCTTTCTTTCAGGGATGCTCCGGGGTGCACATAGACCACCTCTCTTCCTCCTGTCATCTCCTCTCTCCCCTTCAATAATACCAATGCTATTTGTCTGTTTTACTACCTTTATATCCCTGTATACCTCTTTCTTCATGGCTGTGGGTGAGTCCAACAAGACTGAAAAAGTATGGGAAATAGTGTTTCTTTCAACGAAGCATATTTGGACAAAACACACAGGTTCTTTGGACTTTTCAGTTAAGTGCCAAAGCTCTCTAAACTCTGGGCCCACCCTGCATGCTGGCTCCTATCGGATGGATTAGTGTTTTGCCAATATGCCTGGGAAGGGCTTTCGCTTCAGGCCCTCTGGGAGCTGCAGCGGATCACATGGAGATCCCTGTCAGATCCACCACTACACTACACTACACTTCTGTCAGTCAGTAAGTCAGTCTGTCGACAAGGCAGAGAGGCAGACAGGGAGAGAGAGGCCCTTCACTTCTAGATGAACACATTCTTTAGTGTCAGCATAAAACCCATAGCTGCACTGGGACCTGTATGTTTTTTTATTTTACTTTCCAGTGTTGAAAATGTGTGTGGTGCAAGTATATGTGACTTCACACACACACCTCTGTCAGAGTGAGAAAAAACACTGAGATTGCGGAGGCTTAATCTGAGATTGGGACAGACACCAATGGATATTCTATTTACTCCATGCAAGCCGCTCCCCAATGTCCCATAAAGCCCCTTGCCTCTGAACTAAGCTGGTCAGGGTTAAAGCTCCCCAGCGAAGGGAGACTGAGTACCTGCCCAGAATGTGTCGTTGTGTGTGTTTATGTGTATCTGTGTATGTGAACACACAGTCCTGTGTCCCCCCGCCTCTCTGCAGTCTAATGGCTTTATTTATGAAGTGGCACAGGCAGTAACAGGCAGGCGATAAAGGAAGAGATAGCGCGGCAAAGCCACGTGCCATGCCGTGGCCTGCAGCCATGCTATCCTTATGGTGATTGATAGTGTTTCATGTTGTGTGCTCATCGTGTGAGTGAGGAAAGATGAGGTAAATACTGCTGCTACAAGGGAGAAAGAAGTGATAATTCGCTCCCTGGAGGGATTGGTTTCCCTTTAATACTCATTTTGATGCAGGAAACTAAATGCTAAAATTAAAAGGAGAAAAGTAGCTATTGACTTCTAATATGCTCAACGAACTTAACCAAGGACTCATTCTGCATATTGTCATGCTTTTGGTCTGTTTGTCTTCATTTTGATGGAACATGATGGAATTTTAAAAGAATCTAAAATTCTGTGTCTGTGTGAACATGGGCTATGAGCCAGAAAGTATGCCTCCCTAATTGCTGTAACATACAGGGGAAAAGGGTTGTTGCTTTCTTCAAATTAAGCAAGAGAGACAGAGTGGAGTTTGAGCTTTTTTTCTCCACAAAAATATGACATAAAATGGCAGCGTGTATAATTCATACAGAACTTTTTTTTGTACTTCAGTAATAAATGCTTGCTTAGTTCATGAAGGCTTTGTCTTTCATGTTTAAGGAATAGAGAATTATTGCATTGGGACACAATACAACAGATCGGCAAGAAAATACTGTGATGAATATTGTTTATTCAAGACAATGGTGCTCGAGTGAAAAAACTCCACTTGCACCTGGAGCGCACACGCACACGCACACACACACACACACACACACACACACACACACACACACACACACAGAGGTGTGCCTCTAAAAACAGAAAATGAGGACATTTCCTCAGTATTCCCCAAGGCAGAGGCCTGCAGGCCAATGAGACCGGCAGGTTTCTTAGAGATGCAGAAACCTGTTGTAAAACACAGAACTCATTCAAACTCTTCTGCCTGTCCTCTCTTCCTCTCTTTCCAAACTCTCTCCCCCTCCTGCTTACTGAACTTAAAGTTTGAGTGAGTGACTCAGAGCATTAACCTCTTTACCGCAAACCTCGGCTTTAACGCACCTGTGCGCCGGGCAAATCCTGTCATTAAAATTAACATATGACTTGCGTCAAATGAGCACATTCGCCGTGTTTTTCTTTCTCGTTGTGCCATTGCGAGCAAACTGCTGAGTGAACTCAACAGTTCTCTCTGGGGTACAATTCCCGAGTTGTTTACCTGAATAACTAATGTGATTTACTATTTCTTTCAGACCCAACGACAACCAATTGATGGCGTCTGACTGCGACCGACAGTGCGTGACGGCAAATACAGAGATGCATTCACATGCACAATGAAAGCATGGTTTAATGTAAACCAAATGCAGACACAAGCGCCGTTATTGACCAAAATAACTTCCTGCAAAGTAGATTTGTGAGGCAAGGCGGCTGTCATCACAACCGCCGAGTGTGTGTATCAGAAAAGACAGACGGAGCGTAAAGAGAAGAGGAGGTGAAGACACTTTGTCTCGGCTTCATGACTCCCCAAGACTAAATATAGTGTCTGGCTTTTGTAGCCTCTGTTAGATACCATTTTTCAGTCTGACCCTGATCTGAAGACAAAGCAGGAGTGCACTGTCTCTTTTTTTTTTTTTTTACTCTGTGACCCCCCCGTCTTTTACTGAATGAGGTATGCCTAAATTTACAGCTAAGACAACAGAGCGTGGGCCTTTCAGATGTGTCATCTCAGTAAACTGCTCGTTTGTTAGCAGAGATGTTATATTTGCTGTCAGTGAGGTCCCATCTTGTTTTGCCAGGTGGATGGGGGGCCCTTCCCACCCGCTCCGGCTGTTTTGATCCAAAGCAGCTGGTAGGACGCGATACCCGTTTAGTCTGAGAAATCAGCTTGTGCAAACAAACACCTCGCTTTCTCTGTAGCCAGCAACAGGCCGGTGCATCTGCCAACCATTATAACCAAATATCTGCCTTGTGTCAGCCTTCCTTCAATATATAAGCCAGGTCCTGTTTCCAGGCCAGCAAATAAACAAAACAGGCCTCAGGCATCATTATTCATTATTAAAGATGATATGGCTAAGCAGGGGCAGTTTACAAAGTCCACCTGCAATGCCCACAATGCATTCCCAATCTCTCAAGGGAGATGCCAAGTACTACTCACAGGTGTGGTGGGTTAACTGACACGGTTAGGTGAAATGTCTTTAAGATATGCAATTACCTCATATGGAATCCATTCATTTTTATTCATTTATTCATCTTGTCATCAAACACAAAATGCGATTTAAAGTTAGTCTAAGAACCTTTAAAAACTCAAACTTATGGAAAACTCTTGTAGTCTCCCTGACACATACAACGTACAAACATGCAGCCAATGGCTGTATGTTGTCACTCATTCCAACGCAAAACTGCCAAGCTGATGGGAAAAAAGTGCTGTGTTAAGCAACTCTGGAGTGTCACAGTGGTTGAAGTTAACTTGTGGGCCTACTGAGCACTTCTCCCCGGAGTACAAACTTGTTACAAAGTGAGGAAGCGCTTTTGTGTTGATGGAGAGAAACTGAAAGCCACTATAGTTGGTTACAAGGACTTGAAGCTCAGAGACATCTTGCTGCACCGTGACAGAGACGGGAAGAAAGACAGAACAAGAAAGTGAAAATGAGGGCAGATTGAAAGGTAAAGAAGAAAAGTGAGGGGAAAGAGGCACGTAACATAGGAAATGGAGATGGAATGAGAGAAGAGCGTGTGTTGTTGAGTGCAAATTAATGTGGATGTGAAAAGGGTGAAAGGGAGGGTGGGTAGTTTTGGCTTGTTTTCCTTGGCGGACCTGCCTGGAGAAGCAGCCACGAACAGGAAGGTCTAAAAGTTAATTACATCAGCTGTCCGAGCCAAAAAAAATGTCAGCCTCTGATGGCCGCTGCAACACCTCCACCACCTCTCGCTTGCCTCTCAGCAGGCACTTCACCTGCTTTGAGTTAACAATTATGAGCGCAAATGACCCAGATCCAAATCTATACACTATCTCTGAGATTCATTGAAATATATAATGCAATGTTACTAACCTATGCTTACTTTTTACACATTGGGCATATATATGTTTTGGATAAGAAGAATATTTGAAGGTCATTTCTGCTTGTTTTGCTAAAAGAATTTCTGCTTCTCAGTCTTGGCCATGTTCTTTTCCCCCTAGCTATGTTCATTGAGCAATCCTTGTTCCAAAGCACTTCTCCAGGTCTTAATCATTTTTAATTTCACACTGCACCTAAGGGTGCCCTTTCTTGCCCAGTGCTTCTGCCAATCCAGGCCCTCTGGCCTCCCCTCCAACATCATCCAGCCTCAGCTTCTCACACACCCAGAAAGAACCGCCGGTACCAATCCAACTGCAAACCTCCACGCTAGTCAACCTCTAAGCAATGTGGACTTAAAAATACCTTATCTCCCTGTACACTCTGATGATACCTGCAATATTAGCATTACTTAACCCGGCACCTCTGGTCAGCCTTTATGAGTCATTACACAGAGAGAGAGAGAGAGAGAGAGAGCGAGAGAGAGAGAGAGAGAGAGAGAGAGAGAGAGCAAGAGAGAGAACTATTTGACTCTTGAAGAATATAATATGCTCTACGATAGGGTCATATATGATTAAGCTTATAGAAAAACAAACTGATAATAATTTGATGTGTGTGTGTTGTGTGCATACTAAACACGTAGAACATCTATCATGCTCTATCCATACATACTGATACTGTCCAGATGCAGAAGGATCCAGCAAAAGAATCTTCCCCAGTTCAATAACGTTGGCAACACACTGCGTTGGCCAATTAAATACATGCATGCAGATTTAGATTACTTTGCATTAATGGTGTTATTCTACTCTTTACCACATGATGATCGAGATGAATGATTGTCACCTAGTTTTCAGAGTTGTAAATTTGGGTCTCACAGTAAAATAAAACATTGTGCACTGTCATGGCATCTGATAATCCATGAATCTATTGCTCAAACTGGACTTCCTGTACCTTAATTCATCTTCCTACATGTGCCTGTAGCAACACGGACACACCAGCCCAGACCTTGTGTCCTATTTTTGGCATAGACACCTAGCTACAATAAAATACCTTTAGTACTAGACTCTTTCATATATTTAGATCATTTCCAAGTTCCTTTTTTGTTTCTTGACTTTAACCTACCTTCAACTAGAGCTGGGCGATATAGAGAAAAAAATATCACAATATCTTTGATGAAAATATCTCAATATCGATATTGCGGCAATATTATAGGATTGAGTTCTACTTGGACATGTCATCAGTGATGAGCCTTTAATCAACAGACGCCCTTGCTTGGGCGACCCAGCCGGGGGCTGATCAGTCCCTGCTACTCCATGGATACTGTAATGCAGCCTATAAAACCAGAGTCATATTAAAATATCCAAAATTTAAGACAATTTCTAGCCTCATATATTATGCCCAGTCCTACTTTCAACTGCAAACTTTTAGCTTGAAAATGCTAGCGCATTGGGAAGCAAGAAGCCTTAGCCACTATTAATACCAGTGTAGATTCAATATGATATATTAGCAAGGGTGCTAATCAGAAGTGCTTCCAAAAAGATTATTTATTACACCTGAAAGCCCTTTGAATGCTTCTTCTTCTTCTTCCGTAATGAAAACACAGCGTTGCCTGTGCATCTTTCATTGCCACGTAGTGAAGGAGGAGTGGGTGGGCAGATAGAAGAAGGGGGCACATCTCGCATCTTCCTCACGCTGTCACTATTAGCATCCACTCCTATCTAGTCTCCTCTCCTCCTCTCCCCTTTCCTCTCATGGCGGAAGCAGTGCGTGGGAGTTGCTCAGGAGACATCATCATGAGCCACTTCACTCGAGTGCTGCTTTCAATCAGCCCTCAAATTAATATTAATTTCTCCATCCCCCACACAACAACCCTTTCGTCTCCACACTGCTGCTGATAAATACTGATGTGAAGAGAAGCAGCAAATAAAGGATTTACAGATGTATATGGACGTATGTCAATGACCAAACTTGGGTGACGGGCATCTCTCTTTCTTTCCCCTCTACGTCTTTCTGTCCCAGTGGCTTCACGGTTCAATCTGCTGCTCAAGACTTAATTGTCCCTAATCACTGCTGAAGGGCACGGCTACTCAGCAATACATCTCCCTTCCTCTGCCCTGTCCTTCTCATCTCTCCTATCCTATCTTTTTTCAGCCCCCTCCTTTCCTTAGCAACCAACATGTTACCTTCATGGAAGAAGACACTGAAAGCAACTGTCCATTAGAAATCTTCAAAAGAAATGGGGGGGGGGAATGCAATAAGGACCTCCGTTCTCTGACTTTTTACTCTCACAAGTACTACTTATCAGCTTGGAAAAATCTACTGCATTGCTGTTATGGGAATGCTGCCTCCGAGAGAGAGAAAAAAAAATAGAGATGGGTAGAAAATATGACCCTTAAAATTAGAAGTGATCATCCAGAGGAATGTTTGCTTGCGTGTGTGTGTGTGTGTGTGTGTGTGTGTGTGTGTGTGAAAGCAAAAACGCTGAAGATGGCTGAAGGTCAGGGAGATTGAGGCAATCACACTAATGAAAACAAACGAGGGATACGAGGAGAGAAGGAAAGAAAGGAAGGGACAGAGACAAAAAAGAGTGTGTGTGTGTGTGTGTGTGTGTGTGTGTGTGTGTGTGTGGAGAGATAGTCTGCCTTGCCTCAGACTAATCAAACACAACACAGTGCTATAAAAGGCTGGTGAGAATGTACAGATACATAAGCGAACACTCACAGCCTGTCGTGTACTGTTCTTTTATTTACATGCCCTCCTAACCTTTAGTGATACTCGCACACATGATGCTGTACTGTACATACGCAAGCAAACACACACATGTACACATCACGGTAGCAATATGTGAAGGTTATTCCTGCAGAGGGATGACAGTGTTTATTCAGGGCTAGCAGGCAGACTCTGTGACATTCAGCCTGAAGAACATGATTAATGCTACAATATACATAGTCACGAGGAAAAAAGAAGAAGAAAGTGTTGCACTGATCCTTCACAGAGAGTAGAGGCCTTTGCAGCCACATATACAAAAAGTTGTTTTTCTTTAGCTCACTGTGCCACATTTGTGTGTCTGCAAGAACGGGTTTAAATTACAATGATCATGACTCCGATACCTGATGCTTTGTCAGTTTTCATATCAAAAAGCCCTAATTTGTTCGAACATGTTATAATAAAAAGAAACAAGGAGAGAGAGAAATAAGAAAAGGACACAAAAGTTGGATTATGAAGAAAAGAGAAGGCGGGTGGGAAGGAGAGTCGTTCATGAGATGTAAGTGAATGAAACCTCCATTACCATGCTGAATGTAAAGGAAGTGGGTTTTTAATTAACATCGCTGCTAATTATCGAGTGGTTATAGATCAAAAAGAGATACAGAGGCATGTGGAGATGTACAGTACGCACACACTCACACATGGCGTATTCACGCTCTGCACCTAAGCACACACTATCCAAACCAATCAGTAAGCATGCAGACCCAACAGCTTCCCACCAATAACATGAGGTGTAGATCATTGAGACGTTTGGAGTGATCAATAAGCAGAGGGCCAACCGCTGCATATATACCTTCCCAGAGGAGAGGCACTGCCTCGGGCAGAGCAGAGAGTGAGGAGCTGTGTGGAAGCATACACTGCAAAACAGTACAAAAATCATAATTTTCTTGAAAGTGAGGAAACATTGTAGGATTCGGGTGCAAAGGGAAGCATCTTTTATAGATAATTTTCAGATAAAATGGTGAATTCAACATGTGAATAACCTTTCATTAATCACCCACTGCTCTACCTGCCTATGCACCACTATATCAGCCTGCTAGTAGTATGAAACGTTACATTGAAGGACCCATGATATGGTGCTCTTTGGATGCTTTTATATAGACCTTAGTGGTCCCCTAATACCATATCTTAAGTCTCTTTCCCAAAATTCAGCCTTGGTGCAGAATTACAGCCAGGGAGGTGGAGGCTGGGGGTGTGACCTTGACCAACTATCACTTTGCTCATTTGAAAGCCATGATGTCTCTCTCTCATGGGTGGGCCAAATTCTCTGGGCGGGCAAAGCAGAGAAGGGGGAGGTAACCTTGCCCCTTATGACCTCATAAGGTTATAAGATTCCAGATCGGCCCATCTGAGATTTCCTTTTCTCAAAGGCAGAGCAGGATACCCAGGGCTCGGTTTACACCTATAGCCATTTCTAGCCACTGGAGAACCATGTTGAAAAACCTCATAAAGTGAAAATGGCAGAGTCTGACAATCAACCCTTAAAAAGGTAAAGATTCTAGTTTGTGGTGTGATTTTTTTTCCCAGTAAAAGATATGAGGGACAGGGACGGGGGGTATTACGGTGGTTGATAGGGTTAAATTGTTAGCAACAAACTGAGTCAGTCTAGCAGTTATAATATTACAAACCTACCATGGGCAACCTTTGTTATTGTGAACCAGCCACCTCGATCAGCATGGTGCCTCTAACTGCAAAATATCTTTATTCATTATATGTACTGTTTTCCGCAGAGAAAGTGCAGTTTCACTCGATTTTGGGATATACTACAAAACAAGTGCCGATACAGAAAACATAACAACTTCCTTGCTTTATTGCCAAGAAGAAGACAGTCACTCTTCAACCTAGGGAAGTTGTGAAACAAGTTACTTTTATTGGAAAATTACAACAACTTGTTAGAAAAGTTCAAATTTAAGGCTTTAAATAAATCATTAAAGAAGATTAATGCAAGCTTTATTTGGTTGATTGTCCCAGTCAACTAGCCAACCCATCCGCCGGCTAGTCAAGCCAACAGTCAGCAAACCGTTAAATCATCCATCGAGCCAGTTACCCGGGGGCAGCCTAACAAACTGACTCAGCAGCTCCCAGACAGCATCCTGGCTGAGCTGAGCTGCTCTGCGCCGGCCTATTCCACTTCAGAAGAAGCCTTCTAGTTTATTTTTCATTGGAAGGGGGATTTGGCTGCTATCAAGTGGTAGCAGCCCAGTATCAAACGCACGTCTGGCTTGTAAACAGGCAGCTGGCAGCTCTCCAAGCTCCCCACAGCGTGCGGCACGGCCGAGCTGAGCGAAGTGGAGTTGTGACACTGATCCCACCCCTATCACTCCCTGACAGCCTGCGCTAATAGACCCTTCAAACACTCTCACCTCTATCTATATTTTATTTGAGACGTGCCAAGTTTGTTGTGTGTACACGTGTTTATGTGTGTTTGCATCGTGCAACCACTCTGGATGTGCATCATGTTGTGTGTGTGTGTGCATGTCTCTCTGGATGAGGTATCTTCTTTATTGCTTGTTGTTGACATGCATCCCTTTAGCCCTTAACAGGAGTCAGCGGGAAGGCTAAGCTGCTAACCGCACGCACGCACAGGCACACGCACACAGCTTCACCAGTCGAAAAGCATTATTCAGCAGGTCAACAGCCCCTCTTGCTTGGTTATGTGTGTGCGCGTGTGTGTGTGTGTTCGCGCTCAGTGCTTCAGGCTAAGGCACTCAGAGTGAAATTATGTTCTCAGACTGGGTCCGTGTTGCCCTCTTTATCCTGACAGGCGAGGAAACAGCCACAAATAAATAAGCAGAGAGCTCTCCCCCCAGACGTGACCACCATGGCATACTAGCACTCCAGAAGGCGGCGTGAAGAAAACAGAATTGTATTTTATTGTCGGGGTGGCAGGGGACTGTGACTCGATAAGCATGGTGTATTTGTTGTATTTGTGCCACTTAAAGTAAAGCTGCTGCTGCGGGGATGGATGTTAAGGGGGCGTGTGAGGACACAACAAGCATGGAGAAATTTGTTTCTGGGGCAAAGGGCCATTTACAGTTTCAGGCAGTATTTCTTTGAATGCAAAAAATACTGAGTGCATATTGTAAAAAAATATATATTCTTTTAAGGTTAAATTATTAATTATTGTTTAAGTTATTATGTTTTCAGAAATACTACTAATTTAAAAAGAATGCTATTTTTTTATTTAAAGATTATTTTTTGCCCTTTTTAGGCCTTTATTTGTATAGGACAGTTTAGACTTGAAAGGGGAGAGAGAGAGATGACATGCAACAAAGGGCCGTAGGTCATAGTCAAACCTGCGGCCGCTGTGTTGAGGAGTAAACCTCTATATATGGGTGCCCGCTCTATCAGATGAGCTAACCAAGCGCCCAAAATACTAACTTTTACAGAAATATTGTCTCATTTACAGCTAAAATGTATGATGCTTTTAAAGTAACATATACTTAAAATGCATATACTAACAAATACACAATATGTTGTACTATGAATTATGTGAGGTGACCACACTTCATGAACTAATAAGGATGATAAGAGTAACTTCTATGACATGATCTGTCAGGAGCTGCCAATCAAGCACAGTCTTGGCAGATGCACAGAGACATTTAATCCCTGACAGTCCAACAATGACATAAGCTACTTCACACAAATAACATTTAAACTACACCTAGAGTATGTTGTTTTAATGTTCTTTTTCTTTTATGTAGTTAATTCAAATATAGTCTAGATGTGATATATTGAAAAGAATTAGGCTGAAGAGTCTAAATGGTCAGAAATGCATATTAACTTTCAATCCATAGCCACATGTCATACTATCATCATGAACATCTGGGTCATATGCTGTGTATACATGAGCAATGAAAAGTCCAATCATCAGACGTCAAAACAAAAACGTGTTTTAATGTCGTATTCGTCATGAACCCCCAGAAAATAGTATATACTGACCCAAATCCAGCCCCCTAAATGCTAAATTAAAAAGTCAAAGCTTCTTCCTTAACCAAAGGTTTCCAAACTCATCATCCCTCTAAACAGCAGTCAGCTAATGTGACAGCTGACCTTAGTGGTTATTCAGTTCATACAAACAAGGTCTGTTGGAGAGACTTATTGAGCACACAAAGGCGGAGGGCAGGTTGTGCCGTTTCGTAATGAGCCATTTTTGTTTTTGCTTATATAGCCAGAGGGAATCTAATTTTTTGTGTTGACAGCAGTTTTATTTAAATGTCCAAAGCTAGACAAAAAAAGGAAAAAGTGAGTGTTCAAATGGTGGCTGATGATAATAAAAAGAAAACCCCTCCCCAGCTGGCCTATAAAAGACTTGCAGAGAGACATCTTTGAAGGTTCTCCTTCAAAGCCCCGGCTTGCCTCCGCAGCCGCATCAGGGGATTTCTGTTATTAATTGAAGTTAATTTTCTGGGATATCAGTTTGCTGGGCACGTGGGAAAGATTGATAGCCCCCACGCGTCTCCCAAGTGTTGGGATGTGGAGGGGGACGGGCGAGAGGACAGAGAAATGACACTGTTCCCTCACCATCCCAGAACGCGGCTTTCACTTTTATCATCCCCAAATCAAATTACAAACATCGGAGGCCAACCTTGGCTGGAGGAGATTTCCATAAGATTAATTAGACTGGCTAGCCAAAGACAGAGTGGGCAGGGAAAATATAAAATAATAAATATAGGAGGGGGTGGGGGGTTAGTGATGGAGATGGGGGTTGGTAGAGTTAAGGGATGAAATGTGTGTGTATGTGTGTGAGAATGGGCAAGTCAAATGGACAATGGATAATTAGTGCAAGCAAGTAGATTCTCAAAGGCATGGGGAGGACAGCTGAGCGGGGGCTCTCCGTTGGCCCCGTGATGTGGAGGGCCGTACGGCGGGGCCCACATTTAATTAGCGCCACTTTGATACCCACAGGAGTGCCAGGGGCCCGGGGGCAACCTAAACAGTGACTGACAACCCCACACCTCCGGACGCTCCCTGCTCTCCAATTATAGATGCACCAAGCTGAGAGGGTCCAGGGTAAACCCTCATACAGAGGAACTCAACATGAGCATGCACGCACACACATGCAGATATACACACCTTTGTACTGTATGTGCACAAAATGCCCAAACAACCCAGCCAACCAGGCAGCTGGCTCTAGCCTCTTCCTTTTTGTGTGCTACAAATTGGCATTTGGATTAAATGGAGCTTGAGATGCCCTGAAGGCGAGAAGAGAAGACAATCTCTCACCTGGCCTGATCTGCTACCAGAGCAGACGTTTAAAATGAGGATTAATTCGGGGGTGGGGGAGAAAAGAAGCATCAGAGAAATCCTCTGCCTCTGTTTTCTGAGACAAGTCGATTAGCAAACAGGGGGTAAAAACATGCAAACACACACACACACACACACACAAAGCCTTGGAATACCAGTGTACAATCTGCAATATTAATGTGTGGAAGCGAGTATGAATAAGTGACTGGAAAGCAGGAGCTTTTGCTGTGTTGCACTAGTCTATTTTTAATGTGCAGGGATGTGCCTGACACCACCAACATTTTATAGCGCTTCAGTTACGTGAACAAACAATGCCTTGCTCTATGAATTATGCAACCACAGTGTTTTCATCCAACCCCAAAACACATATTTAGTAAACAAACTGCTTACTCTTCAGATAACAAGATGTTTGTGTAAATAATAGATATTCAAATCTGTTCTCCCGACAGAGAGAAGGAAAGTTGCAATGTAATTTATTGTATTATTTAGCACATTCTCTGTTCCCTCGTTGCCAATTCACGGCGCCTCGTTGACACATAAACACATAAATGAAAACATCAACAGCAACACACGGGCTGTTGTTCTATCTCAACATGCCCTATGAAAACACTTCTTTTTTTTCTCTGGTAACAACTGCCGCCTGTCATAAATGAATTACCAGACTTTGAAATATTAATCCACATGACACACATCTCTCACAAAAGAAGGGAAATGTGAAGATTGCCAATACTGACTGCTTAGATTATAAATCAAAAGAAATCAATAGGATAAATGTTGTATGTAAAAGATGGCAGCGCTAACAATATGGCATCTGATCACATGCATGTGCTGTCAAAGATAATTCCTCTGCACGTCTCTTCTGGGAAACCACAGCGGTGCGTTCAGTCGTGATGAAATGTGGAAACTCTTCTCGAACAGATTGGTGTCGTTGCCCCCAACGACGACAGCGTACACAACAAGCTGCGTTGTGTTTATCCAGGGAGCGGGAGGTTGTGTTGTTTCATCAATAAAGCTTGTTTGATTGGGGATTGCCTTTAATCGATAGAGGAAATCAAACAAACAGAGACTGCTAATGGCTGGATAATCTGTGACAGAGATCGGAAATCCACTAAAAGCCTAGGGGTTTGCTCCAGCTCACACCCCTGTGGGCAGGGGGGGGAGATGTGGGAAATATGAGTGTTACTATTGCACATAAACACAGCAGCCTGCCTACACATTAATGCATGGGCAAGGAAAACAAACAGCCTGATATATATTACATCAACAGGTGAAAAAACTGAGGTACAGTAATTTTAGTCCACTTTAAATTAAGCTAACACTGAATTTAGTTATGGTAATAACGTTTTATTCTTGGTTAAAGATGAAGATTTTGTTTCAAAGTCACTCTGTTCACTTTAGGTCGAAATCAACTTGAGACAAAATCACTCATGATTTGAGTGATTATGAAAAAAAAAAAAATACCTTTTTTTTCTCACAACTTACTCCCTCCCAATAAAGGGCCCATATTGTATAAAGTTAGATTTACATGTGTTATTTTAAAGGTCTAGGTGCTATATCAATACTATGAAAGTATCAAAACGCACGGTCGACGGAGAAATGCACACAGCCCATATTCATAAACTGTTCCTTTGAACAAGCTGCCCGTACGGTTGTGATGTTACAACTATCAGTGGCGGTGTTTAACCAGGGGGGCACATTAAAAAATGACAACAAATGATAATTAAACATTATAAACTTTATTTTACTTTAAAATCATATAAACATTTATTTTGTACAAGAGTGAGTGCAGGTGCAAGTGAGGTAGGGCCATAAAAAATGAAAGATGTCTACATGGATAGCAATATGTAGAGTCCATCATGAAGATTGAAGATTATTGCAGTTTGGCCAGAAGCTCCGTCTCCTGTGCCCCATCAAAATAGTTGGGAATATATTCATGTTGGGCTGTACTGGTAGTTACATCATCCTTGGACTAGCGTATATCTGTAGAAAGATGTACAGTAAACATAGGGCACAACTACAACATTTATGTACTTAAAGTGGTATGCATGAGTTTAGACACCCATGCTAAAGTCGACTAACCCTCACTTTCATCACATGCACTCTCTCCAAACTCCACCAACTCCTCTGGCTCTCCTTCTTCCTGCTCCTCAACCCCTTCATTTGTTTCTCTCACTGCTGTTTTTCTCACTTTTGTTTACTGGGGCAAAAATGCACTATATCCCTGCCTTGTTTCATGATAACTATTAGAAGAACAAAACGTAGGGGTATGCATTACATTTTGTGCCTAACCATCCCTCCCTACTTAACATGGGCATAAAGCCTGTCAATTAGCCACTTTTCACAAATGTATTTGTTATCGCAATGCAAAAGCCAAGACGGAAGTTACGTGTTAACATCCCAACATCGTGTAGACTTAGCAAGGACACTGACATTTGAATATTCGCTTCTGCTTCGATGAGTTTGCTTTGATATGATTACGTTCTAAACATATCGAGACCAGACATTTACTAACTTGATTTTATTATCAGTTTGAGGAACAAAAGGAACACAGTTATGTGCAAGAACAACAAGTCACTTACGAGATGAAATGGTTTTGCTTACCTTGGACTCTTGCAACTGGAGAAACCGTAGCTTCTCTCTCCAAGAGTAGCGTCTCATTCACCGAGCAGCACCACATGTGGGCGTGGCAGGCGGGCTACAGTGTTTGGGTGTGCCGCTCTACTTTACCCGTGTAGAACGTTGCGTTGTACATTATTTCCATCATAATAAATTAATTTCTTTTATTTGGTCATCATGGTGGGGGCCACAGGGGTGGCCAGCGACATTTATAGGGAGGCTTCTGGCCTCCCTAGGCCTCCGTGTAGAACCACCACTGACAACTATATTACATATAAAGGGCCGCACCAGGGCCGTTACAGACATTGCCCGGCTGCAATGGCGAGAGACGCTAAGAGTGCCGATGCAGAAGAACTATAGACGCTGATTAATCAGAGCATCCTGGGCTTTTCAGGAGGCTTAAACAGACAGATGCTAAAATGAAGCGTTTTCAGAAATAGGATAAATACAGGTATATTTAGGCAGTATGAGAAAGTAATGTGTTTTTTGAACATTAACAAAAACAAACATAACCCTATTTAAAACCCAAAATCCAAGTATGAACATAAAAGTTAGCATATGTCCCCTTTTTAAAAAATTTATTTAACCTTTATTTAACCAGGAAGTCCCTTGAGACTGAAATCTCTTTTCCAAGGGAGACCTGGCCAAGACGGCACACCAGTTACAATTTAAACAGAAATACAGCATAGACAAAAATACACAGAGGAAAGGAACACGTCACAAGTGGCAGTTACATTTTTGAATTACATGGCATTTTAACATGGCTTTAAATTCATTTAGTGGGACTAGATCATTAAGATGGAGCAAGTTTTGCAAGTTATTCCAAGACCATGGAGCGAAGTAAGAAAAGGCTTTAAAAATAGAAAGTGAACACACAAGCTAAAACATTGACAGTACGGTAGCAGTTGAAAGAGAACAATATAAAGCCTACCTGTGCATCCTAATAACATACATGTTCTATCATCCCAGGCCTTTGTTGGAGCAGACATTTAAGCTGTGTTTGAAATTGTTCCCTATCACAAAATAGTGTGTTCACCATTTTGTGTTTGAATTCCCCGCGGTAAAATTCATTCAATATACAGTATAGTCCACTACAAAATACCGACAATGCACTGCTAATTTGAGTGTACATACCATGTATTGCACATTTTACCAAGATGCAATGTGGCCATGTTTTCCCAGAAAAGAAGAAGTAGAAGTCACCGCAAAAACTGAAAAATGGAGCGGGCTTTCATTTCTTAACAGTGTAAATGCAACATGCAACATATATACAACCTTGTACTGTGTTTGTTTCAGGGATGTATTAGACAAACAACAAACAATGTGCACATCTCCTGACGCAAGTCATGCAACGATGTGTTTTCAGTGAAATCTTGTTTGGTCGTTCCCTATTTAGTTCACTATTTTATAAACACTATATAGGAAATGAGTGAGTGAGTGAGTGAGTGAGTGAGTGAGTGAGTGAGTGAGTGAGTGAGTGAGTGAGTGAGTTTTTAGCCCGTAAGTTACGACTTCAAGTCACAACTTAAGACTTAGCGTTTCAGGCAAAGTCATCACAAACCCTTCTAGCTAGCGTTAGCTTCATTTAATAAACATAACCTGTAGTAGAACACAATCGTATGTGTATTGTTTTGATTACAATGTGTGGAATTACTTTAGGTTGCTTATTAATACCATTTTCTCTACATCGCCATTGTCGTTTATGTGTGTGTGACGTCACACTGTAACTGGGAGTACAACTACCTTGTACGAGTTCACAAGTTTGACTGGCGTTCCAAGGCCCATTCATGGGTAGAAGGTTGTGAAAACACAGGTTGCCTGGAACGCAGCATTAGTCAAAGCCAGAAATGTAATTAATCAAACAAATTATAGCTGTGTTCCATCCAGGTGTTCAGGTGTGCCAGTTAAAGGGGTCTGGTATTGTGCGTGGTTGGCTTACAAAGACACGTAAATGTGACAAGGCCATCGTTAGTGTTATTAGTTCCACCTGTGCTTGTCCTGCTATTACAAATCAACATTTCTACGAATGTTACACTTGGTAACACACTGTCAGTAAAGGATAACGTTGATGATTGATTTGATGTTTGTGGTTTCACTTCACTGTACAACATTAGTGAGCACAGGCAATCATACAGCATTTAGGCTCTTACTGGCTCTAACCCTGTGTGATGCACATATATAAACACACACACACACACACACACACACACACACACACACACACATATAGTATATATTCACTAAACCCATTCTACAGGGCATGGCCACCCATCTCCACCACTACCACATTAGCCCATTTGTCACACTCCAGGCCCCCAAGGTAGTCCATAGAGTCGACCCTCCTGACCCAGACACTCTCTCACCCAACTGCCTCCAGAGCCTGGGGTGTCCCTTCTGTAACCACCAACACCCCCACCTACCCTCCAACCTCACATATTACACCCCCTCCAATTCGCCAACCTCTTCTCTGTCTACACATGCAGCCTGGGGAACTCAAAGCAGCACCAGATGGGGCCTCTTGTTGCCACAACAGGCAGTGCAGTGCATTTGTTGCAAAGCAGCCTCTCTTGGTTTTGCTCTCCTTTGCCCTCTCAGTCTCTATGTTTGCCTTATACATATTGATGTACAGAAACTTGGCTTGACACATAGAAGTTGACTCAATTCGTGTAGACCTCCGACAGCTGTCAGACATTACATCCAATCAGTTTGGCTCTAACCAGCCATTGGGCAATGAGCCCAGACTGTTGAGCACCAATGGCCTTTATTGGAGACGACAAATTGGGCCCTCTCAAAAACTCGGCCATTTGCTCTGTGTTGCAATTTGTCACTGCTTCGCCTCCATTTTTGGGTGGTCACTGACAGAGTATCGCCTTTCCCAAAGCACAGATTTCCACACACGGCATTAGAGGAACTGTCACAATTTCCCCCTACTCTTCTCTGTTGCAGTCTTTACCCTCTATCAAAGCACCTTGTCATCCAGTGATTGACAGAGGATGTTTACGGCATCTGTTATTTATCTCTCCTTTACATGCAGATATTTCGCCTTCTTCGAGGTGACAACAGATGGAAAGGAGCTGTCACATCACGATGATCATCTCATTGGACCCATTGTGATTTGTTGTAAAAAAAATAGTTATATATGCGTATAAATCAGTGATCATCAGGTTTCCAGTTGTTCAGTCTAAAGGCATCGGCAGTCATCTAAGAAATGCTCCATTTGTTGTGATGTTACACACTCGTAGGTATAATCAAGGCTATGTGTTTTCCAAAATTAATTTCTCAGAGCATAAATGTGCAATGTGCAAGATCAAATCAATATAGGAAATAGGAGTGGCACGATTCACAAAACCCACGGTTTGGATTTTTTTGTAGAGTTCTTTAAAAATAAAAAGGAAACTTGTTTTGGGGAGAATAAAATTACTCTAGGTTTTCTTAACACAAATAATAATTTATTGAATGAATCAAATTGAACATGTCTGTCAGCGGCTTGTTTATCTTTACATTCTTAGTTAATTTCCTATCCTGGGCTGGAACTCATGCGGTTTGATAAAGTACTTATTGGACTTTAACTTCTCATTGCACTTACAATAACCGAGCGTAGCTGTCCTCAATGTCGGTCGTCCTGTACGTCTCTTCACCGGTTTTTCCTCTATGCACCGTGTGTGTTTGTGTGTGTGCGAGCGTCTGTCGCGGGGGGAGCTGAGCTTTTCCGCCTGCTGCAGAGCCGACAGGATTGAATTAGCAGCCACTTCAGCGGCTTTATAGTGAAAAAAAACATTACAGCGTACATTGATGTTAAAAAGTATACAGGTTGGCAGGACGGTCTGAAATGTTTTGCCCGGTCTTTTGCTGTACGTTCTGTTGATAACTTTTCCACACCTCTTCTTTTGCGCAAATGAGAAACACACTCCCTGAGGTCACATACGGGCACAAGGCTACATTGTGCATGCGTCGAACTGTGCGACGCACACACGCTCCGAACCGGGACAAGCGAACCGAACGATTTTGATGTTTTTTCTTGAATTGTACCATCCTAAGAAATAAGCTAAAAGGGACTATGCAATTTATTCAATGTGACATTGTATTCTTCATTAAGGTAGCATAACTGAATAATTTCCTTTTTTCACTCTTTTCCAAGACATTGTTTACTTCAATTTTAACATTAACAATGGATTGATTGGACTTTGAAGCTCCTGATTGCTGAGCTTCTCCACAATGTTAACACATTAACATTGCAATTTGAAATCCCCCCCCCCCTCCCCCCCAGTACAGTAAATCCATCTGCCAGTTTTCCATAACTGCACAGAATAAAGAAGTCATAAACTTCCCAGTATTGTCGGGCAAGGAGCGACATTAAGACCGGGCATGCAACTCATGTTGAAGCCATCGACCAACATCGCTCCTCATCCGTGCCACAGCTGCGATCCATTATCATTTGTTACAGATTCTGTATATCAAAAAAGAAAACATTACATAAAGGCTTCCATATGGTCCAGAAACACCATTTTGTGCGTTGGACACTAAACGGTTTGGAGTAATTCAACATGATCCCTTTGGAGAAAGAATCTTGCCCCCTTCCAGCGGAATTTCGAATAAAAGACACAGAAAACATGTGGTGTTGATGCATGCGAGTGCAATAACATTTACTCTGCAAATCACTACCACATTGGGCTGCATTGTATCAGGTAAAGTAACAATAACCGTCCATGCAGTAAATTGTCCCTTATGTTTCTACTAATGGAGTAGCTAGAAAATGATCCACACATTTTTTTAAAGCAATTAATAGGAAAAAGGTTGCAGACATTTCCTGTTAGAACACATTCAGTCAATAATAAATCTATATCAATTTGACATTTAAGGAGTCAAATCTGCGCATATCTACAATATACATGCATGACTTGTGACGGAAATTGTGCTTGTTGAGTAAATGTGCCTGCATGTATTTGTTTGTTGGCAGGACTGCGTGTCTCAGACCTGTTGTCTCTTAGCTGCTGGTGTTGGCTGTGGCCCAAGACTTCCAATTAAGGCGGTATGCCAACAACACACTGGCTGCTGTATCATCATGTGTGCCAGGCAAAACAAGGCAGTATTTGCTCTGCGACGCTGTGCTACATTAACGCTTTAATGGCTATCAGCTCGTCACTTAACTGGTGTAAACACCCCCCGTCCGTGAACTGTGAGCGGCGCACGGCAATCTGTTGGTAAATTGATGAGGAGGGGGCTTGCCCACCCAGTGCTGGCACCGTGCCAGGCCCAAGCTGTAGAGGCAAAAGGCTGTATATAAAAGTAAAAGGATAGAGAGGGACCAGGGCAGACACAGTGAGGGGTCACTTGTGGGAAGAAAAGAAAGAAAGGAGTAACTAATGGAAAGACAATGTGGAATCAAGTGAATGAGAAAAAAGTTACAAAAGCAAGGCTTTCTCTACATCAAATACCTTTGCAGTCGACAGCCCCCACTTAAATGTGCTGTTGGTGTAAATCTTCCCTGCTCAAAAAATTTAGCCAAACTAAAAATCTGACCAAAAGTAGCAAACTAAAGCTAAGAACCAACATTGTATAAGAATTACTCTTATGCTATGTCGAGGATCAACATCGCTGTATGAGGGTGGTTCAGATTTCACACTGAACAGGGTTCCAAGCCTTCACCAGTGACGCATCGGCTGAGCTAATTCACTAAATAGTCTGTGTGAACAACCCCTGGCCCCACTCCACCCTTTTTCCTCACTTCAAAGTAACTTTATTAGGGGAGAGATTAGACTGCACTTAACCTCTAATGATGCCATATGAGAGGCTGAAGAAAGAGGTTTCTGCACGAAGCTGTTTTATTTGATAGTTTCAATATGAAGAAAGGAAGGAGAGCAGCAGGGGGAGAGGAGGGGGTGTGAGGCATGACAGCTCCATATCTAAAAGCAACGTTCTGTTGCCGGCAGCCCGCCTACACTCCTACCCCACCCTCTCTGACGATGTACAGCTGTTTTCTCCTCCCTCTTTCCTTCCCCTTCACCCTTTTCTTTCTCTCTAACCTCACACAATGCCTTTTTCTCCTTCAGTCAAACTCCCTCCCCATCACCGCCCCCCCCGCCCCCTCCCCTCACAGAAAAATAGGCCAAGGTAAGTTGCTAGCACCTCCCCCCTCTGCCTCCCCCTCCCTGGGGGTTTGTGTGATATTTAACTACGGCTACAGTGGCATTTACTAATTTTATATGTGCAGAATTTATGTCAGATTCTTATTCAGTGAGAACAGGGGAGAGGAGCAAAGGTGGCTGGCTCCATGTCCACTGTGTATACACTGGTATTATGTGAACTATTCACAACACGTCCAATGACACGAGCATCGCTATTTTGTCTATAACGCCGCTGCTTTCTAACCCAGGTGCCACAATTAAAGCCTAACCTTAGCATTTGGAAGGGGAGACATAAAGGAGCCAATTTGTTGTCCACAACTTTGTTACAGAGTGGCCAATAGAGGTATTCTTTTTTTCTTTTATTTTTTCCAAAGCTCACAGCCCAGGGGGCCACATCTTGTTGACAGGGGTGTGAGGTCAATCAGATACTACCGATACAGCGACACAGACAAAAGATAAAGTCATGCAGGCACATACACAGAGGCACGCACATGTGCACACATACAGTATGTGCAGGACTTGCTTCCACACACAATTCATTACTTTCCCAAAATAGTAACTCTTTACCTCACTGAATGAATCCTCAATGATTAAATGCACACAAATGGAATACTGCGAAAGCTTTTATAAATGCATCTGGTTACATCATATGTAAGTCAGACATACTCTTGTTTTTGAGAAATAATTACTTTGACAACAGTCTTTGACTTGTATGTTTCCACTCTGGCTAGTTAGTGTTCAAATATGTATTACAAGAAGGCACTGCCAACAATGTAAAACATGATTGTATGGACGATTTAAAAAATAAATACAAATTGAAATATTAATATATAAACTGAAATATCTGAAATATCAAACCTCAATAAAACTGGAAACAAAATATAAAAGAATGAATTGAGAGTTGTGGATAGCAACTCATTGCAAAAACAAATGCATTAGTAATCCAAGTTACATGCTACAACCCATTGCTGATTACCCTGGAAACAGGAATGACATGTCAGTAGAACATTCCCAGTCGGAAGTTATGATTGAATCACAACCCTCCAAAGACAAGTAGCTCTGAAAAGAATAAAATCACAGTAACAGTTTAGCACAGAGCAAAAGACTGATAGAGATAGTGAGTGAGAGAAAGCAAAAGAGAATGAAAGAGTGAGAGAGAGCGACAGAGACTCAAAGATGAAAGTTGAAGCATGGGGGGAAAAGAATGATAAAAGGAACCGCCTGAAAAGGGGGTTCAGGAGATTGACCTGTGGGGCTTAAAATCAAATTGCAACAGCATTGTATTCCCTCCCATTTCCAGTACGGCTAGTAAGCTCCTTATTGATAGACGAGAGATGAGACCACCCATACCTGGGGCTCATCCTGCTGTCACCGTGCAGGACGGGCACCAGGAGGAGGGAGAAATCACCCAACACGTGGGGCCCTTTTCTATTTTGCAGCCAAAGCCAAAGCCAAATCCCCAAGGTGGGATCCTGCCTCGTCCCCCAACTCAATAAAATAATTAACTTTGGGACGGCCCGGCCGTTAATCAAGCTGCTCTAACATATGCAAAGGCAAAAAGAGGAAGGGAAAAAAAGATATTCTTTTTTTCATCCGCCTTTTCACTTGGCGAGCCGTGGCACTTTTATCTGTAAAACTCGCTGACGTGAGTTCTTTTTTTCCTTTTTTGATTGCTATAAAACATACGGCACAGCCAGATCTTCCTTTTAATTTTATGTTTAGTCTACAGGAAGCCAGATTATTGCTCCCCGGTCTGAAGGAGGTTGAGAAGTAAATGAGAGAATCAGCACAAACTGTTTCGTTTTAAATAAATCTGCCAGGTGCTGAAGAGAGGACACGTCATGTGAAGATTTTTGTTTAAATAAACTCATGTTTTTCCCCTATCCCCAAGATCCCTCTGTGCGTAATTGTTAGTTGTAAATGAAACATCTGTTTGGCTGAGGCGTTGCAGTCAAAGAATGCCCCAACAACTACAGCAGCCCTCAGACAAATAAGCAACCACGAATGGGAAGCATTAAAATAGCTCAAAAACAGATTTTCTAGTAGCACATTTACAAAGGCCTGGTAAATAATCAAATTGCTATACAAACAGTAGCATTAACCTGCCAGTTCTATATTACTCTTTGGACACTATTTGTAATTCTACAAAAAAGATTCAACCTTAAAAGAAATATGGGGAAATATTCAAAAGTCAAAACTTAATGGCTCTCATGGAAACAAAATCATATGCAAATGCATGAAAAGTGATGCAGAGGTGATAGGAGGCTGTCTGACAACAAGTGAGATGCCTCTTGTCTTTGGAGGCCTTTGCAAGGTGGCACTGTTGGAAATGGCACTAAAATATGGGCGCTAATTTAAGGCCTGACACATTTCTTTTTCCTATTGCTACACTTTACAATCAGGAGGTAACAAATATCAGTTTTACACTTACCCTTTTGGGGGATTAATCAGTATTTTTGCACCAACTGTATATAAAGGGCAATGGGGCTTAACCCAAGGTATGCAAACAGCCCTTCTCTATACATGCTATACTCACAAATGTATTTTGGTTGAAAGCAAAAGGTCACATAGATGACTCATGAAGTCAACAGTTACCAACACTGTCCGGGTTTTATTTATGCTGGACCAAAACGTCGTGACAGGATGAAGCAACAGTTTGGAAAAGAGAGGAAAAACTAACTGTCAGACTCTCTCCTGGTGGTCAAATACCTCACACTGTCTTAACTGAGTCCAGATTCAAGGAATACCTTGAAAAAACAATACCATAGATACACCTGCTGAAAGAAAAAAACAAATCAATGTGCAACAGTCAGATACACCGAGGATGAGAGCGTCGATAGAGCTCTTATCCTTAAGAGAGCATTCGTGAGAGGGCTCATGGATTTTCCTTTGCAACAAGCATGAACTCACAGGAAAATGCTAAATAACAACGACTTCTGTACGGTCCACCAAAACAGAGAAAAAAATACACGCCAGCCCCCTCATCTTTTATATTTTCTTTCCATCTTCCTTCGGCCCCTGTCCAAAGCTCACATCTCTAATGCATGAACCCATCGCCAGGCATTGTGGAGGAACCCAGCATCAACCAACAAAGTGTTCAATAAAATATAGAGCCATGGCGTTCAAAGCCATGCTAAACGCACCTGACATGGGGGAGAGAGAGCAGGACGTGCAGCTTTTGTCAGATAGAGGGGAAGAGAGCAAGGAGCACATGAGAGAAGAGAGGCTGAGAGGAACTGTTGGGAAGAATATTGTAACTTTCAGATCAGAACACTTCCACTGTGGCTTGGGAGCGACGATGGTACACTGCTGGTGGCTTACACAGATATTGCCTCGGTGTGTGTGTGTGTGTGCGCGTGCGTGCATGTCGTTGATTTTCGGGATGACGTGTGGTGTGATTTAATGCGCCAGTTAAATTCCATCCTGATTAGTTTTCTCATTAATAAACTGTGATACAGTTTTAACAGATTTACGTAAATGAAATGTGATACTTAGGAAAGCCAGAACTTACTCCCAAGATGCACAGTTTAAACTCTGTGCAACCGTTGTTTAAAAGAATAGTTGGACATTTTGGGAAATGCACTAATTCATGTCTGAACAGTAAATGCGTAGCTCGCAGTTGGTTTGTTAAGCACACAGACTAGAAACAGAGGGCAACAGCTAGCCTGGCTCTGTCCAAAGGAAACAAAATCCACCTACGAGCACCTCTTGGGCTTGATAATTAACATAGTATATCTTGCTTGTTTAAGCCGTACAAAAACAGAAGAGGCAATCCACCATTTTACGGATGGTTAGTGACTTCCTAGTGAGTGTCATCTGGTTGCTTGGCAAAGAAATATTCTGGCACATACCCCCCAGTAAAATAGCAAATTAAACAAGATTAAACAAGCAACATATAATGTATATAATTTCTGTTAATTTGTGAGCTTTATAGGTGCTGGTGGGTGAGTTTTGATACATTTGGACAGAGACATCTAGCTGTTTCCCCGTTTCCGATCTTAATGCTAAGCTAAGCTAACCGTCTGCTACATATTTAGCGTGCAGATATGAGAGTGACATCCATCTACTGCCATCTAACTCTTGGCAAATAAGCAAATAAACTTATTTCCCAAAATGCTGTACTATTACTTAATAAAAACCTGAGTGATTCAAAAATAGTAAATAGTTCACTGGAAGACAAACTGCAAAAAAATAGAAATTATAGAGGGTTTCCATATTTTTATAGCTGAATTACAACGCCTCGCCGCTTTTTGGCGTAACTAGTTTGTATGGAAGTGTGTGTCTGCCTCTGTGTGTGTGTCCATGTGTGTGTGTGAGTTACTGAGGTAGAGAGAGAACAGGAGAGACAGCTCGAGCAGGGGGAGATTGAGCACAGCGGACTGTGTGGCCAATGATGTCTGCAGATCATCATGTATCATAATTACCCGCAGCAGAAATTAGAGTAGGGATGTTGAAATTTCCATCATGTCTGTTTTCTTTGGGCCTCGCGCACCTAATCACCTCCAACGGAATGCGGCTGTCAATCATCGCATGACTCCTGTCCTCAATCCATAATTCCAGGGTCCCTTGAGTGGGTGCTGCCTGCTGGACCAAGCCCCCCCCCCCATGTGCATGCACACACACACACACAGGGTGTAATTTCTAGTATTTACACACACAAACACACCTGTACAGTGCACACACTCAGCAAGATTAGTTGAGAACAAGAGGCTGAACGCAAGCAGCCAAATGAAATAAATAAATAAATAAATAAATAGATAAATAAAATACAAGCTGGTGTTCTCATAAATTTTAGATGACAGGCTTATATTGATTGGGGTGTGTTTGAAACTAAACAAGTTATATCCATGGCCCAGAGCACTGAACATGCACTCTGTAATAATTATTTATGATATATTTGGAGAAGGGCCCAGTGATGTTCTGGCATAATAAGCTGGAGCAGACTACAGACTGTAATCATCTGGGCTAGCTCTCAGTGCCAAGGCCAGATAAAAACCTTGCTTTATGAGCAATACAAACATTTAGTTTTTTTCCTTAGGAGCTGACAGAAATAATCAAAACTGCCTTAACTAATGCTACTAATGGTATTGAATCAAACTATTTTCACTAAGGACAAGATATTATACTATAAATGATAGAGCGTAATCACTCGATTGAAATGACTTGACATGAGTTTTAATCTATACAAGAGATCTTGACTAGTGTTCTTAGACTATGGACAGTAGATCCAATCTGTAACCAGACACCATCCATTCATACATAATAATGCAAAAAGAAAAAAAAAGAATTCTGCTATGTCTATCAGAGGGCCTGAAGAAGAATAACAGGTGGATGAACATCCTATTTGGTGTCTTGTGTCATCCACCAGTCCTGCTTCTGATCTCAACCTGATCTCAGCCTGATACCATAGATGGGACCCTGATACAACCAGCCTTATCAGAGGATGCTCCAGCGCAGGCAATATCTATGTCTGATTTGCAAAATGGCCAGATTCCACTATGTGTGTGTGTGTGTTTATGTGCTGATAAGCCCCAAGAAGATGAGACGGGGACCTGCAGGTGACAGCTGATGCACTTCACATTTAACAAGCTTACACTCCAGTGTGTCCGTACATACAAACAGGGCGTAAGTAGCTTGGAAATCAATGGCCTCTGAGGGGGAAGAGCAGTGTCGTCCCCCCACCCGCACTCCTTCATGTCTGGCCAACGAGAGCTTAGACACTGCTAATCCATGTTTAATATCAAGGAACTGTGGCATATGATGGGGAGGGGGAGGGATAAAAACACAGAACCCTCAGATTTCCAATTTGGACAAATAAAAAATTGAACAGTAATGTAACATTAATCAGGAGCTGTTGTTTAAATAGCCGTGATCTCTGACTCGTTGTGTGATGATGTTTTCCCATGGTGCCTTGGTGTGTGTGGATGTTTGTGTACAAGTGTGTGTATGTCTAGATTACACAGAAAGACAGACAGACAGACACACACACAGACACACACACACACACACACACACAAGGCAGTTTGTTTCCTCCATCCAAACCCAGTCACCACAGATCCCTCTCACACGTAGTAAAACACAGACGGTCGTGCTTTTAACTTGTCTGGCATGGAAAATGGATAAAGAAGAGATAACTTACCGCCTGTTTTGTGTTTGCAGGCATCGATGTCATTTCCTGGATCATCTAAATTATGTGAGATTACTTTGAACAAATTTTGGATGACTCTGCCATTATAAATCACACACAACAGACAATATTTTCCACATGTTGGAAAACGTATTAGCCTGATCATCATGTCTGAACATCTGACAATGTGATCAGTCATTACCAAAACTAGTTTCTGATCTTAAAGAATAAGGCAGGTGACTCAAATCCCGTAAAAAAAAAAAAAAAAAAGACTCAATACTTTCTTTGTTCTGCAGCTTGTCTGAGGCCCACTTGTTTCTACTGAAGATGTACATCTTTAAAACCCTGTATTTATTAGTTTTTTTCATTTTCAAACAGGTTGTATTACTTCCAAAAACAGCTGGACAGTGCAGTTACTGTATTTGACTAATGTTACCGAAACAGGAGTAAATAGTGCATTTCAGCATTTACGGCAGCAGAATGGTGGATGGGGTAATGACTCCAAAAAAGCTACAGTCTCTATTTTTGTAATCAAGGAACATGTTGCCCAGTACAACAGTGTGGCTCATACATGTGTATTTATTTTAAAATTGGATAGTTCCTGTCACTAACTTTGACGTACATTTTTAACATGTATTTTTGGACTCACCTGCATCAACACCCAAATTCCACAAACCAGCAAAACACACACACACACACACACACACACACACACACACACACACACACACACACACACACACACACACACACACACACACGAGCTGGGGGATGTTCCTGCAGAGGTCAGTAAAGCAACACCAAAGATCAAAGACTTCTTTGACTTCACAGCGTGTGTGTGTGTGTGTGTGTGTGTGTGTGTGTGTGTGTGTGCGTGCGCGTGTCTCATGGTGGACAAGTTGTCTACAAGAGTTAAATGAGTTTTTTTTTACCTTTCTTGTTATTGTGTTTGCCTAATCTGCATCCAGCTGCCATCATAAGAGCAGAAACTGAAAAGATGACACTGTCTACCTCAACTGAAAGCCTAGGTGAGATTTCCTTTGTTAATTAATTCCATGCTTGCCATTCCCATAAACTCTGGATTTCTAACACATACCATGTACATGTGTATCACACTGTGTTTCAGAAAGGAAAGCGGTGGATGCTGCGGTGGAGGAGGAAGAGGAGGAGGAGTGGGAGGAAAGTATAAGAGTATTATTTTCCTCCGCCTCTACTCTGGTTTTAATTGCAAGGTGCAAAAGTGACATGGCTGTGGTACATGATAGTGTTAGAGGAAACAGGGGTGTCAATGGGTGAGGGAGGTGGCGGTGGGGTGGAGAAGGGATGATGGGCAGACAGCAGAGTAGTGTTGAGAGACGGTGTGTGTGTGTGTGTGTGTGTGTGTGTGTGTGTGTGTGTGTGACAGACAGGAGAGCAAGTCCCCAAGGTGCTCTCCGAGGAGCAATAGATAAAGATTCTCTGGGGAAATTTCTCTCATTAGTCCTCAGACACAGTTCAGTAATTCAGCCGTGTCAGGTTACTGTTCGTCACGAGACAAAAAAAAAAAAAAAAAGGTAAATAAATTAGTTTGAAAAATAATTTGAAAAGCACCGCTCTGCTTTGTCTATTTGGATATGTCACCTCAAAGCTCTGTGTGATTTTAAACTCCCATCCAACTGCCATCAATTGTATTTAGCGCTTCCATGGAAGGCCATGATGAGCAGAAGCAAACTGTGCAAGATACTTATCACCCCACTCCCCTGATAAGTCAACCCTTAATGATTAAATGAGGTTACTCTCTCGCAGTGGAGTATTTCAAACCTGATGGCAGCAGTATCATATGCCACCAAAGTAGGCTACAGCAAGATAAATATGCTATCTGTCGGCACACTGCGGTGTTTACCGGTTCAGTAGAATGAGTGCAATCAAGGGGCTGAATTCAAAGTGAGAAGATACAAAGGAAGAACTATGATGTTAACACCAGAGATATAGCCGGAGTAAGAAAACACCTTGGTCCAACTGGGTAACATATTAATCTTGCCACCAACACAGCCTGAAGTTATCTCCTCTGTACAAGAGCTTCTGCAGGAACAAAAGAAGCTCTTCCTCAAACAGCGTTGCAAGTTTTGGACATTTTTATTACACTGTTAGCGGCATCAATTTTGAGCAACAAAAGGAGCCCCAGCTTGTGTGTCACCTCTGAGACAAAGCCAAACCAAGACAAATGAATTCCTCAGGCATGTGATTGTTTAAAACGTGGGGGGAGAAGGGATCTATTCTTTCACACATCTTCTTGACACAACAGCACGGATACAACGAATGTGCCCTTTCGGAGACAGAGACACCGGGGCGAGACAGACACCCAGTTGTGACAGTCGGGAAGGGCGGGGATGGTTGGGGGGCACCAAATGTATGAAGAAAACTCAATCCTCATTTCTAGTTCATTATATTTTCAGCATTGTAATCAATAATCACAGACGCCTGCCTGCTTCTTCCTCCTTCTATTTCTCTACTTCTGTCTGGGAATTAATGAATAATAGAAACATCACAAAATTCATTTCCCAGATCATAATTCTAAAACCTGTGAGGACCATTAGTCTGAAAATAGATGCTGCTTGCTGTTGGCCTTTGTCACCCTCTCCTGCTTCCTGTAACTCTCTGGCCGTCTGCATTCCTAAGCAAGGAGGCCAAGGCCTTTTAACTCCATTGTCAAATGGAAATGGAAGTCTGTTTCTCTCTGTAATTGCTCCTCTGTGTCTGCATCATCTTTCCCAATGAGGAAAGAGCAAAGACGAAAGAGAGCGAGAGAGAGAGCATGAGAGGCCTGCCTGCCCTCTGCTATACGATCAACCTCAACGGTCTATTATACCTGACGCTCCTCATCTCGCTCATTATCCTCGTGGGTTAAAGGTCAGACCGTACCCATCCCGAGTGGTCATTTAACTCTTCTTAACACAACAAAGAATGCAGATGACATGGCTGTTGCATAAAAAGGTTAGGTGCAGCACAACCCAAAGAAGTCCCTGACGGCTCACTCATTGCATATTTTTAACAAAAAGAGAGAAATAAGCGCTTGGGTCTTGGCCCTCACCTCCGTCTGTTGGAATGAGTGGTAGTTGCCTCTCACCGTGCGCGGGGAGAATAACAGTTCAGCCTTGTGGCAACCTTGGATATATCCTGGGCCAGAACAGCTCCCACTTTATGGATGCTTTTGTATTATTAATACTATGAGAAATGAGAGGTGAGAGACAGCGGGCTGGGTTTATGGATACTATTACGCCTGGCAGCGTGGTCCGGCTATGTGAGTAGAAGGAGGCTGAGTAGCAAAATTATTTTGAAAACCACATCAACTTTACCGTCAGTGAACACTGAATAACAGAGGGGCTGTTCTATGCTCGGGGCCACACACCAACAACATTACAATTAACAAGGGTTCATTTTTAATACATTTTATCGTTCTTTTGGGATTAACATACTGCTAATATATCACATCCTTCCTTTCCAAATTCCTGTGCCAACATTGAGTGTAATGAAACTGGAGTTGCCTGTAAATGTAATTCCTGGGGCAGGCAAAAACACTGATGTTCTTCAAGCATTGTGCCTCACCTCTGGACTGCAAAAACCCACAGAATAGAATTATTACACCCCAAGTAGTTGGGTTGGAGTCAGTCATGCGCTGCTGTTGGTCCTGCCTCCGTCTGTGATGGCACAATGATCAACTGTATGTCCTCAGGCACAGCCGTGCTAGCCAAGCAGAAGCAGCAAGAGCTTATAAAACACTTTTAACCAAACTTCAGGGCAAACCGGGGCTCAGGATAATGGCATTTCAGACAAGGGGTTGTGTGTGATTTTGTGTGTGTTTGCTCGATGGTGTGTGGATGTGTGACTCCGTGTGTCTGTGCTGGACGGTAGCTGTGTCACAGCACCTCGAGGCCAATCTCAGAAACGAGCGAAGCGCTTGAAAGTGGGACAACCCCCCCTGCCAAATGTACTACACAACAACTTCATTTAGAACAAAGTTGGCAGAAAGTCATCTGTGTTACAAAGACGAGTCTGGCAAGCGGACAACAAATTAATCTTCCCATTGGCTAGTACTGTATGCACACGGCATTCATCAAAAAAGAAAATTGGGTGATCTTGACACGCATAACAAACCCAATACAAAATACACAAAGAGTCGATATCGTGAGGGTTTAGTGTGTGTGGATTTACACACAAGAGAGCTATAAGGGAGAGACAAAGATACAACATTGTAGGAGATTATGACTTCTCCCTTCATTTGAATCTGCGCTCAAGTTGAATAACGCTATTTATAGAAGTGGCTTTGGAGCAGCTCTAAGAATTATGTAAATTCAAATAACATATTCTTTATATCAGAGGGAAAATAATGAAGGCCCTATAATGTGTTCCTTGTAACAATGAACGGGTTTGAGGAAATTTTCTCTAGACCCTGATCTTGCAGAACAATGCCTTGTTCATGGACAATTAAAACAAAGAGCAATGGGGTTCTGCTGGGACATAGTAATGAGCAAAAATGTCCTTTATGGTGCGTGCAAATTGTCCCTTTTTTACAACAGTTGAGCAGGCTCGACCTTAAGGAAGAAAAAGCATGCAAATGGTCCTCTCCATCTCTCTTATTTTCTTTTCATGTAGAGCGTCTGTCTCTCTTAGGGTCTTCTCTCACTCACTCATTCTGTCTTTCCCTTCAACCTTTTACTCGCATATCTTCGCTCCTGCCTTTTTCAACTGTACATGATAGCTGATGGAATAAAACACCATCTCCGTCTTTCATCTTCTGCCTGCTTCCACGTCTCACTTTGCACTTCTCTCTCAGTATTTACTGGCTTCAAATAAGCCATGATTCATAGCACATTTATTTGAGATGCCATCTAGTGAATTGTTGGAAAACTGATAAGGCCAGTAACATCTAAGTTGTTTTTTTTCCGGAATTTGTAAAAGTAAAAAACAGTATTTATTCAGCATCATCCTATGAGTGCACACAGAGCATGAGGGGGCACATCCTCAAAAATGTGTGCATATTTTCGGTCACAAAACAACCAATAATCAAGAGAGGATTTGTAAGATTACACGCTCATTCAAAATTGCAGGAAAGCATAAGCTACAGCAGCAAGACCTAATGTGTGTAGTAGTGTCCTTTTAGCATCGGTGTCAGCCTCAGATGGGATGCCCACTATGCTCAACATGACAATTACAGTGACTAAGCTAAGCCCAAAAAGCCAATAGCAACAGGTGGACAAAACCATACTTTTCAAGTCAATTACATTTTACTGATATAGGCCAAAATCACAACTTTGTCTGTGATGGTTTTAGAGTTTATACAACATACTACACCCTCTTTCCTCCTTAGACATTCAGACTTTTTCAGGGGAAAACCCTTTAATAGGATAGAACAAAGGAGAACCAAACAGAAGATTCGTAGTAGGTGTCTATACAGAGTAAAAAGAAGTAGCAGTAGTTCAATTCAGATACGGAGAAACAGAATGACAATATTAAGTAAATAAAACATTAGATAAGTAGATTAATCTTATATCTGAAACAGTTTCAGGTAAAATGGTTTGGAGTGAAGACTGTGACTGAAGATGGAAATGCAAACTGCTGTAATCCTGCACTGTTTGTAATAAAAGAGTACTGCACCGATTTAGCATACATTGTCAGACTCACGATGGACAGTTAAAAAAAATAAAATAAAATAAAATAAAATACAGAACAGAATCGGAGCTATCGCCTTTTTTATTCCATGTATTCTTCTTCCTTGTCAAATTCTCCCGCCTACATTAACCACAATGCAACTCGACAGCCGACAGTCCGGTCGGAGATTCGTATATGTTATGCTAGTTGCGGCTAATGTGGTCTCGAGCCGCTAGCCTCAAGCAGAGATGAGGAGCTGGCTATAGAGGTCTGGTAAGCTCACTTCTTTCTACCTCCACAGCCCCAGGCTGTTTGTTAATTTTCAAACTTTTAAGGATATTTATCAGACTTCACACAGCTCCCACTGGAGCCGCAAAAGGCTTTATACAATTTTTTTCACATATGCAGTAGACCTGCACACGGAGGTTGATGTGTACAATCAATGGATCCTTCAACACATAAGAGTTGGTGTTCAAATACAAATTAAATGTTTATTAGGTGAAAAAGTGATATCAGCATCCTCATTTTTCATTTTTTTTTTTACATTTGAAGTAGCTTGCTATAGCAGTTATGCGTGTGTTAGACTAAACACAAGTATCTCAAAGTTTTGGTGAAAGGTCATTGTTTAATCACCCTATCTTTGACTGTTGGGTGCTCTAACTATTCTTTTAATATATGTTTGCAGCAGTGTTTTATGACCATAACTGCATAAATTGAAGCTGTGTAAATTGCTAAATTCTAGTTCTCTCTTTGACATATAACTGCACCTACAATAAAAAAAAAAACAAAAAAAAAACATACGACAGCCTTGACATTTTTCGTCTCTTCTCCTGAACTGAACATTTATGGAACAATTTATGTGTTGAACTAATTAAAAACCTCTCTTAAAAACTACAACACAGTAATGCATTAATCTCCTGTATGCTTCCATAGTATGTCCGCACACTTACTTTACAGTAAGTAATCATGATCGGCATTCATTATACCCACACACAATAGATACTAATTACAAATGGTCTAATGAGAACACCTTTTGACATTTAAGATAAGGCAAATAGTAAAGACAGGATGTGTGCCCCAAGTTTTGTTTTTTTATGAGTGTGAACTCTGTGCAAGCCTGATGACTGGATGTTTGTGCATCTGTGCATGAATCTGTGTATTTAGAGAAGATATGAAAAGGTTAATACAGACGAGCAGGGGCTCAGTGCATGTCAGAGATAGGAGAAAACAAAGGGCCCCGAGATTCCCTTCCTCTCCTCCTGTCGTACATATCTCGCTCTTTTTTTAAACCTCACATCCTCTTTTTCCTTGGCTTTCTGAGGGAATTATGCGACCTCCGAAGGCCCTCGCAGTCATCCACCCCCCTTAAACACTGGTTAATTAACGACAGCACAGTTTAGGTTGCTTCTTTTTTTTTGTTGCTACATAGCTAGATACTGTAATCTAAACTGCAGGATCTGACAGGCCGTGATACAAGCTGCTAAGCAAAGAAAACCACTTGCTCACTCAGAACTGGAGTAAAGAGGGGAAAACATAATTACGTTCAGCCTGGCCAATCCAGTGTGTGTGTGTGTGTGTGTGTGCAAGTGTTGTGTGTGAGACAGAGGAGGGCTGCGGAAGAGAAACACTATTAGGGTCAAATCAATTGTTCACAGTAGAGAGAGGAACATATATATATATATATATATATATATATATATATATATATATATATATAGATATATATATATATAGATATAGACTGACCAACAGGCAAAGACACAAAAAGGCAAGAACAGTGTGTGACCCCTCTCTAAATTGTTCCTATTGACAATCAACAACCTGAAAAGGTTATGAGAGACATTCACAATTATTCTTTCATAAGCTTCACAGCTCAACACCTTTCCTTTTCTTTCTCTACCCCGCTTTTATATCACTCAGGAGGAAGAACGAAAAAGGAAAAGGAGTAAAAAAATATATAATATGGCAATTTAGCTAAGTAATTACAGCATTTTACTCTCAACTACCAACCCGCGGCTCTGTTGGCAGAGAAAGCTAATAATTCAATTTCTTGGTGACAGTAATTGTCAGTCGGTGTACCTAAAGGTCATATCAGTCACCCAAGAGAAAGGGAAGGGAAAGCCCAATGACACAATCACACAAGAGCAATTTAACATCAGAGCTAATGGGAGGAGTACAGGGGTGATAGACAGAGAGAGTAGTAGAGAGGTGGAGAGCAGAGGAGCTTGATCTAATGATAGATAGCTCACGTGATGTTTTGATGGTCAGATAAGTTTCAAAAACTTTAAAGCGTAGGATTCATTTAATTACTTTTTAGTGAACTATTTCTTTTTGATTGGGTATTTTTATCCATTTGGGGAAACAAAAATGTATGTTTATCATTTGCTATGTATGAAAAAGGAATAGGGTGTTCATATGTTACCATTTGTGCTACCAATCACTACGTATGAGAGCTTTTTTTTAAAGGTAAAAGTCCCCAAGTTCAATTTGATTCAGGGAGTATTTCCCCAACTAATTCCTCCATGAATACAGTATCAAGAGTTTTAGGCCAAAAGATACATTTAAATCATTGCTTGTCAAACAAATAGGACATTAACAGGCTTAAAAGAAGCAGGATTTGTGTATTTGGTCACATTGGATATAAAGTATTGCATTAAAGTTAAGTCTTAAAAACACATTTCTAGGGTATTTTCTTTGGTCTTTCAGAGATATATCCTGAATAAATAGAGACACGTCAATAATAGATACGATAAAAAGCCGATGCTTCAGAATGTATGGAGTCAGTACTGTGAGAGAGGTAACGAGAGGGCAGCCTAGCCTTTGAAGTAATTGACTAATACAGTAGCAGGTATTAAAGTCATTGAGTGCCAAAAGGGAGCAGGCAGCCGCTTGACCCTGAGCCACTTTGGACTAATCTAGCATTCAATCCAGCGTGTAATGACTGCTAGAGCTGTCAATCCTCTGGGCTCTTTTTCTGTCTCAGAGACGCCGACACACATACTCGCATGAGCACTCCCACTCCTAAATGCACACAAATGTGCACACACCCTCACATGCATATATATAAGCAAAACCTCTCATACTCTCTGTGCCTTGAACAATGTAGGGAGAGTCTACTGGACAGCTTGGTTTCAGTGAATGAAGCCAGGGATCAGAGGCTCTCCAGGCCATCGAGAGACATCATACTATGGGGAAATAGCAGGCTTTTTTTGGAAGGCCAGGGGAGTATCTTTCTCTCCTTCTATAACTGTGTGTTTAATACAAATGCAGGCAAGGCAAGTTTCTTTGAGGAAGGAAACTTGTAATAGCGTGGCATGGGATGAGCAATTTGCTTAACCTCTCCACCTTGCTAGGTGTAGATGATCAATAGGCTTAATCAACAATGTGAAACGTCCAGTAGGACCGGAAAGCAGACATTATGGGAGAAAGGGAAGTGAGGACTTTAAAATTAAAGTCATCAACTATGTCTCCTCTTAAGTTCTTCTTTATCGTGCTACGTTGATTGCTGTCAGTGGAATCACTGATATGATCTGTACGCAGAGGAGCAAAGATGTTTTTTGGTCTAACATGTATCACTATTTTCTAATGAATTTTGGCTCAAATGAGTTATGTTACCAATTTCTGAATTATTTATCGCTTTTTGTGGTAATACAATTAACAAATCACCCTTACTCTACTGCTATTCTTAAGTAGAAATTTGACATAATGGTAGTTTACACAGCTACTCCGCTATATTTCAGATGGAATTGGAATTATTGTACTCCTTACTCTAAGGGGGAATGTATACAGCATAGTATCAGGATATTTTCCGTGGCAATAGTGTATCAATACACAGACGTCAAGTATCGATTATTGGTCAGCTTGTTTTCTTCACAATCCCATTTTGCAGCAAAAAAATGTAAGTGAGATGAACAAACAGAGACATTTTAGATAAAATAGATGTAGACAAAGTTTCCTTTTGGGGACATCATTTGAAATTGGGAAAAAAATGGAAGTTGGAAAAAAGGTTATAAATTGCTATATTTATCTCAGAATATGGCAATATGTTTAAAATATTGTATTGTGACATAAGTATTGTGATGATATTGTATCGTGAGGCTTCTGGCGATTTTCACCCCTAATAATAGCACATATAACACTGAAAGGGTCCATTATGCATAACAAGTACTTTCACTAGTGATTCTTTAAGTACATTTGGTTGCCAACACTTTTACACTTTTTCTCAAATAGCATTTGGAATGCAAGACTGTTACTTGTAATGAAGTATTTCTACAGTGTACCAACAATCTGGGTACTACTTCCACCACTGTCTTATGTTAAAACTGATACACACCAAAAATCGATTCAGCCCTGGCAGGTGTTTCTTCACTGACAGCCAGTACTAATGGTGGAAAACAGCTTGCATTTTGAGTGCTTAACTCTCTTGACTCTAAATGTTTATTAGAGTGGTTTAAATTTTGGTCTTGAGATTTGGTTTTTAATGCACCATACAAAACTTTAAAATAGCTAAATAATTTAAACAATTTTTTTTTAGTTTTCAGTCACCTTCAGTATACGCCATCATATCAATTATTGTCAGAATGGATGAACACACAATACAAACAAGTAATTTAGCATGTGGTTGGCTGAACATCAGTGAAGCAGCATGCAATAAGAGATTTAATGAGCACTCCTGCTACACTATGGGCGCCTATAAGGAGTCCGTAACCATCCACTGACTCACTGCAGTGTCTGCAGCCCGATCACCACACAAAATGACACCTGTCACACTGCCTGAGCAACAGCTTAAAAAAGAGAGAGAGAGAGAGAGAGAGAGAGAGAGAGAGAGAGAGAGAGAAAGCCAGAGAAACAGAGGCCCTTCACAACACTGTCATTGCCATTCATAATACGCATTGGCGTATAAAGAGGGCCATTAGGGGCCCCAACCTGGGAGCCATTAAATCATTTTAAATCATTGTAACATCCCATTAGTGTCAGTGGTGGGACCACATAATAGTCTGTATACGAGGGATAACCACAAGACGCTCCATTTGGACTGAGTCACACGGGTCCTCTCCCCTCCTCTCCTCTGCTCTCCTCCTCGTCCCGAGATCCTCACCTCCATTCCTGAGGAAGTGAAGGGTCACTAGAGGCTGGAAGTGCCAGCTCCGACACAGAGGACCTTAGTGGGGGCTTTTCCCCTGTTGGCTGCTGCTGCTGCTTTGAATCACAAGGATGAGGAGGCTGCTGAATAAGGAACACTGCGAAACCACTCCGATGAATTAGGCATGATGCAGGTAGCCTGTAATAGGCCCATTATGCTGCCTTTAGCTGTGTCAATAGGAAACAAGAGAATTAAACCTTTGGTTGGTTTGTTTTGTGTGGGGGAAGGAAGGCTGTGCCTGTTTTGCTTTGTCTGCACTATTGTATGTGTGTTTTTAAAGTCCATGCACAAAAATAATTGCTCAGTACATACACTAGCTGGAGGAAGCAATTGTTTTACAATACAAGCATAAAGCTAGCTTCAGAATTATCACATTAGTATAATCCATACACCAAAAATGCTAACCTGCCTTGAAAGAATTGTTTGACATTTAGGGAAATGCGTGTATTCACTTTCTTGCTGAGAATTAGATAAAAAGATTGATACCACTTTTACATCTTTACTCTGAATATGAAGCAAGAGCCAGGAGATGGTTAGCTTAGCATAGGAAATAGTCCAGCAGATAACCCCTCATAAATCCACAACCTGTCGCTTTTACATTTCGGTTTTGGTACAGATTAAACAAACAAGATATATGGTGTTAACTTGACAGCTTTAGAGGTGCTGGTAGGCAGATTTTGTTACTTTTGGACAGAGCCAGGCTAGCTAGTTTCTCCGTTTCCAGCCGTTATGCTCAACTAAACTAATCAGCTGCTGGATTAAGCTACATCGCACTCAACTCATAACACTGTATACACATTTGCTTTATGTATCAGAAGAAAGTTGTGTTTAAAATGCAACTTTTTATTATAAGAATATATATCCGTATAAATCACACAGGTGACAGGGACCCCTGTAACAATAAAAGCCAAACCTGAAAATATGTCAGGCTATTGTAAGCTTTTAGAAAAACTCTGTAAAATATGCATCTCTTCACTTCTTTCTCTATTTTTCTCTGCTGGATGATAAATAGCTCATTCGGCAGACCCTTGGTGTGCCCTCAGAGTTCTTAAAGGAACAAAGCCATGATGAATATATCAATGCCAGCGGTCTAGGAAAACAGCTCTTCCGGCCGATAAAAAAGATCTGCCAATGACAATTGGGGGACAGCGGTGACCCGGAGAGTGGGTCTTTGGGGTACGGCCCCCCCAGAGGGGCCCCGGTGATGGAGCTCGGATCACCATTAGGGGGAAGATTAAGTGGCCCCGGCTTCCTCTCTCACTTAATTATACATGCAAGCCGCCTCTGTACCGCCCGCTGCAGCACCTCAGAAAAAGGCAGAGTGCTCCTTTGTCTCAGCCACTGGCCGCCACTTTGATTGCTCATTGGCTGTCTCTCCTGACAACCGCCAGGCACAGAAACAACTCCCATTGGCCAAGGTGTCAGCAAAGCAGAGAGGGAAGGATAAAAAAGGAAAGATGGGAGAGTAAAGAGAAGAGAAAGAGAGAGTTGGATAAGAGATAGACAGCAAGGGAAGATGTGCGTATTTAGTTTTCATTACACTGGGAGCTTGAAGAGGATGGGGGAGGAAAAAAATGTCCTTGTCAGAATGGGAGTCTCTGGAGGTGCTGGGAGGCGTGCTGGTGTCATCCACCGACACTCAGCTGACAAATATGGAACCCCTCAAAATAGAGCAGTTCAAGCTTGAAAACAATGGCTTATGAATAAACAACATGACCCAAGAATCCTGCTAATAAACAAAATGATACCACTAGGGGCTAAGAGAGATGGGAGGGGAATAAGACGAGCTGAGAAAAGCCCGTTATATGCTAACAACATGCAGCAACACATGGCTATTAATGCCCCAATGGCCCAGCTGGACTGGACTCAAAGTGTGATTTCACCAGTCACATCTCTCCTCAACTCATTCTCGCTACAAAAAAACCAACCAGTTGCAAAAAACTGGGGCCTAATCTCTTTGCCAGATTGTTTAACACACTTTAAAAGGCGCTGATCAGAGGCGAGGCTACAATGTGGATGTTAAAGCGCCTAAGTGAATCTCAATGATGATGACTTCCATCTATAGCTTTCTGTGGTTTCAATTCCCAATCCACAACACATGCATCCAAGCCAAAGTGTTCCAAGATGTTGACAAGAAGGAAAACTGCTTTCCAAAGTAACACAGGAAACATATTTTTTATATTAGAGGACATTTTTAAAAAATGGAACAGTGAACACACTCTTAAGATCGGGTTAGGCAAAGGACAGTGTCAATAATTAATCTTGCAGGCAACTCAGCGTCAGTGTACTCATCATGTTTTAGAAACATAACTGAAGATGCTGTTAATATGTAATGGGACTGCAGAGATGCTTTCCATCCCCCAGGTTTTTAAGGCAACAACAGAAAAATCAAAGTTTTTGTCCTGAGGCAACCTCGAATCAAACGCCAACTGGCAACGCCAAATCTAGGAAGATTAAAAAAATTATTATTTGGTGTTAGTGTGTTAATAGCTAGTTAATCAATTAATGTTCCAGTGAAGTCCCAATGGTCTAATCCACCTAATCACATACAAGACAGCTGGGGAAAAATGGGGATTTAGTAAAAATGGTAAGGTGTGAAAAAAAATCTATATATTGGGGATGTGATCTAAATTAGTTATGCAATTACTATGTGTATGTGACAAATTAAAGTGATTATATGTGACCTTTAAACGTTTCTGAAAGTGTAATTGTTCAGCCGATGATCATAAATGACGTGTAACAGCTAACAGCACTAACAGTAAAAGGACCCTGTTTTTATATAGTTTTTAATAATGCCCTTTCCCGGGTCCGATTTCCCCCGCAAAGTCACAAAATGATTTACGGCAGGTAGACGGCGCTACAGAGCACAGGGCTTTCAACAGATGGAGACAATTATAGGGTTTTAAATGATTCAAAACCAACACCAAATTGGCCCTAAGGAATGTAATGGGTCCATTTCATTCATAAAATAACGTTAAAATGTGCAACGTAGTTGTAGTCAGTAGCCTACATTATATTACATCCCCCTTCCATTTCTTTTAAGTCTGTGTTTTTGTCTGCATTGTATTCTCTTTTTTCCTTGTCCCCCTTTACATAACGTGTCCTTGGGTTTCACGCTATATTAATCAAAGTTATTATTATTTTGATTGCTACAACAATCTTTTAATGCTTTGGATCGTGACAATGACAGTGATAACGTTACCCGGTTTAGTTCACGATAAATGATCCAAAGTAGGTTAAATGCAACAATGCATGTACAATGTAACCTATTCTCTAAATGTAAATGAATGAGCAAAACATTCATCAGAACTATATATAATAATAATAATAATAATAATAATAATAATAATAATAATATACTCCCAGTAACATTAAATCGGTAATATACAGCACTGTAAAGAAAAGACCTTTACCACAGCAAGTGCGGTATAACCACTACCACTATAGTCCAAAGCGGCCCTTAGAATCAACACAAACTGAATGTTACAAAAATAAACGTAATTGGGAACAAACTACATTTCCTTGAAACATGACTGAGACTGAAGATTAGTTGTATGGGAACTGTTTTAGGAAGATAGGAAGGTAAGAGACAGAGCTGCTTATCGACTGTTGACTTTTCCTTTTGGGAAATGGCATGTATCATGAAGTTGACTGGGAATCAATGCTGACATGTTATCTCAGCCACATTAGCTAAAATTCCTTTTAGCAGTAAAATCAATAATCAAAGCAACTGTTTACTATTCAAGCAGCTCAGTGCAGAATTAATGTAATGTTTGGTTTAGACTAAGAGGAAAGTTTGCAGAAAAAGTTATGAGCCTGCATTCACTTATTAGGGTTTTGGGTATTTCCATGGAAGTGGAGTAGCTCTCTAAATATTGAGAGGCTAAGGCATGTCATTTTCAGAACATAAAATTCTATGCAATTCTGCATTAACATTTATGCCCAAAAGCTATCTATTATTAAATATAATTTGAGAATGATGAGCTGAAAGTGACATTAATGGCAGTAACAAGATTGATATACTTTGACTCATACTTAGACACTAGCAGACAGGCACATGTACACACCCGAGCACATGCACAGGCATGAGTGCACACACACATGCACGCACACACGCACACACACACACACACACACACACACACACACACACACAACAATACTGGAGGTCGCTCTTTACCTGTATAGTCAGTGCAACAATGTGAAACAGACAATGTATGCCTTATAATTTCATATTCAAATCTAAAAGGAAAGTACAAAGAATGGTATTCAAATAACTACTTTTGGATGATTTACAAGATAGATGATTTATTAGCATTATTGTTTACATAATTCATAAGATGATTATCACATTACAGCTCATAAATTATACTATTTTCACGATAATTCAAAGCGAGCACACAGTTGTCTGAGGTTTATTTAATATGCATTATAATCATAAATCAAAGTAAGCAACACTAATTTTGACACGCCGGAAGACTAATCACTGTCTGAATTCTATCATCAAATACAAATACATGTTCCTATCTTAACCAGAGCCGCAGAGGCACAAGTGAAATCAATAGAAGAAAATCAATTAAAATGTGTTTGCATGTATGGATTGACACCTTGAATCATCAGTCCCTATTGATCCTCTCCACTGTGATCTTCATGAAACCCATTTGTTCCATCTAAAGTTTGCTCATCCAGCCAATACATTGTTCTTTCTACTCTCCCTCTGGTTTGCATAAACAATGGTAGAAGAGGTTATAAAGAATACATTGTGCAACATATATTCACTTCATTTTTAAAATTTATATTCTGTGAAGGAAAACAAAAATGACTGACAGATATGTTGACAAATTAGTACAAATGTCTACAAACTGAAGCATGTAAAATTCAGACAAATTGAATGATGATCCAGTTCTAAAGTTCCATCCCACCCTAAAACAAAAGGCCCTGATGAACATCCTTGCGACTGAACTGATTGCTGTTAATTATAAATTATGCAGTCATTGTGGGCCTCCAAAAGAAGACATCCCCACTCTGCAGTCAGATGTAATTACCAAAGTCAGGCACACTCCACTGTGGGTGATCCATCCCTGACAGCCAACGCTGACTGATGACCTTCCCCGGTAAAAAGTCCCTTAGTTGGGTTGATGAACACATGAGACCCCCCACCCCCCGCTCCTTCCAACTTCCTCCCTCCAACTAGGTCTCAAACATCTCCATAACTGCTCTGACACCCAATGACCCCCAGTGTTCAGGTACAAAGCTATTGACAATTTGAATCATCAAGCCGTCATGGCTACTCCTGCCTATCATTCACAATCAAGGGTTTATTACTTCGCGTTGCTATGTAGGGCAAAGAAATATGACTCCCCCTCAGCGAGTGGCAGAAAGGGTTGGGCTTTGGAGTAAGGAGGAAGGGGAGGAGAGGGGCTAATTTGACACAGCTCGCTTGGCTTGCCATAATTGCTCCGTCACTGTCAGTCCTTGAGAGGCCTTCTCGCCGTACAATTTGGACACAATTACCAGCCGTTTACCAGTGGCCGTTATGCCCATCGCCACATCCCCCCCCAAAAAAAAAAAAAAAACCTGCGCCTGTTCTCCCGTTTGGCCGGTGGCTAGGATGTGCCATGCCTCATCAAACGTGGATGCGGCCCATTAATGAAGACTGTTAGCATTTCTCTTAAACTTCTCCTGCTTCTAATAAACATGCAGTGTTCCATGAAGGAGCATTGCCATCCTCGTGACATGATATTTATTGTCTGTGCTGGTGGGTGGGAGGGAGCGAGAATAGGAGGACAGAGGTTAGGGGAGGGGAGGTTAGAAGTGAAGAGAGAGATATATCAGCGATGAGTAGGGGAACAAGGGAGGGGAGGTGAACAAAGACAGATGAAGAGGAAGAGAAACAGACTGGAACATCTCTTTCTGCCATTACACTGTTAGGGGATAGCACTGCATATACATATGAATTCACCTCAGGGCTGTATCGTCACAGCGCGATTTGAATTTCCACAATAAACACATCACAAAGGCCTGCCGTGTCAGCACTTTGTCAGAGCTGATGAAGTCCTTATGTGCAATGTTTGAAAGTGATCCTTAAAAGAAAAAGAACATTTAAATCAACATTTAATATCAAGGCCAATGCAAACATGTGCAGTTCACTTTAAAAACTCTCCAGCTGCTCCCCAGGCAAGGGAAGAAACAGTGCTTATACAGTGAAACATTTGCTACTAATTGCACATTTTCAGGTTCTATACTTGTGTTGTGGAACCCAACACATTTTTCCTCATACATGCACTCACAAAGACACACAGCAGGTTCATGCTCACACAACAAAGTCACACTCGTGCCACAACGTATCATACGATATCATTCCTTTGCACTTTGACACCTATTTTATTGTCACTGCCAGACACAAGCAGAGAGAGACACAGAAAAAGCAGGAAAAAAAAAATCAATAAATAAACAGTGAAAGGCTGAAAGAAAAAGTGATAAACACCAAGCGGAACACCAGCAGTGACCTAATGGCGTCTGTGTCCTCTAAAGAGCCTCTTATTTCCTCTTCTGACCCTGGGGCGGCCCCCTGCGTCGTGGCGAGGGGCCATCGTTACTGAACCAGTGAATGTGAGCCGGCCTCCGTTTCCTATTCTGAAGTACATACACACCCAACACATAGGGAGAGGGTGGTCATTATGGCCATGTGCACATAGGCATAAGCCCAAAGACACACAGTTCCTCATAAACATACAAGACATGGATATGGACAAATTGTTTTGGTGTACAAGGAAAAGCAAGGATGAAGCATTCAGACAATTGTGTTCTCCTGAGACACACGCTCTCCTCACTTCTCAGACCTGTAGAAATTAATGAAGCCCAGTGAAACTGCAGTCAAGGGCACAAAATGGCCGCTTATTAATAGCCTGCTGTCACAGGGGCCATTATGACACGGCACGATATTGGAAAAAACTGACACTGCGATATTCTTTTCCCTGCAATATATACTGCGATATGAAAAAAGAAAAAGTAATTATTAAAAGATGACATGAAAACAGCTCTATTTGGAAATAATGAATCATTCTCAAATACTGTGGTGATTTTGTAGGGGAGTGCATCTACATAGAAGATACAAATTAAAAAAGGGTCTTTTCTAATATGAACCATTCTTTGTTAAACTTTAATGCTTTACAAACACCAAAGCAAGTAAGCGCTGTGACTAACGTTACTCTTCTAAAGTGATTTGGAGAGGGAAATTAGGGAGAAATACGATGTTTGACTAGCATGATATAATACTATCAATCCAGGCTAAAGTGTATGACAATGACTGCATGTTGCTTCCTCTAAATTTCAGGTTGTGCATTAATCAGGTGATTTAGTTTGTATTTGCAGCGAACATAAAGCACTGACTACTGTAGCTTCACTGCCTACTCATCGAAAACTATGCGCATACCCACACGGCTACCTGTCTTAAAGGGGAAAGGTCGGCCAGTAATAATCAGGAGAACGGTGAAAGTTTACTGAGATGTGACTATCGCGATAGCGCAATGTCGATGCTAAAACACAATATTGTTCAGCCCTATTAGAAATCAGTGGTGCATTCTTCCTAAGGCCACGGGCGCTCAACAAATGATTGAGAAAAATAGAGAATTTTGCAGTTAATGGTCAATTTCGAAAAATCTACTGTAGCATATTTGATGTTAAAACAATGTTTTTTTGTCTTTGTAGTGTGGTTCTAACTGTATTTGCATAGCTTCAAAATCTGCCTGACAGCAGAATGCTTTTCTATGCGGCTGTCAAATGCAAAGGACTGTAAAAATGAACAAAAAAAACAAAGGGATGCTAAGTCAGACAGACGCACAACACACGCACGGCACAAACTACCCTGGCAAAAGAAAGTAAGACTTTTCATGTCTCTGTGGAGATAGGAGCTGGCATCGTACTAAGTGTTTTGGTTGCTCACCGAAGAAACTCATTAATTTGCTTAATTATGAAACTCCCTATCAATTTCCACACCCAGGGAAAATGTTCAGTGAATGCAACAACATAACACATTTAGGGGCTATGTTCTCACTATCACATAAACAAACAGAAAATACACCAGGGCCTGATTAAAGGCCTTTACATTACAGAGAGAGGGAGAGAGAGGAGACGGTGTTTGTTTCTCACAGATGAAATTGTTTCAGCTTGTTTTTGACAGCTACAGCTACAGACGTGCGGGCTATTATTGGGGGGAGAGAAAGGCTGGTGGTAATAATTAAAGCACACCACTAACCTGAATAAATTAATGCTTCCTTTGTGTGTGTGTGTGTGTGTGTGTGTGTGTACACTAATGTGCAACTGCACGTTCAAACAGGCTTTGTTCATCCTGATTAATTTTTTGTTTCTTGTACTGTTTGTATGCTTGTGCGTGCATTGACGTATGTCTGTGCAAGCATGTTGTGTGTGTGTGTGTGTGTGTGTGTGTGTGTGTGTGTGTGTGTGTGTGTGAACATTTGAGTGTATGATAAAAGTGATGCATGCTGTATTGTGATGTGGGAGCTGTTTGCTTCCTTCTCGTGGCTCACAATTCTTATCTCATGAATACAAATTAAAAGTTTTTAAGCCTTTTACTTCTGTTTTACGTTCCATTCTAATTACTAAGAAATATGAGTTAAGACGAGAGCAGAGCGCTTTATTAGACATATTCCACGTATACTCTCCGGTCTCAGGATGTTATGGTAAATACAGTGGTAGCCAAGTCTTATAGTCAACATCTTCTAGACAGCACAGCAATTCAATTCAATCAGTAAATACTAGCAGGAATTTGGAAACAATAGGAAGACACTGACCATGTGCATCATACTCATACATTTCTAGTTGCCCTTTGGAAAGCCTGTATAAAACATTGTAACCGTAACATATGTATACAAATAAGTTTTGTTTCACAGTGACACTCTCACTCTCACTTAAAAAAGGGTCCTTTACCAACATAAATGCTGGCATTACAGTAAAATAGGATATTCAATATAAATATGGATTTGTGTTCTGAAGTCCTTTACCCACAAAACTGGAACTTTGTGGATGATATATGGAACTCAGCTTGATCTGTAGCTCAAATGTCATCCCTCACATGTGCAGTGGTGGAGTAGCAGTGACACATGTATCTCTGGTGTTGATAATAACAGCTGAACTCGCAGTAATAAAAGGAAATATGGTAACACACATAAGCGTCCTGTATGTATGCATTGACACAAGCACACACATACCAGTATCTCCACCTGTAAGTTATGTAGTTGTATGTATGAGATACACACACACACACACACACACACACACACACACACACACACACACACACACACACACACACACACACACACACACACACACAAAATAGGGTGGAAGGCTCTTGTCAGACAGGGTAAATCCCATTATTTGGCCCTCGTCCTAGAGAGTGAATTGAGAGTCAAGTAGGATGCATGTGGTAACCACAATGAAATTACAGCTGCTGTGAGGCCGTGCGCTGCTAATGCACCCCCATTGTGTCCTCGAGTGCATCTAAATAAGCAGGGGTAAAAGGCAGCCTGTGCTAGGCCTGCCAAGGTTACAGGGTGTGTGCATGTGTGTGTCTAGAGGTAAATGGAGGCCTGCCCGTGATAAAGGGCTGTATTTAGGCTTGATGATGGGTAACCTGTGGGGACCACCTGATGCAGCTTTGTTGTATGTGGGTTTATGAGGTTGAGTGTAAGTGCAGGTGTTTATGTGCACGTGGGTCGGGGATATTTTCCCTGTCACACTTTAAAAAGGAAAATGATTCACAGTCACCGTCTGGCTGTAACTCAAAGCCTGCAAATACTACAGCATGACAGTGAAACCAGACAAATGGAGGAAAAGCCCTTTGTGGTACTTTTACCTGTAATAAACCTGTATTCCAATGTCCTGCACTCTTACAGAAGTAGGCCATAGATCACAGAGCCTTTACTCTAAGACAGAGGCAAAGTTCCTCTGGATTAAAAACAGCCATACTCTCCCACAGCACAGTAACTAGGACTTCAGCTAGAGGGGGACCACAAAAAGTGAAGGAAAAGGAAAAAAAAAACACTAAAACTGTCAGTTGAAGATGCAAAACAGAGATCCGGATCTATCCATTATGAATGAGATATATTTGAAAAGTGGAGGATGAATATGAACAGTGAAGAGGTGGAGGACACTTACCCCCGCCAATACCCGGCGACGCTTAACCCTCTCACAACCCCGAACCCCCCACCTCCCTCCTTTCCCCCCAGCGCAAGCTCCGGTTCATCAACAAAAGCCTTTGTACAGTCAACAGTGCTGTTTTTATTCATGTTACATTTATCTTCAGAGCTGTCCATCAGGCGCGGCAGGGACGGCTGATCTAAAACAGAGCCTTACGCTCCTGACAGGAGGATAGAGCCGTAACTCTGGAATGCTAACCTCCACTGTTATTTGGCCCCGCAGAGAGAGTGGGAGAAGGAGAGATGGAGGGAAAAGAGAGAGAGAGAGAGAGATACACAGCCTAATGACAGCTACAAACACAGACATACCTTTGTTCCAGCTCTATAAAACAGCACACTTCAGTGGGATTGCTTTTGCTTCCATGGGCCTAATCAAACTTGTGTTATTTAGACTTCAAACATGGCCTCCAAAGAGAGACAGGGAGCGAGCTAGGTGTGTGTCTCCTGCTAATAGCTGCTAGCATGATTCGGTTAAGCTGCTTATTTCCGACATAAATAATGCATCCAGGCAGATGTGCTTGACTTTGGTTGAATATGAAGCGCTTGCATGATTGACACCGAGGTTTGTAGAGCATTGAGTTTATTCTACAGTCTCACCTTTGGAAATAGGCCTGTCTCATTTAATATCCCCAATGTTCACATAATTATGACAACCAGCACTGATTCATGCATGTGTCTGTGTAATATCCATGACAAAATTAGGCTACTATTTTTTGAGGGGGGTGGGGAGCAGGCAGGATAGATTTTAGTAGAGTATCAAAGGCAACTAGATTGTCTGCCTGTTTAACAGCTAAGCCAAATCAAATCAGAAATAAGAGGACTATCTTCAGTTTAATTCTGGATACTTTCACAAGACACCCTACTTACCCACCTACAAACCCTGCCCCCTCTTAGCGCCCCTTTTTTTGTTACAGTCATTGATTCCAATCAATCAACACTAATTAAGCAGGCACCTATACACATATACTGTATGTCACATGCTAATAGGGTAATGATATGGGCATTAAGTTGGTGCTTTAATCTTATGCTACTTGCAGCTAACAGATAATGACACTCTCTACCCAGCCATGGGAATATTTATAAGAGACTGCTGAGAGCATCCACACACACACACCCACACACACCCACACACACCCGCACACATTTACTTCACACTGGCTCAGTGTATTAAACCTTATTTACAAGCTAACAGCTATAACCATTACAGATACGGTGGCAGAGAAACCACATTAGGTTCAATGGGCCAACAGCGTGTAATCCAAAACAATAAAATGTAAATTTGCACTCAAAAAAAAGCACACATGGTTCATCTGCAAACAGATGAACATCTCTGTGATACAAGATGTCCCCCAATTTTGTCTCTTTTAAGACCTTGGCGAATCAAGGAAGGAATGTTTCTCATTTCTTTTTTAATCCCTCCTCAGTGTTAAGGTGCTGTGGATAAATACATTGCTGACTCCCTCCCTTGCTTCGTCTAACCCACGGCCCTCCCCATCTGAACAAAAATGAGCACAGCCAAATGTACAGGCAAGTACAAGTAGTTGAAAGTCAGCAGTGGAGTAAATATCCACAACTGGGCCATAGTGTTAATGTTTTTGAATGTTATCAGTGTATTGTGTTTATTATTATTATTTATGTCCATAAGTAACTTTCAAATACATTTAACCCCTTTCTTTTTTCTCTGCAGCTTTGAGTATAAAGACAGTGACAATCCAGAGTTTCTGAGTCTATGCCTGACCAGACAGCACACCAAAGTGGCAAAAGAAAAGCACACATGTGCATTGCACTTTCTAGCACATACTGGATGTTACCGCAAACTGCTTTTATTTTTCTATTTTTCTGCTTTCATCACACAGTACAGAGTTAAAAGTCCCGAGTTGGATTCAAACCCATGGTGTCACAAATACACGCTACGCTCACTCCCCTGCTGCGCCAGCAGGATGCCTCGGGCCAGAGTACTTTCTCCATGATAATACTGTGGAGAGGTTTAGGAGGGGAGGGGATCTGAATCTGTTCCAGCAGGAAGCACTTCACTGACGATGCTGAGTTGTTATGACTGAGCGAGGCCGCGTATGGAAGATAATTTGACGTACAAGAGTTCAGATTTACCTCAATTAAAATGAATTGTTCGATTCAAATATTCACTGTGATGACATACGATGATCTAAGTTGTCTAGAAAGCTCTACTTTCTTATAACTACAAGATGTACTGTCTTTTGTTACTTCAGGACTGGCCAGCCTCATCTCATCTAAGAACCCTTTTTTTTCAAAACCAGACAGGCTTGGGAGTCTTTTATATTATTGTCCTGTTTGGTGTATGTTGTTAATTGAGGACGGTTTGAATAACTATGTTAATATAGTTTACAAGTTTAAACTCACCTTGACAGTAGAAGTTCAGGAGTACTTCAGAGTCCAGATGACATTCTTCTTCTGCTTATTCTGAAAGATAGTCAAGGTGAAAGAGGAGCAAATGTAAGATCGTCTGACAAGCGATATCATAATCAACACAGACATGCAGAAAAGTTTCCCCGACTTCACAAACACAAACTAATCACGAGCTCTGTCCTTGCAAAGGCCCTTTAATGGCTCTTTGTTGCCCGCCAACAACCTGGCTCCGTGCAGCTCATCTCCTGCGCCACTCTGTTGTGTGATATGCAGAAAGAACCTAAGGTAAACTCGGCGGTGTTTGTAAGGGAGTTCTCTCTCCTACTCCCGAGTGATCATTATTTGATCTTGTTTAGTTCATTATTCATCTTGAGGGAGCTGGTTGTGACTTGTGGATAAATGCCATATGAAAGGCATTGTGCGCCGAGGATGCATCCTCACTTTTATCCTGGCT